>JAVYIG010000772.1:0-72500 GCA_035222895.1 Strongylocentrotus droebachiensis | reverse complement strand
TTCACGATATTTATGATTTGGAAATCAGAATTTCATTTCGTTTTTATAACACTACAGTCTATTTGGGAAAATGAGTACCGGTATGGTAAAACCTGTCAGTCAAAAAGATTTTTACCTTTTGAGGCACTTTTTTTAGGGCTTCAATATTACATCATATCACAGACCCTGATAACACGTAGGGCCGTGCATCTCAGATTTAACATTGTTAAACGATGCCTTTAAAGACGCTTTGTAGTTGGCTCTCATGTGGAATTCGACATTATTCGGGTGTTTATCCAACAAAATATACATTTCTATGTGAACAAGAGGACAAGGATGTAGCATCTTAAGGGTTTATATTGTACAGACTGTACCAATCCTTCAAATTCAGACAAACTTTCACTCACTACTGTGGATGATTTCTGCACAGTATCTTACCGCAGAGATCACTGGGGCCAAGGTACAAGTAATCATCCAGTACAATAAAGACAACCAGAACCTCACTACGTGTATCTTCGCTCCAGTTGATATTTTAAATCTTGGGATGTATACTTTTGTTTTAAATAATGTACCTGGTTCGCTGAGAGCAAAACAGCCTACTCTGTCTCCGTTGACAAACGGCGCGATAAATTCTTCCTTCTGCTTCTCTGTACCAAAGCCTTCTAAAGGACCTAGATACAGAGACTGAAAGCAAGAAGCACATATAAAATCTCATGATCATCATTAATATTATTATTATTTTATAAGTCAAATCAACAAAAATTACATATCATGTACAATACCGGTATTTGACAGGAGCTAAAAAGGTAAATCTAATCACTGTTGCCCTCAGACTTCTTTGGGCTTTATTTAGCGTACTTGTGTCAGCATGATTTTGTAAGTGCTATGATACTGTTTGAATCCCCCATATTATTTCGTTTATTAATATCATGAATTATTTTGTAAGCGCTATGATACTGTTTGAATCCCCCATATTATTTTGTTTATTATCATTATGAATTATTTTCTCATTATTATCATTGTTATCATCATCATCGATATTATCACCACTATTCGTATTGCGTATAAGTATCAGCTTGCATGGTGATGTTGATATACAGGTAGATATATACAGTAGGCTTACAGTTGCACCATGTGAGAGAGAGAGAGGAGTAGGATTGGGGAGTCCTGAAAAGGACTGTCAGTAATATTTCTTTTCCTAGTCTCATAATATGTGTGTGTAGTTGTCATGATTACACACACATTCAAAAAGAAAGATAACCAACAGTCCTTTTCAGGACTCCCCAATCCTCCACCCTATCTCTCACATGGTGCAACCGTAAACCTACTGTGCATTATTATTGTTATTTATTATTGTAATAATTACAATTATAATTATCAAAAATAATAGTTGTTGTTGTTATTAGCATTACTATTAATATTATCATGATTTGTTATCATTATAGTTATTATCATTATTAGTACTACTACTACTACTACCATTATCATCATCATCATTCCTTGTGTCAGACTCACATTATTAACCGACATGATCGTTCCCGTACTCGCACAGCCCCTGCTTATCTCCTCCATAGCGATAGCATACGCCAGGTAGTCCAGATTGGTGCCTCCATACTTCTCTGAGACAGCCACAGCCAGCAAGCCGAGCTCGCCAAGATTTTTCACCTACAAAATACGAATCAGAAAGGATGTTACTCTGTGACTAGATGGTTGTCCAACATTTGACCTTGTGATAATTGTTCCAGGTTAATTTCATTCAGAAATTGGGTTCCTATCTTTAACCCAGGACCCATCACTATGCCCGACACTTACCCTTAACCTAAAACACCGTTGCAACTCTAACCATAAACATGTTCCTTTTAAGAATCTGATCACTGACCTGACTTGGATCAGGTGACTAATTGCTCTAGGTTTTATTTCATCATCATATAAGGTTAGTGTTGCAATTGGGTTTAGAGTTAGATTGGTGGTTAGGTTTGAGGATAAAGTTAGGTCGAAGTTAGCGTGAAGTTAGGAATTGAGTAATGCTTTATAAAATTGAATGTGAAGCAATTGTCATAGAAACTGACATTTAAATTTCCACAGAATATTGAAAAGTCAAACTTCCTGCTTTTATGTGTATGGGGTTTGTTTACACACACAAGTAAACTAGATTTAAATATGGGAAGTATTACAGATAAATTATTTTTAAAAATTGTGAAATAGTTACGATAGACTGTTTTCTTTTAGGAAAACAAGTTGGTAAGTCCAAACAAATTTGTCCAATATTATGTTAAGAACCACATTTAAGATTTCAGTATATGTACATGTATATCTGATGAATATATCAAGCTAACTCTATTAGAGCTCAAATCAGACAAATACAGTATCTAAAATGATATTTTTATGTTGATTTATGTTTGCGATTCCATAATACAATTCAATAAAATTTGGCAGTGGTATTGGATAAACGTTGGACTTGCCTAAATCGAAAGCACAATTACTCTTAATAGTGATGTAATGGTTTGACTTGTGCCCTTGCAAATAAAACTAAATAAGCAACTTAATCCTTCTTTAGTTTGATAAATGGATTAATGATAAAGCATTGATCCAAAAAGGTTTTTCTTAGTTACACTTTACTGTGCCATGTTTGCACTCTGCAGCACTGTTTAAAGAGATACCGACATCACAACATTACTTAAAATTGCTGGTATGTTAGCTTACAAACATATATGTTTATTAAGGATCCAAACAGTTCATAATCCTTTTCAATTCTGAGGGTAAAGTACCCTCAAATATAAAAACAAGCCCCTCTCATTCTGGAATATCTTTCATTGAGACAGGAAAAAAATATCTTGTTTGATTATAATTCCCTTAAATAAACATTTAATGTGGAGTTGTGGGGCCATATTTAATGCAGGTTAGGGTAAAATACTTAACCAAAAGATTGAACTGTAAACAATGACAAAGTATTTTGTCTTAGCTGAAAACTTAGTTAATAATCATATTTTTGACCGAGGTACTGAATTGAAAACCAGTCAAGATGTTTGAACTAGTGCTGTAACATCACGGATATCTCCAATTCCGTTTAACCGCCAGTCAAAACCGGACGGTTTTCGGTTAAACGATTTAAAAAAAAAAAAAAAAAAAAAAAAAAAAAAAAAAAATTGTGTGACTAAGCCAGGTCCGTGTGAAAAAGCGCGAAGGACTTTCATTTAACTGCGAGGTGCATTTGAAGGTGCCGATTTGCGCTTGTGAACTTGTCACAAATAATGGTAACAATGTCGTTTTTAGAAGAAGGTGTAAGATCATTAATGTAAATTAAAAACAGTAGAGGACCTAGGATAGAACCTTGTGTAAAAGTTGGATGAATTATTATTATAAACTACATATTGAGATGATGAGATCTATTACAAAGATTACTTTCAAACCAAGATGACAGACAAATTGGAGTGTTGTTCTAGTTTTTGGAGTGGTGAGTCAACACACAGATTACTGTGCTGGGAGACATTGCCAGGCATAGTGCCAGGTGGAGGAGCATAAATAGAAACTTAACAAAAAAAAAAAAAAAAAAAAAATTATTAAAAAAAAAAAAAAAAAAATCGGGAAAACGAAACCGTCCAATTGAAAACGGAATCCGCCATGGGCGGTCAGATACCGGACGGTTAAACGTTTGACTACAGCACTAGTTTGAACCTTTCAAACGTCTGCTACTCTGCTTAGTACAGAGTTAATACCCTTCTGGCTCTGAGTCTGAAGGCCAATATGATGGCTCGTTCACTTATATGAAGCAGGAAATCATAGCAGTTTGTTCAATGAGTAAATGAATGCACTACCTGCATGTTATAAGATACAGAAATATTTACTTAGAATAAAATTAGGAATATTAAAGGTAAAGACCAGTATTGGAAATGCCCCAATTTCAAAAAATGAAATGGAAGCTCTTATTACCAATCATGTGAAAGAATGTGTTTTGAATATTACATGACGATAAAGATTTTGACGGGAAACCGCCTACTAATTTATATATTTGGTAAATTAGTATATCTCTTGCCTGTTGAGAGATACAAATGCACGTGTCACGCACGTGTGTGTGGTCCCATATACATCTTTCTGTGTACAGTGTTTGTAACTTTACCAAGACTTGGCCAAATTTCTTATCATTTTGATGATTCCAGAACCTTGCAATACACACAAATATGCTAGGTGATCAACCTTTTCTGATCGATTCCACACCGTTTCTTTCACAATGCAATTGCATGACCAGAACTCAACTTCATCTTTAAGATGAATGCAATAGAAAACTCTTGTCAATTTAAAATAAAAAAAGTTAGGTGCGCAGACGTAGGGCTCTTCTTCATACCTGTTTGACTGGATATGTGTGGTTTCTGTCCCATTCAGCAGCGTTTGGTTTAAGTTCGTTATCAGCAAAATCTCTGCAAGTCTTCCTCAGCATCTCATGTTCCTCCGGTAGACTAGCCAGGCTTGAGACGGCACATCGGACCTGGTGGCCTGGATTCAATTAAAAGATCATTCAATGAAATGGATGATACATGTATACAAACAACTGTACATTTATGATTGCTTAACACATGCTTCAGCAACCACTGGAAGTTAGTTTGTTGATTTATTTATCTACTTTAACATCTATTTGTTTATAAATTTATTTGTTTATTAATTCAATTATTTATTCATTCATACATTATTAATTCAGGTACTATTGACTAGTATTGTTTTATTCATCGTGCAGTCATGTTTGATTCCGTATTGTGTTCGCTGCAAGTTTGTGTTCGCTGCAAGTGCAAGTTAGATTTATCGATCGTTGATAATGCGGTGTCAGATTGATCTTTACTCATGAGGTAATAGTAATTGGAATACATCGCAAAACTAAGGTAGGCCCTTTTTATTTATTTCAATCACTTTCTTAATTTACAATGAGTGGCTTTCGAGCTTTCTCTCGATTATGTTTTGACCCTCCATGCCATGGCTAGCATGGCTCGATCGCGGCTTGCATGAAATTACCGTACCTGGCCTGCAGTACTGTGTTTGTGTGTGCGACTAATTCAAGGCTAGCCGGTGATGATGAATGTACTTTCGCGCGAAGTTTTGAACTTGTTGTCCGGGCAATGACCATGATGACACGCCTATTCCCTCGGGCCTGTCTAATTCTTAACGTAACTTTTGGGACCATGAAATTTATTGTTTTAAGGCTCTTACGTACGGCCAGGCGTAGAAGGAATTGCATTGAAAAGAGCTGGATATCTCCTATTTTGAGGAAATTCTGGAGTCGGCAGATGGGTGAGTTTTCTTAGTGAAAGAAAATGCTTTCTTTTAATGTTTGTTTTATTATAAACAAATTAGTAATTAAAAAGTTAGATTTGGGCATTGGCCTCCCTACTCATAGTCTAGTCTAGAATCTAGACTAGGGTCTAGGTCGACTCTAGATCTACCATTTATTTTATTATTTAATCTGCACGATTTTTATAAGAATTAAGAATAAAATTATGGTTAAGAATATAGGATCATCATGACTTAAGTACGCAGCCCAACAGGTGGAGGTTTAATCTGAGATAGAAAGATAATGAAATCCTAAACGATAGAAATATGGCTAGCATAAAAGTTTTGTCAAGGACAAGTCAAAGTCACTTGTTTTGACTTTTGTGAATTGTCGATCTCAGCTCAAGTCAATTTTCAATGAGAGAGGTCTGTTTCGGACATGAATGAACGTATACATCTGAACTCTGATTTGTTTTTTATAAATAAAATAATTGAATCAGATGAGGCGTAGTCTAGTGCTAGAATCGTAACTTTTTCAAAAATAATCTCCGCCAGACGCTAAACATTAGCAGCGACGGTACACTGACTGAGGACACGCCTGCTTCAGCCGTCTGGAAAATATGCGAAATAGGTCCACACACGCAGTGCTTTGGAAATTCGACCAACATGTTACGATAGCTTCATAACTATTCAGTATCAATCTGCCATAACAGAGGCTTCAAGTGTGTATTGAATATGTATAAAATGTGAATTCTTACCTGATGTTTGCCTCACATGAGGCAAAATTCGTCGAGTAAAAGTGGTAAGTACGGACGACATCTTCAACGCACAGCTTGGTGTATTATATGTTGGGTAATCACGGAATAATCGAACAACGGTATGTCGCCACCTATTGACAAATACATTACAGCCTTGACAAATGAAACTGGATATACATTTTCACGGTTGCCAAAGATTATGTTTGTTTTGAACCGGTTTTGTGATGGCCAAGTGAAAATTCAAGCCTCCAAATTGTTGTACATGAAATTACTGGAAAAGAGACTTTGTGGAAGGGGAGGGGGAATTGTGAAATAATGACTGCACACCAATTTGCCCCCCCCCAAAAAAAAAAAAAAAAAAAAAAAAAAAAAAATTATTCATTTGTATTTTTTTTATAAAAATCTTTGTGAAATGGTTTATTGGATATATAAACAAACAAAACCCAATAAACAAACAAAATACGAACGAACGCATTCAGTGATATTTCTGCTTGATGATGGACATGAATTATATCAAAACCAGCCCCAGCACCTATAGCTGCCTGAGGATATATTATATTTATATTATAAATTATTGACAGGGAATAAATACAAACAAACAAATAAATGAAAAGAGGAGTGATGTATTTGCATCTATATAATATAAAAGTAATGCAAAAGTTTTTGCCAAGGGGGGGGGGGGGGGGGTTTTGACCCACTTGGCGCGGATCCAGGATTTTCCAAAAATCGCGCCGTTTTTTAAAGCTATTTTTACTATTTTTTCCCCTCACTTGGCCGCCCGAAGGGGAGGTTTAAACCGCCGAAACACCCCCCCCCCTAGATCCGCCCCTGTATTCTTTTGCGGGGGATGGGGGCTAGCGTTTATTTGTGTACTTGTTTCACAGGGAAAGTATTTAGGTTTGGTAATTTTGCTATTGGAATAGGGCAGCTAGGTAGTAGGCCCATTCCGCCACTTAATATGTAAATGATAACAACAAAAATAAGACCACCATATATAGCTGCGGCCTGCAAAGATGCAGCTACCCAAACATGATGTGACGGTTCACGCAGGGGCGTCGCTAGACCTTTTTCAGTGGGGGGGGGGGGGGGGGGGTGTACAGGCCAACGATTACCGACAAAACTAGCCACCAATTACCGACAAAATTAAATGTCCAATATCTACAAATTCAACCCTATAAACCTGGGGCCGAAGGCTAAATTGTACTCATGCATATGCGCAAAATGGTCATTTTCCTCGACGACATAAATATACGAATTATTTCTTCAATTTAGTCAGCATCATAGCTATATATTTTAATGCAGGCGCGGAGCTAGGATCTTATTTTAGGGAGGGGCGGTAGTGAGCAAGAGAATCACTTGAAAGCGCGCTCATTAAGGGGGTATGGGTGATGGGCCTCCCGCGCGAAGCGCGGAAGCTAAGACGTTTCCTTAAATTATTAGGAAATGAAGACGATTAATTGTACCGTTTTCGACTGGTAATCCTTGGCTGAATGAAGTTCCCCCCCCCCCTCCCGCGCGAAGCGCGGAAGCTTTGACTTTTCATTAAATTATTATGAAAAAGAAGACGATTTGCTGTACCGTTCTCGACTGTTTATCCTTTTCTGAATTCAGTTTCCTCCCCCTCCCGCGCGGAGCGCCTAAGCTTTGACGTTTCATTAAATTATGAGAAAAAGCAGACGATTCGGTGTACTGTTCTCGACTCTTATTCCTTATCTGAATGAAGCTTCCCCTTCCCGCGCGAAGCGCGGAAGTTTTGACGTTGCATTAAATTATTAGAGAAAGAAGACGATTCGTCGTACCGTTTTCGACTCTTAATAAGCCCTATTCATCTGAATTCAGTTTCCCCCGCTCGCGCGAAGCGCGAAAGCTTTGACGTTTCCTCATATCATTAGAGAAAGAACACGATTCGTTGTACCGTTTTCGACTCTAAATAACCCCTTTTAATTTTGTCTGAATTCAGTTTCCCCCGCCTGCGCGAAGCGCGGAAGCTTTGACGTTTCCTTAAATAATTAGAGAAAGAAGACGGTTTGTTGTACCGTTCTCGACTCGTCTAAATGAAGTTTCAGATTCCGCGCGAAGCGAAGCGCGGAATTTTTGGCGTTTCATCACAATAAAGAGAAAGGAAGACGATTCCTCGTACCGTTTTCGAATCTTATTAAGCCCTATTCATCTAAATTCAGTATCACCCTATCGCGCGAAGCGCGAAAGCTTTGACGTTTCCTCAAATTATTAGAGAAAGAACACGATTCGTTGTACCGTTTTCGACTTTTAATAAGCCCCATTTGTCTGAATTCAGTTTCCCACTCTCGCGCGAAGCGCGGAAGCTTTGACGTTTCCTTAAACTATTAGAGAAAGAAGACAGTTCGTTGTACCGTTCTCGACTCGTTTAAATGAAGTTCACCTTCCGCGCGAAGCGCGGAGTTTTTGGCGTTTCATCACAATATATAGAAAGGAAGACGATTCCTCGTACCGTTTTCGAATCTTATTAAGCCCTATTCATGTGAATTCAGTTTCCCCCTCTCGCGCAAAGCGCGAAAGCTTTGACGTTTCCTTCAATTATTAGAGAAAGAAGACGATTCGTTGTACCGTTCTCGACTCAGTCGTCTAAATGAAGTTTCCCCTTCCACGCGAAGCGCGGGATTTTTGGCGTTTCATCACAATATAAAGAAAGGAAGACGATTCGTCGTACCGTTGTTGACTCTTAAACCTTGTTTGAATTTAGTTTCCCCGAAAATGTTAAACCTCTGATTTCTTTAGCTGATTTTAGGAAAGTAAAACTTCGAGAAAATACAAGTATTGTAGTTGCAGTCACTCTCGAAGTCGTCACAGCGGATAAGAAGTCACAGTTCGTAGGGAAAAAAACTTGTCGGCCGACCGACAATATACATCTCACCGACTTCAATCTTCTGCATTGATATAGTACACGAGGATCGAGCAAGAATACCGACACAGCTGACCCGACACAACAACATATTTACCCGTGTCTTTCTTGCTCCCTCGACGAGACGACTCCACCCAACAACCCCCTTCTCTCTTTTACTCCCACTCCTCTCTCAGACTCTTATTATACCTCCCTTCTCTCTCCTCTCTTTCATCCCCCATTTCTTTTGTTTCCCTTTCACTCTTTTTTCTTCTTTTTTCCTTTTTTTTCTTTTCTTTCTTTTCCTTTCTTTCCTCTCCTCCCTCTTTTTCTTTTTTCTCTTTCTTTCTTCTGTTTTCTTTCCTTTCTTTTCCTTTCTTTCCTTTCTTTTCCTTTCTTTCTTTTCTTTTCCTTTTCTTTTTTTCTTTTCTTTCCCTTTCCTTCTCTTTTTTCCCTCTCTTTTTTGTGCTCCCCCTTTTCTCTTTTTCCCGACGGCAGCGCAATTTTACCGACAATATCCTGACAGGTGAGGGGGGGGGTGTCGCACCCCCACACCCCCCCCCCCTTTGGCGACGCCCCTGGGTTCACGGTTGTGCAAATACAGAACATATCCCAAATCATTAGAATAGAAACAAATGTGCCCGAACGTACATGGCACTCGACAAGTGCCAAATATGAATCTTCAGTGAAGAATTTTGGATTGGGTTGACGGGTAGCATTTTATTTCTTCAAAAGGTGCCGTGACTGTGAACAAAACAAGTTGAAAAACGCTGAGCTAGACAAAAGATAAACTGTCCCAATCATAATTCATTTGGTATCTTTCTTGATCTTTCGAAGGCTTTCGATAGTGTCAATCATTCATATTTGTTACAAAAACTTTCATTTTACGGTATTAGAGGTGTTTCCTTGAATTGGTTTGAAAATTATTTAAATAATCGTAAACAATTTGTTATTGTTGATCAACAGTCTTCTGATTTATGTAACATTGTGACTGGAATTCCTCAAGGGAGTATCCTTGGCCCCCCCCCCATTGTTTCTATTATTCATTAATGATCTTCATTATGCTTCTAGTAAATTGTCATTTATATTATTTGCTGATGAAACAAATATGTTTTTGTCTGGTAAATCTATTCAGCAACTGAATAGGGATTTGAAAACAGAATTGAAGAAGGTTTCATGCTGGTTTTATGCTAATAAATTAAAGGTCAACGTGACTAAAACTAATTATCCCCAAAAAATCGCAACGACTTAGCCGGTCGCTGAATAAGCGGGGGGGGGGGGGGGGGGGGGGGGGGGGGGGGGGGGGGGGGGGGGGGGGGGGTAAGAGGACACTTTTTTTTTTTTTTGGTCACGAAATTTTTTAATTTCACATTTTGCTTCATTGGGGGGGGGGTAAGGTCGCCTTTTTAGGTCAGCCATTGGCAATTTTTTTTTTTTTTTTTTTTTTTTTAATAAAAAAAAAAAAAAAAAAAAAAATGTTTGGCCGGGGGGGCACGCCCCTGTTTTTCAGTATATTTGGGGCGAATTTAGGGCTGATTTTAACATATTTTTTTTGGCCGGGGGGGCACGTGCCCCCTGTGCCCCCCCCCCCCTGGATCCGCCACAGAAGGTAGAAATATCAATTTCGATGTTGATGAATTAGCCTACATGAGCAATTAAATGATGAATATTTATCCAGAGTCTGTTCAACAATTTTTTAGGAATATAATGTAGATGAAAGCTTAAACTGGAAGACACATGTTAACCACATTGCCTCCAAGATTTCAAGTGCAATAGGTATTCTTTACGTTGTCCATAAATTATTTCCTTTGCCAATCTTATGTAACCTTTATAATACATTGATGCTTCCTTATTTGTCGTATGCAAATATTGTTTGGGGCAACTGCTCAGTAACCCTTCTGAAAAGACTTTTAGTTCTTCAAAAGAAAGACATACGCTTGATAACCAAATCTTCTTACCGAGCACATACTGCACCCCTATTTAAACGGATGAATATTTTAAATGTTAATTCTATATATATTATGCAGCTTGGTCAAATCATGTTCCAGTACAAACATAACAACTTGCCACCTGTCTTTGATGACCTTTTTATACTGAACTCTTCTATTCATTCATATGCTACAAGAAATGCAAGTAGTTTCCATATACCCATAGCTATAAGATTTTTTTTTTTATTTTTACAAAAACGGATACCCTTCAATGGACCTATGTTATGGAGACATCTTCTACCCGAAATCAAAAATTGTTCTTCATTGTATTCATTTAAAGCTAAGTTAAGATTATTCCTGATAAGGAATCCATCCTTTACAACATTCATATAATTATTCAAGGTAGATGCACCCCCCCCTGTCTTTGATATTTTTCTCCCTCTTTTTTCTCGTTATTGGTACTACCCCATCATTTTACCTTTTATTTACTTTTAATTTTTAATTGTATAATTTTTTTGTATTACTGGGGGTACAAATCATTTTTGATTTTGACTACCCCTTACACATTTGCTGATTTTTTTCTTTTTAAAACATACATTGCTCCACCTGGAGTTGTTTTATATGTGATGTACATGTTCTATTGCTGTATTGTATGTATGTATTTTATTTCATGTAGCTCCCTATGTTTTGCATTTGTGGATAAATAAATTGAACTTGAACTTGAACTTGAACTTCCGATGAAAGTCTTGATCTAGAGTAGATAGCCAAAGTCCTTTTTTTTTCATTTTTGATTTGCTTTCTCTAGGTTAGCATATATATATTTCCATGCATTTACGTACGTACGTATGTAGATCTAGTTCGTACAAGAGTTCCCATTTGTTTTGCACGTGAATTGCATTACTTTTGAATGCACTATCTTGAGCTTTGTGACTTGCACTCCAGCAAGAGATCTGTGTTTAATTGACGAAGCGGATAAGGCGACTGGATCTGTACACCCAAGGCGGAAATCAGCTCGATTTGAAGAAAGTAAATAGATCTAAATCTATTAAATTTTAATTATATTTGCCAACTTTCCTAATTTTTCAGTGTAAACGGCCTAGTTGGCCGATGTCGGTGATTGTGAACGTGAAAATAAAAATACTCGAACAAGAGCCGTACTAGATCATTTACATTAACAGCTGGCGCTGGGAAAGCTCTAGTCCCCTATCCTGTGTCTTTGGTAATTAGCTAGAAACCTTAAAAATTGGAAATTCGCTATTTAAAATATGAATGTCTAGAATCTATTGTCTGTTGTTATTTTCCTCCTGGCTATGTGCTGCCCTCTTGTTGCTGAGACAGTGAGGAAAACTACATTTGTAATGTTTGGTGTTTTTAAAGGGAAATCTAACCTGGCTTGGCCTGGTACTAGATCTAGTAGCAAACTAGAATTAGAAATATCAAATAAGACTGGTGAAAGTTTAAATGAAATCGGACATTTCCCAGGGGGGGGGGGGGGATAGAATCTACTCAGATTTGAGTTAGACGGGGTGTGCCGCCACGTCAAGCCTTGAAACCCATACCCATTATTAGCGGTCATTTTTCTCAAAAAAAGACCCATTGACGTTTCATTAAATTATTAGAGAAAGAAGACGATTCGTTGTACCGTTCTCGACTCTAATTCCTTGTCTGAATTCAGTTCCCCCCCGGAAGCTTTGATATTTCATTTAATTATTAGAGAAAGAAGACGATTCGTTGTACCGTTCTTGACTCTCATTAATCCTTGTCTGAATTTCAGTTCCCGCGCTTTGCACGCAGAAGCTTTGATCATGTTTCATTAAATTGTTAGAGAAAGAAGACGATATTTTGAACCGTTCTCGACTCTTAATACTTTTCTCCCTAAGTCCTTTTCCTTTCTTTCTCTTTTTTTTGGGGGGGCCGGCGTTTTTTTTTGGCTGCGCGCCTGGCCAGAGGTAAATGTATGCACTCGTAAATTGAGTAATTGTTCTCTAATATTACCTAAAGAATTCACTGAAATTGAATATTTATATGGAATCACAATCAGAGAACAAAATATTGCATACATTATCTGATGGATGTATCCACCTGGAGTCCTGGGAGGCATTTCACAAAGCCTTTTTTCAATTACAAATGACAAAAACCAGTGACCAATCGGCTGATAACCAATCAGAAGCAAGGATTTCAGTAGCTTATAAACAAAGACTGTCATTTGTCACTGATGACAAGTTTTGTGAAAAGGGCCCCAGGATTATTTTGGAATTAATCAAGGGTCTATGCAGAAGGACATCACATCACATCACATCACAAATTTTAATTTCTTATTTTTCTCTACCTCAGATTCCAGTACAATCCTAGATAATGGCAGAACCAGTTGAAGATATACCAGTTGAGGAACCTGAAGCTGAAGTCGAGGTCCCCAAGAAGAGTAAAAAGAAGGACAAGCAGGACAGAGCCAACTATCCCCTGAAAGTAAACTATTGCGGAGGTATTAACACAAGCTTTGCTTTTTAGTAGATCCCCCACTTTATTGATTGATTTATTGATAGGATTGTATCCTCTGTTATAACTATTCACCATGTACATTATGTTTTCTATATTGTATGTTTATGGTAGTTATAATTATTACCATATTCATCATGTTCAATTATGTTATCTTCGATAAAATGAAATAAATAAATTTGAAACTTGAAACTAGTTTGTTTCACCCAGGGATCTTTCAATTTGACCCCAGTGTAGTGGTCTGAGGGAAATAGGGTTATTTCTTAAAGGAATACTTATCAGGGGGTCATTGTCCAATTGAGGATTTTTTATCTTATATTTTTATTTTGTGTTTGGTGTGTGTGTGTGTGTGTGGGGGGGGGGGCAATGGTTGTATGTGAGAGTACAGGGGTAGTGATCCCGTTTACAGAATAATACACTGAATAATGATTTGCTTGTGCTTTTCAGTCTGTTCCATGCCCTTTGAATACTGTGAGTACCTGGCAGACTACGACAAATGCAAGAGATGGTGGGAGGAGCATTTCCCAGACTTCTTCGAGCGAGCGATGAAGATTGGAGACGGTATGGATGGGGAAGGAGATGACCCCAAGAAACGGCAAAAACGAGGTGAGTATTTCTGCTCTGTGGGCAAGCTGTGAGGTATTAGGCTAAACTTGTTAACTTTTCAGTATGAGGGTTTAGTACTAATGAATTTTGTTTGGATAATTTGCTGGTTTTTGTTTTTAATTGACTGCTCAGAAAGCATATATATATGCGCTTGTACATGGAAGTGAGCAAGTAGGGGACTAACAGCTTTAAGTCCTCTCCAAGGGACCTGGTAATGGGGAATGATGCCTCACTACAGGATACTAGCGCATCAACTTGGTTTTGAATCCGAGATCTCCCATACTTTTAGTAAACATTGACACAAATATGTCTATGAAGAGAGGAGGAGGATGTGTAGGGGGAGGAGTAGGAGGAGGGAGTAGGAGGAGGGGGAGAAGGATGAAGGATGAAGGAGAAGGAGGAGAAGAAAAAGAAGGATAAGAAGAAGAAGAAAGCAAGAAGGAGAGGGGGAAGGAATATAATAGAACCATGTAGCCACTATAGAATGATTGATTATTGTTTTTTCTCTCTCTCTCTCTCTGACATTCCAGGTGGACGAGGTGTAATCAAAGCCAAGAAGCAGGTGGAAAAGTCTAAAATCTCTGTGGGCCGAGTTACAAGAAACAAGAAGAAATATGTCACAGTAGTCAAGGGTCTTGAAACACACGGTATGTACAAGTAATGTGAAAATGATGGCCAGTACCCTTCCCTTAAAAGCATACTAATTGAAGTCTAGATTTAAAGAGAAGGTTGAGTTTGGGTAAAGGTGAAAAATAATTTGTGTGCTTACTCATGGTTGTCAAATGTCAAGTCAGTTTGGAAGAAAATCACAGGAAAAATTTCCCTTGGAAAAGAAATGCTCTTCATACGCGCCCATATTTGGAATAGGACAAGATATAGCTGAAAAGTTTGGACCATATACTTGAGCCACATTTGTGTGTAGTCCCATATACCCGTTGCTATGTTTGGTTCATGTGACTGTCAGAAAGATCAAGTAAATTTCTTATTTTGCGATTCCAAAACGTCTCAGTATTCACCAGTCCCAATGCTCACGCACTACATAATTTACCTTTCCCGATTGCTTCTAGATAATCACTTTCAAAATGATTTTTTTGGGGGGCTAGTACTCAATTTCAGCTTTAAACCCTGAATAAGTCAGTAGATTGTGTCCACAGATTTATGGATTCCTCATCGTATAATACGTATTTAAGTTTACCTTATCCAACTTAAGCTGTTAAGAATTTAGTTTACCCATTACTGTAACTGTACATTATTATGATTATTTCTTTTTTGTAAGATGATCTCTGTTAATTTTTAGCACTGAAAAACAAATTTCAGAATGGACAATAAATACTTAATTTCTTTCTAATTTCGTTTCATTTGTCAACTTTTTTATCCCCTATTTATTACCATAATTTTGTAAGTAAATGAAAAATAATGATGTCATTTCTTTTTGTACCAGTTCAAATCCTATATCTATTTCTTATCTTGTTTTGTCATAGGTGTCTCATTAAAAGAAGCAGCTAAACTGTTTGGAAGGCATTTTTCTTGCGGGTCATCTGTGTCTGGAGATGAAATTGTTATACAGGGCGATTTCGTGGATGATGTCATGGTCTTACTGGTCGAAAAATATCCTGAGGTAACGGATGAAGAGAGAAAAAAAGAAATATTAATATTAAGATTGTATGGTTGGTTAGTAGGTTAAAGGTATAGACCAGTTTTGGAAGCGCCCCCCTCTTAAAATATGAAATGGAAGCTCTTATTACCAATCATGTGAAAGAATATGTTTTGACCAATACGTGATCATACAAATTTTGCCGGGAAACCACCTAATAATTGATATATTTGGTAAATTGTCATATCTATCCGGACTGGATAGATATCGAGTAGTCCCATATACATCTTTCTGTGTACAGGGCTGCCTTGTAACTTTACCAAGACTGGGCCAAATTTCTTAACATTTTGATGATTCCAGAACCTTGTAGTGCACACCAATACTTATATCCTAGATGATCAACCTTTCTTGATCGATTCCACATTTCTTTCACAATGCAATCGCATGACCAGAACTGGTCTAAACCTTTAAAGGCAGGCTTTACTACTTCAGCTAGAAGGGATTAGACCACCAAGCGAGCCAGCGAAGTCACTGTGACAGGTGGCTATCTCATTAACTCAGCTCTCATTTAACATAAGGAAAAGAGGATCATGGGGGACCAACAGGCACCGATTGGGGAAGTTTTCTATATAGAGGGAGCAAGTAGCTACAAGTAGGAGAGTGTGCCTTTAAAAGAAAGGGGAGAGATTGAACTCTCCAATAGAAGAGAGAGAATTACAATGGAGTACAGTGAAAAGAGAAAAAAAGAAAATTGTAGCCCTGTATACTAATTTTTGTGTTTGCAGTGCATGTGATTTTCATCAAGGATGAAATAATTTCCTTTTCACTTTGATCATTCCAAAACTTCACAGTATACATCAAATCTTAAGAATTACATAGTCAACGTTTCCCTACTGCTTCAAAACAGTTTCTTTCACAATGTACATGTGTAGTTTTATGACCAGGGCCCGTCTTACTCCAATCAATCGCAAGTGTGCAGTCTCCTCTCTGTTATATTCATAGTTGCGATTGATATCAACTCTTTGTAAGACGGGGGCCCAGTACTGTACTTTCTCTTTAATTCCTCTCTTGTTTCTTCTCTCTTCATGTCCATCTCAGATTGAGGAAGACGATATTGAAGACATTGGGAAACAAAAGAGATGATGTCACCGCCACCGGAGGACTGATGCGGAGGAGGGGACAGCTTTGGCTGGGGAAAGACAGAGCAAGCAAGAGAGAGAGAGAGGAAGGAGAGGAGACAACCTGCAAAGACATCGACGTCACAAACAATACATATTTTTTTTCTTCTTCTGGATGAAGAGAATGCTCAGTCCAGAAACCATTCTGCTATTGAGCAGTGAATCTACATGCATGTGCTTTTAAAGTACCGACATAGAACCAGAAAGAGTGAAAAATTAAGGAACCTGGGGAGTGTTTCACAAAGACTAAGATCGACTTTAAGTTGGACTTCACTATGGCAGGCCGTTTATGCCACTGTTTTCTCTCAGCAATTACTGGCATTGGGACGTACAAATCATGGTCACAAATCTACAGAATTTACATTCTTTGATAGTTTATTATTGAAGGGATTATATTATCTAAAGATCATAATGGTGAGAGCAACTAGTGGCATAAATGGCCTGCCACAGTTAAGTCCAACTGAATGTCCATCTTAGTCTCTGTGAAACACTCCCCCGTTCTTCTTTTCAGGGGCCATGCGGCCTCCTTCAGTTGTATCTGGAAACTTTTTGTGTTGGTAACCTCATGTTTTTATTGAAATTAACGGAGAAGTAAATAAGCGTTTCAAATTTCTTTAAACAAATTAAAATTGACATGGTCAAATCTTGTTTTATAGCACCTTCCTACCAAGGTTTTGAGAGAAAAGGCTTAATACTAATTTTATGCATACTTCTTCATCCAAAGGTTCTCCTGATACCCAACACATTTGTCAAAGGCTTGTCCGACATAGCAACAATTGATGGATGTAAAGTGAATTCCTTCCATAGAAGTACTCTTATGCATAGGAGGTGAATTGTTGGTATCCAGGGGTTTGGGGCATAAACATGCATCAATAGAAATAGATTAGTAAACATATCTATTGTCATAAATGGAATTCAGAGAATCGATTATGGACTTATGAGTTGTACCCCCATAAGATGGGCATAATATATATTGAACAAGAGTAGACTCTATAATGACTAGTACCTTTTATCTTATTAGGGAGAACAAGGGTACCCCTTCTAAATCTAAACAAAATTTTTAAACGTGATTTATCAGGCAGGACTTGCTGACATCATAACCAAGCGACATTTTACTTTGTGAGTCTCGTGCAGAGACTACATGAGATCCCGCTCTTCGCGCACATGGTCGTTCTTCGCAGCTTAGGCTAATGGAAAGTAACTTTTCATTGCGCAAATTATACTTTGTCGTCAATTCAATCCCAACTCTTTAATGGGCAAGTCTAGTGATACATTACCAAGAAATATTGAATTGTATTATGAAATTGTAAACCCAATTTAAGATTTCAAGATCTAATAGGGTTACTAGCTTGATAGTCACCAGGTAAACCGGTCCTAACATCTTAGATAGAGTCAGCAACGTATGGGGCAAATAGCTTGGGCGTGACCAACATTGTAGATTCATCTGCAAATTTCTATTCACTGCTATTAATTCATCATTATTAAGTATTTTGTCGTCTACTGCGCAGTGGAGGGAAAAAGTGACCCGTGGGGTATCTCCTTCCTTTGGACTGCACTACTTGTAGCTACTTCCACCCTCTATATAGCAAACAATACCTAAGCGGTACCCGTTGGTCCCCCATGATCCCCTATTTCTTATGTTAATTGAGAGCTGATACACTGAAAAGTTTGGCCAGACTAGTGCAGATAGGCTTTAATGGTGATAAAAATGTGCAGCATTTGCCGCAATTCCTTACAAGTAAAACTCTACTTGTATTCTTTTATCATTTTCAATGTAAAACAGAGCAAATGAATAACAAATAAAAACAAGGAACATGAATATTGTTGAGTTTATATTGTGTATCTTTATTTGTTTTGGTTTTTTACTTTAGACTAGTATAAATAACAATGTTAAAACAATTTTGATATAACACATGTACATAATCATTCAGGTATACAAATATCATATATGATAAAAATAACATCTTATCCAAGTTAGTACAAAGAGCCAATTCTTACAGCATGGAACTAGTATGCATCTCACGAATCATGATTACAAGAATACTAAGTATTTGGGAATATCTTGTTTTCATTGACAAAACAGAGGCTATTTCCCAAAATGGCGCATGCAATTTCAACTTTAATATTACAATGCCTATCCTTTACCTAAAGATATTGAATTGAACTGAAACAATTCCATTATTTTGACATGGTCATGGAAATAAATGTAGATGAATCTTCTGAAAACATATAATCTAAAAAGGGGAAAGATTTATTTTCAATATTGAAAAAAACAAACTATTCATTATGTGGTACAAATAACCTTTAAATCATGAGTTTCATCAAAATAGAGTAGTAATCATATTCCATTCCGTTGTTGCTCACCACACAGCGTACATATCTGTCTTCTTGCCATAAACTTTGGGCCCGATAAAGAAATTATTTTACTGTAAAAGTAGAACTTTTCAGTCAGTGACAATGCAGTCATAGCAGTAAAGCCTCTGTGCAGCCGCTCATGGTGTTAGTAATGATTATTTCAGTTTGCTAAATGTTTCCAAAAACCAACGATACATCATTGCTTGATTACTGTAGAGTAGCTCATTAAAACAAAAAATAATACATAGCTATAATATTCCTAAAAATGATTTGCTTCTCATAGACAAATTCTAGACACAATCTCGTCTCAAAATAATAAATATAAAGACCTTTGGCAAGAACACTGGTAAAGTAACAAACTAAGGTTTCATTACAAGAAAAAAACATTACAAATATATTTCATGGCATAAAACAATACTACCAACAATAGATTTGCACTTAAGTATCGGAAAAAAGTATGGAACTTACTAAAACAAAATTAATGCACATTTCCTAATGGAACGTTCACAGGAACCACATTCTTCACCTTCACAAGCAATTGTTTTGTAAATGAAAGTGAATGTACTTGAGATTGAATTCCTTCTAAATTCGAAGTTGATTATTTAGGTTTGTTTGGTAAATATGTAAAAGTGATTAAACTCGCCATCTAAGAAAAATGGAATATATCCTGCTTCATGTTCAAATTTGACCATTAATATCATATCATACAATATCCATCATATGTAACGAGAACTGCCCAAGAAAGAGACAATTTATTGCAATTAAAACGAAAAAGTCGGAAGGGAGAAAGGACTGTTGACTTTACTTTGTTACTATTTATTAATATTGTTTAATTATACAGTGCGTCCCAGAAAAAACGAAACCGAGAAGTATCGATGTTCTATCATAACTTAATCACAACTATAGTTAATGAATGATACATATTTGGAAAGCTTAGAGTCTCCTCTTTCATGTGATGCTACTCAGACAATGCATATTTTACGCATGAGTGATTAAAAGGAATTTGAAGGAAACCAAAAAAATATTTTGCGGGCGGTATCTGAATTTCGAAGAAAAATTCACATTTCTAGAAAGTTGAGTTTCTGCCCTTTCATATGACACCTCAATCAGGAAAAATGAGCGAGGAATGACAAAGTTCTGTTTGTTCAAAGTAGTGCTTGCATTTCCATAATTTTATTAAACGAATTCGTTTTCACTGGCTGCCTGCCGTATCAATAAACGAAATTAACAAAAGACTTAACTCCGTTTCGTTGACAATCAGCCGTAGACGAGAATCTTCATGCATGGCTGATTGTCAACGAAACGGAGTTAAGTCTTTTGTCAAATCTGCTTTTTGCTACGGCAGGCACCCAGTAAAAACGAATTCGTTTGTTAAAATTATGAAAATGTAAGGGCTACTTAAAACAAACAGAACTTTGTTATTCCTCGCTCATTTTTCTTGATTGAGGTATCATATAAAAGGGCAGAAAATGAACTTTCTAGAAATGTGAATTTTTCTTTGAAATTCAGAAACCGCCCGCCAAATTACTTTTTGGTTTCCTTCCTTCAAATTGCTTTAAATCACTCATGCGTGAAATATGCATCACGTGAGTAGCATCAACTGAAAGAGGAGGCTCTAACCTTTCCAAATATGTATCATTTATTAATTATGGTTGTGATTAAGTTATGATAAAACATCGATACTTCTCGGTTTCGTTTTTTCTGGGACGCACTGTATATGTATGATTTCATTTCTTGATATATTTTTCACTATGACAATTAAATAAATAAATGGAAATTAAAAGTGTTCCTCTATACAAACTAAATTAAAAAAAAATGCATCTGAATTGGTTTAGAAAATATACATTCAAATTTGTAAGTTTCAGGGAATGATTCACAATTCCTTGAAGTACCCCTCATCCATTTATAAAAGCGTTCATACACCACATTGCACATCATGTCAAACTATTAATGTCATATGGACAAATGTCCTTTCCCACGACAGGGTATATTTAAAACATTAGTTGATCAGTGCCTTTTCCATACTGTCCACCACAAGATCTGTATCGCCCTTTCATGGCTTACATGTAATTCATGTGTTCTCTCAATTCCCATCATGTTATACAGTACCGATACTGCTATTTTCGTAAAGTAAATCAAATTTAATGCATAAATCTGTCTTAAGTGCCTCATCACAAAATATTTAATTCACCTGTTACAAATATACGTATTTAGTCAGAATGCAAATTGCATACATTCCGTGTTGTTAGGTAGGACATAATGTTTGTCCTAACTAGCAACAAATAATGTATGCAATTAGTATTCTGACTATTGGAAGACTTTTATTTGTAACAGGTGAATGAAATAATTTCTAACATGGCACTGAACAATGATTTGTGCATTAAATTGATTACCTTACGCAAATGGTATATTACTTGACTGACGTTACAGATTGACCATGGTGTCCTGTCGGCATTTTGCCAGGTTTTTTACGAGACTTGTCAATAGACCACTGGCCAGACTGAGTACAAGTGACCTAAGATCAACGCTAATCAATCGTTACCTTTGGTCAACATTTTATCATGGCAAAATATCACAAAATATAAATTTCTCATCACTTTCTCCTTTGTCCCCTCTTCCTTCTCAATCTTTCGCATAACACTCCAGTTTCCACACCCAAATTGGCAGTGCTTGCAGCATTCACAATGTGACCTCGTCAATGACCTGTGACCTCTGACGTACAGAGGGTGTTGAAGGTCAATGCCTCCTCAGTTATCACCTTGTCTATCTGTGCTCTCACATAAGCCTTTACCCTCTTCTAACATGTCTGATCAGCCATGACATAGCATTAGGCTTCATTGACCTATGACCTGACATGACATGACATGACATGACATGGATGTGTAAGGTCATCACGGAGTCACAATCCTTACACAAAACCTCCTGAGTCAACTCAATCATGACCACAGGAATGCCATAGCATGGAATTACATCTACATGTGACCCTATCTATGACCTATGACCTATGACACTGCATGTGACACAGTCCCGATACATGTAGGTCAACATCAAGTCAAATGACCTTTGAACTAGCCCAGTCATGACTAAGGCAATGCCTGAGGGTCCCAGTCTGGCTCCCACTTATAAGGAAGCAGAGCTAACTTTCGGACCGTCTTCCCCAAACCAGAATCGCCTATCATCGCTAGCCCCAGCCCTCCATGGCGTACCGCTCCGAGCGTGACCCTCCCCACGACAACTGATCCTGGGGTGAAAGGTCCTGACCCAGGTGAACTTTGAGCTCTGACATGCGTCTGGCCAGAGATGTGATGATCTCATGAAGGAGCTCCTTGCTCAGGAGACGCATCTTGGGGTTCTGAGCAACCTGGATAGCAAAGAAAATCAAATGGAAATATGATAAGACAATTCAATAATTTGTTCAAGTCAACTGTAAAATCAGAAACTCAGGCATAAAAACAACAAATATAAACACTTTCCAAACACTTTTTGTGAGAAGCCAGATTCCTGAAAGTTTCATGCCCTAGTATAAATAGAACAAAACATTGTAGTTTAAGCAATGAAGGAAACTTTCAGGCAGAATGTGCCTTATTTGAGATTTAAACATGTCCAAATATATATTTGGTTTACAGCATTTAAAGGAGTCAATCCTGGGTGTCTATGCTTTGCTTTAACATGTTAAATGTGTCATGAATTGTAATAGTAATATTTTGTTTCTTATAACATGTACTACCTAAATTAATACGTTTACAAAATCATGTCTCAATAAGCTCTTTTGTTTGGTACCAAGTCTGCCACAATGGCACACATATGTCTAGAGTTATTGCCAATTTCTGATCTAGTGAACAATTTTGGGGGAATTGCAAAGATAAAGAATACCTGATGAACAATGGCGGGATACAAGTAGGAAAGAAAGATAGAGATAGAGATAGAGATAGAGTGAGAGAGATAGAGAGAGAAACAGAGAAAGAGAGAGACAGAGAAAGAGCACAATAATGGGGCATTAAATTGCAAGTTGCAATCGATTGCAACTCAACTTTCTTACAACGCCCCACTAGTCTCCTAAATTTCATAGGATTTTGTAAGGATTAAACTGTTAACAATTTAATTAAGTTAACTAGATCTAGCTTTTATTCTCACCCTCTCTCTATCTCTCTCTCTCTTACTAATGGGGCTTTGCAAGGAAGTCGAGTTGCGATCGATTGCAAATTTGCAATTACTCGCAACTCAACAGGGGGGTTTATTAAAGTCGCAAGACTTATGCCTGATTTGGGGTATTTGCAATTGATTGCAACTTTCTTGCAATGCCCCATAACAGAGACTAATTCAGCCATAAAATCACTACCTTGGGGAAGCTCCTGACGATGATCTTGAGGGCGTGGTCCTTCATGTCCTTGGCTCCGACCCGATCAGCAGCGTCCAAAATCTGGACCACATTCTGGATGGAGATATTGACCTCAAGGTTCTCCTTGCAGAAGGCCTGGATACGATTGTTGGTGAAGCCAAAGAAATCAGGTGCACAGAACAGGTAGCTGGTAGCGGGAGTTCAAAGGTCAAGGAAACATTTATTACTTATTACCCAGTTTGCTAGTCCTTTTCAGGACTTTAATAATAATTATAATATTCTGCTTTTATATAGCGCCCAATACATCGATGTGCCTAAGCGCTTTACAGATATATTATTACCCCGGTCATCGGATTCAGGCTTACCCGCACACAATGTATGCACATTTTCCACTCCCAGGGGAGCATTCCAGCCAGTTGCCATTTTACAAGTGCACACTTGCTCATCCAACCACATGAACTTTTGCATCCTACCGGATACCCATTTAAAGGGATCCGGTAACTTGGTCTCAGATTCTGAAATAAAATTCTGGATTTAGCTCATGATGCAATGATAATTATAAACCTTTAGGTCAGTCAGGAACCCCGTGACTTTTACAAGCCGATCGCCTGTCTGATTATCAAGATATTTATGATTGGAATTTCAAATTTTGAAAACCGTTCGCCTGACGGTTTTCATAACACTACAGTCTATTGGGGAAAACGAGTATGGTAAAACCGGTCACTCAAAGATTTTTACTTTTTTGAGGCACTTCTTGATCATTTTTAAGAGCAATTTTTTTAGGGCTTCAATATTACACCATATGACAGACACTGATAACACGTAGGGCCGTGTATCTCAGATTTAACATTGTTAAACGATCCCTTTAACACCTGGGTGGAGAGTAGCAAGTGCAGGTAAATATCTTGCCAAAGGATATTAGTGCCGTGTCGGGATTTGAACCCTCGTTCTTTGCATCTCCAGTCAAGAGCCTTAAACTACTCGACCATGACACTCTTGACTTTACCCTTAAACAAAAGATTACCTCTTATACCTAAGTTTTCTACTTCTCTCTCTAACAGTGCACAAGTAGTCCTTCTTAGGACGAAGCAAGAAAGAATACTTCAACCTCCCCTTTTACTTGTCTATCCTCATTTAAACCCAACAGTCCTTTTCAGGACTACCCTCCTTCCCACATGGTGAAAACTTTATTAAACTAAATAAATGTTCAGATACGGAACAGTACAGTACTTCCTACGGTTGCATGGCCCATTTTCCTAGGCAAGTCAATTTCTGACACTCTTGACCTTATTCACTTTAACCATAGACCTTATTCAGTTTTACATAATATATGGGTGTGTGTGATTTTTTTCTTTTTTCTTCACAAGAGTGCCTTGAGCAATTGATTTCAACAGGATTTGGCACCTTGTACATCACATAACACTAAACCCGACTTAAACGGCAACCTCAACCCTAAGCCTAACCCTATTTGTCTGACAAAATAAATTCCAGAGCCAAAGTTTCCGGAGCATGTGTCGCATCAACACTTTTAATTTGTAGATGTTGCAGGATAAGACTAAAAGAACAGACAAAGTTTTTCAAGCTTGAGGCATAGATCCTCTTTAAAAAAAAAGATTTTTCCATGACCTTGATTTGGGCAGTATGTACCAACCAGCGATAATTAAAGCCATACAGCTAGCAATCAGAACGACACAGATTACAGTATAGAGTACCGAAGCTGTGACGTCATAAAAATCTTTTTTTAGAATTTCTCAATTTTTTCTTTATATTCTGAAAGAACATCAAAAATAATGTCCAAATGTCGAAAACCAATTGAATATGTTAGGTATTGGCTGAGATATGATCATCTGAATAAATATACTCCCCATAGGAACTCAGTGTTATATGCTCTGGCTCCTAATGGTTAGGAGCCAGAGCATATAACACTGAGTTCCCATAGGACATATATTCATTCAGATGGTCATATCTCAGCCAATACTTAACATATTCAATTGGTTTTTTCGACATTTGGACATTATTTTTTATGTTCTTTCGGAATATGAAGAAAAAATTGAGAAATTCTAAAAATAGATTTTTATGACGTCACAGCTTCGGTACTCTATTACTTCCCTACTGGTGATATTTTCCACTACAAACTCTACAACATGGAATAAAATGTAGATTTTTACTAATTGTTTTAAAGGATACAGTGAATCTTCAGCAGGCATCGCCACAGAACCATAGTAGATGTATCTGAGCAGGGAATCAAAGGCTTGTCTTGAAGGAATGGTCTCTCCGATCGTCACCTGTAGGTTTGAATGTGAAAGGGACGTAATGAAGAGCTCATTATGACAATGCATAAGCACTTCTGCTAAATTGGATTCAGATTAATGAACAGCATAAATAATACAGTATACAAATATAAAATGACACTCGAGGATCTAGCTTGTTCCGAGAATGAGTCAATTGTATATTTGTTTTATATCCCTTCCATCTCTATCATTCCTTGTACACTTCTGTAATAACATGTACCATATACCCACATTCAGAAAAGAAATAAAAGAAAATTGCACGGCTCAGATGAAACATTGAAGGATGTAAATATGTTAAGCTGACGCTAAGCCGCCTATACAGGTACTGCATTAGTTGAGTGCAGTTATCGCACAGCGTAAATTTCATGGCTTGAGCGTCGTGACACCGGGGGAGTTGCCTGTGCGGAGGCATTTAATATTGATTCCAGTAGATCTTTGAATTCATGTCATGCTACCAAACATACACACTTACATTGACACTGTCATTCTCCGGCATGAATGATCTAAACATGGCCTCGAAGTAAGAGCTCCTAGCAGCCAGGATGGGCTTGTGAGCAGGGAAGGGCGTGCCATCAAGCATCAGGGTGATACAGGAGTAGTCCTTGCCCGTCTTGCTCTTCAGAAAGTCCTCCATGTCGTGCTGTAAAGTGGTCATAGCTGTGAAAAAAACAAGGAGATTAAGATGATTGATTGATTAATTGATCTCTTGGCTACTGACTTTCAGAACATGTTTATGATTGCTTTAGGGTGTGCCATCAAGCATAAGGGTGATACAGGAGTAGTCCTTGCCCGTCTTGCTCTTCAGAAAGTCCTCCATGTCGTGCTGTAAAGTGGTCATAGCTGGGAGAAAACAAGGAGATACAGATAATAAACTTATTGATTGACTGACTGATATATTGATTGATTGATTAATTGATCTGTTGGCTAAATCTTCAATTCCTCCTTTGACTGACTTTCAGAACATGCTTATGATCGCTCTTCAGAAAGTCCTCCATGTCGTGCTGTAAAGTGGTCATAGCTGGGAGAAAACAAGGAGATTAAGACGATTAACTTATTGATTGACTGACTGATATATTGATTGATTGATTAATTGAGCTTTTGGCTAAATCTTCAATTCCTCCTTTGACTGACTTTCAGCACATGTTTATGATTGCTGAAGGGTGTGCCATCAAGCACGAGGGTGATACAGGAGTGGTCTTTGCCGATCTTTCTCGTCAGAAAAGACTCCATGTCGTGCTGTTAGGTAGTCATGGCGGGGGAAAGAAAAGGAGATTAGCACCATTAATTGATTGATAGATCGAATCCAATTACAATTAGTTCATTATTTTGAATCCATCATTGTTTTATTTTATCCTAGCAAAAAAAACTTGTTTCAGATACAGGTTGTATCATATACGCGAATGGTAACTCGGAATGGACTTTAGTGCGCATGCAATACCCTTTTGCAAAAATAAAACTTGAAACAGAAATTTTGAATATAATTGCACCAGCAAGAAACCAAAAGATACAGAGTAATGCACATTTCGTTGGTTGAAAAACAACATTGTATATAAAACAATTCACATCAACTATTTAACAAAAATGACAATCATAGAAGCAGAACTTACATGTTCTGTCGAATTCTGGCATTTTCTCATGTTGGTATGGCCTGCCAGCAGCCAGCTGTCTTCTTCGAACCACTTCAACCATGAGTGGCTGAGCTAACTGTTCAAATTCTTTACTCATGACAATTCCGTTGTAATTACTCTCCTTCACGACAAAGTTCAGGCAGAATTCCTGTTGGAGGAGCAGAGTGGTGAAAATATTGAATGGTGTTTTGTTATTAAATATACAACACCATCAATAAAATGAATGTTCTTGGATATCAATGTGACATTATAAAACCCTAAGACAACTAGATGTATGTATCCATGCGCGGATCCAGGATTTCTTAGGGGGGGGGGGGCCAAATTTGAAATCATTTTGAAATTAATTGTGCTGAAATTTGAAGATAGAGTGAAATGGAGAGATGTTGCAATCAACCTCCGAACCGGGAGAAGATACTTAGATAGATAGATCAAAATTTGAAAATTGTGCTGGCCAATATTTCGCTCAGTGGGGAGGGGGGAGGGGGTGGGGGGGGGGGGGGGAGGGTAGTGAGCACTAATATACAACTCCATCAAAATAATCAATGAACCGTAAATCTCCGTGTATAAGGCGCACTTTTTTGCCATCGAAAAAATTTGAAAGTCGGGGGTGCGTCTTATAAACAGGTACAGAAAAAAATTATGGCGCTATGCCTGGCAATGCCTCCCAGCTCATTAATCAGTGTGTTGACTCACCACTCGGAAACTACAACACTCAAATTTGTCTGTCATCTTGGTTTGAAAGCAAACTTTCTAATAGATCTCAATATGTAGTTTATAATAATAATTCCTCATTTTTTTTTCTATAACAAATGGTGTACCACAAGTTCTATCCTAGGTACTCTATTGTTTTTAATTTACGTTAATGATCTTACACATTCTTCTAAAAACGACATTGTTACTATTATTTGTGACAAGTTCACAAGCACAAATCAGCGCCTTCAACTGCACTTCGATGTTAAATGAAGGTCCTTCCCCGCATGGGTTTTCGGCAACAAAACAACAACAACAACAAAAACGATTTGTATTTTTTTAAAATATTTTTTTTAATTAAAATTTTATTTGTATTTGTATTTTTTTCCAAATAGGGGTGCGCCTTATACACGTAGATTTACATTGCATATCAATGTGACATTATAAAACCCCAAGACATCTAGATGTACTTCCAACTATACCTCCACCATGAATACCCAGGCGCGGATCCAGGATTTCTTAGGGGGGGGGGGGGGCAAATTTGAAATCATTTTGAAATTAAGTGTGCTGAAATTTGAAGATAGAGTGAAATGGAGAGATGTTGCAATCAACCTCCGAACTGGGAGAAGATACTTAGATAGATAGATAGAAATTTGAAAATTGTGCTGGCCAATATTTCGCTCAGGGGGGGGGGGGGGGGGGGGGGGGGGAGGGGTAGTGAGCACTTTTTCTTTTTTTGGGCCCTCGAAAATTTGAAAAATCGCACCCCCCCCCCCCCTTGCGCTCAAGGGGGGGGGGGGGCCATCTCCAAAAAAAGGTAAAATTAATGTGTTTTTACACATTTTTTTCCCCCTTGATCAGCCATTGTGAGTTCCTGAGCTAAATGCTCAAACTCTTTACTCTCCTTCACGACAATGTTCAGGCAGAATTCCTGATGGAAGAATGGGGTGGCAAAAAATGAAACTTTGTCATACACACACTGTACAAGTAAAATAACATCATCGTATTTGTAATGTGACCATTTTTTTTAGGCAGGAGCCTAGGCTTTAATGTTTTGTTTTACATGCTTTCTGTTGTTATATTCAATAAACAAGTTATTCAGTGACAATAATTAAAAAAATCATAGGCTAATTTGTATTTCCCCCCCCCAGTCTTTTGTCAGTCTGTTGTAACACTTGTTGGAGTGAGCAGAGATATAAAGAGGAGTTGCTTTCTTTTATCCAAACTATGATGAATCTTTTTTTCTTCATCTTCATTAAACAATATGATGGACTCTTTTACTACATTCATGAGGGGTGATGGCTCAGTGGTAGAGCAGTGGCCTCCTAACCTAGAGGTCCCGTGTTCAAAACCAAGTCAATAAATAAATAAATTCATTTTTATATAGCGCATAATAATAAGATAATAAAGATTTAAATGCTCTCGTGCCCTTTGGTAAGGCATTAATTGTCATTACCAAATCCGTCGGAGAGGACTTAAGCCGGCGGTCCCCTGGTTGCTTTTAACTTACAAGCATACACATACTTTCTTAGCAGTCAGGTAAAACAAACATACAATTTCATTAGGAATAAAATAGAAAAAGGGGACGTTTGATGATTACCTTGATGAAATCAAGTTGCAGCCTGTCTGAATATTGTAAGACCTGAAGAACATTGAAGTGACCAATGGACACCCACAGGAAATGGACGCACATGTACTCCAGCTTGCGGAGAGAGAACTGTGTGAGACAAAACAGAACATGGCTTTAATTTTCGTTTCAATGATAGTGTTTATACAGTAGATAATTTTCGCAACCTCTCATCTCCTCTGTTAATTCATCTTTTCACATGATCTGTTTTCACTAATATCAAATATATTCATGCAGATAAATATATATAGATGCAGGCTATGTTTCAGTGAAAATACTCTGTCCCTCAGATAGGACGCTTAAAGGAGACCAGGTGTATAGGAGAGTCACCACCTCTGCATGTTGAGAACCCACTGCAGTATTTGTACAGGAGTAGGGGGAATATCCCAGTATTGTGATTCATCTGCACACCCCAATCAGTCATACCGTGAGGAGAGACCAGAGGGTCAAAGTGATTCAGTTCGCATTTATGCCTCCCAGACACCAAATACATAAAATAATGGTATATATTCGTTTGCATTTACCTGCACAGATAACCTGTAGACATCCATGAGAAGCAGAAGGAAGTCTGTGTTGCGATCATCAAAACCTTGGAGCTTCCTGTCCACCTTGTCCGTATACAGGAACCACAGTAGGACTTCAAATGCCTCTGGTCTAGCGTCCGGGACTTGGACCTGGGGTATACAGGGGTCCTTCTTCTTAGAGATAGGAGCACTGGCGGTAGAATCGCTCTCTTGATCATTTTCGTTCTACAAGGATGGTTAGGGATGGAGAGGATGATGAGGGATGGAGAGGAGGAGAAAGAGAGGGAGGAAGAGGAAGAGGAAGGGAGGAGGAGGAGGAGGAGGAGGAGGAGGAGGAGGAGGAGGAAGAGGAGGAGGAGGAGGAGGAGGAGGAGGAGGAGGAGGTGGAGGAGGAGAAAGAGAGGGAGGAAGAGGAAGGGAGGAGGAGGAGGAGGAGGAGGAGGAGGAGGAGGAGGAGGAGGAGGAGGAAGAGGAGGAGGAGGAGGAGGAGGAGGAGGAGGAGGAAAAGGAGGAGGAGAAGGGGGAAGGAAGGGAGAGGAGGAGGAGGAGGAGGAGGAGGAGGAGAAGGAGAGGGAGGTGGAGGAGGAGAAAGAGAGGGAGAAAGAGAGGGAGGAAGAGGAAGGGAGGAGGAGGAGGAGGAGGAGGAGGAGGAAAAGGAGGAGGAGAAGGGGAAGGAAGGGAGAGGAGGAGAAGGAGGAGGAGGTGGAGGAGGAGAAAGAGAGGGAGGAAGAGGAAGGGAAGAGGAAGGGAGGATGAGGAGGAGGAGGAGGAGGAGGAGGAGGAGGAGGAGGAGGAGGAGGAGGAGGAGGAGGAGGAGGGAGGAGGAGAGGAAAAGGAGGAGGAGGAGGAGGAAGGGAGGAGGAGAGTAAAGAAAGAGGAGGAGGAGGAGGAGGAGGAAGGGAGGAGGAGAGGAAAAGGAGGAGGAGGACGATGAGGAGTGGTGATGGTGGAGAAGAAGGAAGAGGGGGATGGGGTTGAGGAGGGGAAAATGGAGGAAGAGGAGAAAGAGGAGGAGAAGAAGGAGGAGGAGGACAACAACGACAGCGAGGAATACAGGGAAGAAAAAGTGTGAAGAAAAAGGAAGGAGAAAAAGTTCATGTAGGAGAAGAGGAACAACGTGAAGAAAGAGAATGAGAAGGGGGTAATTAAAAGTAAGCGAAAAAGAAAAGAAAAGGGAGGATGAAGAAGAAATTGAGTTAACCAAAATTCCATTCGGCAAATTTACAATAATCGTTTTGAAGGCTATCAAAGACTTTATTTCCCAAACAAATACTACAAAAGTACATTTCTATATCTCAACGGTCTACTATCATCGATAGATGTGCTTTCATACAAAGCCTAATGTCTTCAATCTGTAAATGGGGCATGACTTCTCTCCACCGCACAATCACAACCCATAGATATGGATCGACAGAAGGTCTTTGGTACATAATTCCTTGGTGAATTGCCGTTTGGTCTACAACCATTTGGTAGTAGAGGAACTACCGTATTTGCCGGCGATAAGGCCGCACCCCAACTTTGACATTCCAAAGAGGAAAACAAAACAAACAAAAAAGGGAAAAAAAAACAAACGGACAAAACAAAATAATCATAATTTTCTCGTAAAACACTATTTTTTTTTACAAACTGATACCAAATTCATCAATATTCTTATAATTTACCGGAAGTTTAGCTAAAAAAGTGATCGCGGGCAGATTTGGTGTCCGATATATACCCCTACCACAATGTACGGTGTAATGCGAAATTGCATAAAATGGAAAAACAAAATGGCGACTTCGGATGGATGCTTCGCGGCAGCTCCGTTAAATGGTCCCTTCCTTTACTTTTGCAATGCATTGGCACGTACTTAGATCAAGATCTATCGGCAAATGGTGGTTTAGCAATTTATTTACGTCTTGATGTCAACAATGCAAGATAAAATTGTCGGTAAGATGTGTGAAAATGTCCTGTACCATAGTGGTATAGTTATTGTACCGTTCGTAGTCCCATATGTGCAAATTCGTGCTGGTTTTGACTTGAGTTTTTTTTTTTTTTTACTCTTTCGCCGCTGAGGCCGACCCCGACTTTTTGATATTTTCTCTTCCAAAAATACTGCGGCCTTTACGCCGGCAAATACGGTAGTTGTAGACCAAACGGCAATAAATTTTTTCTTCAATGAGAAACAGTTCAATGTGAGGTTGATTTTATGCTATTTTTTCTGTCATCCATACCTGTACTTATTTTAGTTTTTTAATATTTTGCATATAACCATCATTACCTTAAAAAGGTGGTAATATTCACATACACAAATTATCCATGTTGACTTATGAATTTTCTCATTTCCATAAGCTTTAGTATAGGAGCCATCCGCTTCCCGTAGGCAATGGGTAACTTAATACAAGCAATCAACATCTAGAACTACTGAGAATGGACATACACGTACCTCTACGTCGGTTTGGTCCACGTTGAGTTGTCTCTCTTTTGCTTGCTCTATCTTCAGTCTTAGATGCTGACATCTTGCTGCTATGATGGCGGCATGGGCGGGGATGACAACAGCACTCTGACAACATAGATCCAGTGAAAAATTATGCAATTATGTAGATGTTTTTAATAATGTGTTACTATTAACTAGAAAAAGAATCATTCGCACATGGCACCACATAATAATAATAGTAATAATAATAAGAGTACTGATGTTAAATATTACATAATGACTTCAATGTGTCCTTATAATCAAATGGTGAATTGCCAATTGGTCTAATACCCAATTAGTCTATTCACATATGGTCTACATCCAGCCCATCTACTATCCACATGGTCTAATAATCATTTCGTCCACTTATCATTTGGTCTAATAGCCATTTAGTCGTATTTCCATTTGGTCTATCGTCCATTTAGTCTAATAAAAACTTAGTCTAATTCCCAGTTTGTCCAATGCCCATTTTGTCTACTATACATAAGGTCTAATAATCATTAATAATGATTATGATTTATGATTAAATGATTATTGGACCATATGCAGAGCTGCAAAGCTCCAAAACAGAAAATCAGTAATCACAAGGCTCAAAATCAGTAATTTGGAGAATAAGTCAGTAATTTCCTAAGCGGCGCTATGAATCTAAAAAAAACACCAGCATGCCAACACTGCGCGGACGCATGCGCACATGATTGTTTGAAATTTTGGTGATTTTACTCACACAAAGTTGCTAAATATTGACTATTAGGTCATGACAACACATCAGTTTTCTATGAAAAATTGGCTTCTATTAAGAGAATACCGCCATACTGCACAGCACCCGCTAAGATAAATCATATTTTAAAAAAAACCTGCAATAGTTGGCAGCTCTGCATATGGGTAGTAGACAACTTGGGCATTTGACCGACTGGGAATTACATAAACCTATCAAATTCTACCTCTCCCACAATGAATTCCACATCTGTGAACTGTCGGCTGATGAGGAGCTTTCCAAAGTCGTCTTTGAGAGTGCACTGCGGGTAAGACGCAAACTGGAAACGGTACATCTCGGCGCTCCGAATATTGTTGTCCACTGTCCCTCCGAATATCAACATGGCGTCCCCTATCACAGAGGCAGCATGGAATAGTCTGCCTGATGGACACTGGGTTGAAACAAATGTTGTGAAACAGATTGAAATCATGAGACTACCATTTAAGTACCAGTTTGCACTAATGCACCACCATCATCTAAGACAAGCATTCATAACAACTTTATTTTTCGGAAAGAATATTATGTAGGGCTAATCAAGCAATTTTTAGCCAGTTTAAAGACCCTACCCGTTGAAAATAAAAATTTATATCAATTGGTAGCTGAATGAACGTAAAATACAAATATAAAGGAGTAACAAAATGTTTTCCTTTTCAGTATTACACATAATGAAAAATACAAACTAATTTTTCACTATCCTTTAAATCTAGGGTCAACAGAGATCAAATCTACCGCAGTTCAAGGTGACAATAACATGATCTGCTCGCCTATAAAGCTGAGGCAAAGAGTTTGTGCTTAATTAATGCAAAGTCATTGTGAATACGTGTATGATGTCATCAAGTCGACGACTTCCTATTTTCAAAGCTTTAGATTTCAAGTTTTTAGAGAGCTGTTACTCCTCTGACAAACACTAAAATAGCATAGAATTGATTTTATTGTAATCTATGGCTGATAATCTTTAGGTCGATATATAATTCATCTATTTCATTTTTCACTTCAGCCAGGCTCTTTATGTGACAGAAGGTAAGCCATAAGTGCTCCTTTATTATGGTATGGACCCTATTCTGCCATTTCAATGTGTTGAACGGATTAGCTACCCTTTCCAGTACACTCATAGCATTTGAAGGCCAACTGCCCAAACATTAAAGGGATTGGGTAAGTTTGTCTCAGATTCTGAAATGAAATCCTGGATTTAGCTCATGCTGCAATGATAATTATTAACCTTAAGGTCAGTCAGGAACCCCATGACTTTTACAAGCCGATCGCCTGTCTGATTATCAAGATATTTATGACTGGAAATCGAAATCAAATTTTGTGTTTTACTAACGGTTTTCATAACACTACAGACTACTGGGGAAAACGAGTATGCTTAAAACCGGTCACTCAAAGATTTTTATTTTTTTGAGGCACTTCTTGATCATTTTGAAGCGCAATTTTTGTAGGGCTTCAATATCACACCATATCACAGACACTGATAACATGTAGGGCCGTGCATCTCAGATTTAACATTGTTAAACGATGCCTTTAACAGAGAACCCACCTGACTATCTGGAGAAGGTTTGATGATACTCCAGGTCCCATCGTCAATATCATAGCTACAACAAGAAGGAAGACGATACAATTATATGCAAATGGCCATTTTTCATAATGTAATCAAATTTAATGCACAAATATTTTTTCAGTGCCTAGTTACAAAATGTATTTCAATAGTCAGCATGAAAAATGTATACATTATGTCTTGTTAGGTAGGACACACCAGATTGTTTGTTCTAACAACAATTAATGTATGCAATTCACATTCTGACTGTTGAAATACATTTATTTGTCACAGGTGAATGAAATAATTTGTGACATGGCACTTAAGGAAGATTTATGCCTTAAATTTGATTACATTAGGAAAATGATCTATTTCAGACAGGACTATCGCAAAAGTTCATCTCATACTTATAAGAAGCGCTTCATAATGGTGGATCAAGCATTGTCTGAAGGGGGGGGGGGGGAGGAGGTGGCAATATTTGAAAACAGCTATGTTCAAATTCAGTCACCTCTTCTAAATCTCTGTGAATGTTATTCCTATCCGGCAAACACCTTGTATTTTTAACATTTTTATTAATATATAGGTATTGCTCATATCTGTAGTGCTGTCATGGACACTGCATCAACAAAATATTTTCACCCAATAAAAATTTGTGATACTTTGGAATTATCTCGATGAAGGTTTTCACAGAAAAAATAATTATTTTAGTTTACAAATGTTCTACAGTCTCTACTCTGGTTCAAGAATCTCTAAGGAGATGTCCCATAAAGTGTGTCAGTCATTTTAGAACAGAACAAGGAGGGTGTTCAACAAAGACTAAGATCGACTTTAAGTTGGACTTAACTATGGCAGGCCATTCATGCCACTAGTTCCTCTAACCATTCCTGGCATTGGTTTCTCAAGGGACGTATAAATCGTGGTCACAAATCTACAGAATTTACATTTGTCGATAATTCATTATTTTATGAAAAAAATATTATCTAAAGATCATAATTGAGAGACCAATAGTGAGAGCAACCAGTGGCATTAACAGCCTGCCATAGTTGAGTCCAACTTAAAGTTGATCTTCGTCTTTGTGAAACACTCCCCAGATCTTTAATATGCCTCAAATATGATCCCATGATAAACCACCACAGACAAAAATAACATCCCAACAAAGAAAGCCTATTTAAAGGTTTGTCGATGATGGCACTACATACCAGTGTAGCTCGTTGGGCAGTGTGTTGTCCGCCGCTCCTCCAAAGACATAGAGATGCCTGTCATGTGACACCATCACGTGACCATAGCGACGCTGGGGAGGGGGCGGGGTCCCCTTCAGGATGTGGTCCGACGATATCTTCCTCCATCTGAAACAAGAAAGAGTAAGAGATGCTTTTGAGTGTTATGGTTATGAAGTACATTAATGAATGTGTGTTATAAGAATTCTTTGCGTAGATTGAAATAGACTACCGGTACTACCAAATTATTAAAAAGAAATTAAGTACTCCACAGACACGACCTCTACAGTTACTTTAAATAAAATGTGAATTTCCAAAACAGTTGTAGAAAACATAAAGGAAACTTGCAGAAGTTATCACCAAATAAAATTTGGAGATTTATAACTTCTCCTAAGAATACAGTATTTGTAATTACATGAAATATATAACTCTCTAACATCTTCTTGGTCAGTTGGTCTATTTGGGGGAGGGAAATATTATAATGGTGATTATGTTATCTAAAACTAGTCTTATGTTATGTTTAATATCTAAAACTAGTTTGAGTATGTTTTATAAGTTCTGCTACATATGCTCCATTGGCATTCACTCCATGTCATAGTCTTACACCTACTACAATAGGAACTTCAACAATAGATCAAACACTTCTAGTACATGTAATCCTATATTCAACCAGGAGCTAAGTAAGACCCAATTGCAACCCCAACTCCAACCCTGAACCTATGACAAGAATAAAGAGCAAGTGTCGCCTGAGCGAAGATAGGGTTACCCGTTTACTTCTAAACAAACAGTATACAAAATGCCAATTTTAAGCTGATTTGACCTTGTATCCATACCTTTTCTCTTTGAAATCATACTGATAGAGGTCGTTGGTGATCTTGGCCCCACTCTGCCCTGAGAACACAAACATGCTATCCCTTGAGACTGCCACCGGGAAGTTACAGCATGTTGGAGGGTTGTCGCCAGTTTGCTGCACCTATCGAATACAGAAGATGGGAGATTATTTAAAGGTCGTCTGTACTAGTTTGGCCTGGAGGGATTAGACCACCTAGGGAGATCACTGACAGTTGGTTATCTCATCAAATCAGGTACGAACATAAGAAAAAGAGGATCATGGGGGACCAACGGTCGCCGATTAGGCATTGTTTTCTATATAGAGGTAGAAAGTAGCTAGAAGGGGTACAGTGGGGCTTTAAGATTCAGCAAGAACTTTTACAAACATTTACAAATCAAGGAGGAGGGGGAGGGATGGTGGAGGGATGGGGTAGAGTAGTGGTGTGCCTTTTTAACCTGAGAGAACAAATATACTATCCCTGGACACAGCTACTGGGAGGGTGGTTGGAGGGTGGTTGCCTGTTTGCTGCACCTATCAAATACAGAAGATGGGAGATTGTCTAAGATTCAGCAAGAACTTTTACAAATATTTACAAATCAAGGAGGAGGAGAGGGGTGGTGGAGGGGGGGGGGGGGTAGAGTAGTGGTGTGCCTTTTGCCTGAGAAGACCAATGTGTTATTATCCCTAGATACTGCTACACCTATCAAATACAGAAGATGGGAGATTACATGTAAAATCACTTTGTAGTAGATTCATGGTAAGATTCATGATTTTTTATATTAAAGGTCTATGTTTTACAAATCAAGGATGGGGGAGGGGGGGGGGGGGGTGAATGGTGCGCCTCTGTTCTATTTACAGAATGTATACAAAAAATGCTACATGTATTTCTGAATCTGGATACTGGCACTAAACACATTGGAGGGTTGTCACCTGTTTGCAGAGGGAGAGAGGTAAAGAAAACATAGGAAAGAGTGGAATATATTAAAAGGGAATCACATGCTTGCACCGAGTCCAGATTTTGTCGGTTTTTATATATTTTTAAATTCTTCAATCATCTGTGTCCCCCTCCATTACACGCATCCCACACAGATCGCGCGACCTCCGAAAATACACCCGTCGAAAATGTGAGAATGAAAGGCAAGGACTAGCTGTCTCCGTTTTAGCGTTGAGGGTGTGTTATTTTCTCAGCTGATTGGGCGCGCGACACGGAAACAGTCCAGGCAGTGGACTAGCTTGCACCTTAATTTCCGCAAAACCAACAAGCAATAAATCAATACACCTGTCGTCAATTATTCAAACCCCCGGATCCAAACAATAACCTATAACAACTACACATCACATGTCTTAACCTCAGGCCTAACCATCAATCATATTCCCGTGTCGTGACACGTATGAACAGGATACTGTTATTAGCTACATGTACATGTATGTTCACACAAGATTATTGTTGCTTTAAATTTCAAGTCTATGAAACCTTAAATCTGTTTAAAGCCTGTCTACACTCGTTCGGCCAGGAGGGATTAGACCTCCCTGCAAGGTCACTGACAGGTGGTTTTCTAATCAAATAGGCTGTCACTTTACATAAGAAAAAGGGGATCATGGGGGACCAATGGGTACCGCTTAGGCATTAATTGTTTGCTATGTAGAGGGCGCACGTAACTACAAGTAGTGCAGTCCCGCTTTATAAGGAAAGTTGTTTAAGGAAAGCTGTTTATAACTTTAAGGTTTCGCAAAACTCAAAGTTATAAACAACGATCCACTTACAACAACAAGGGTTCAAAAAGGACAAAAAACCTTGAAGTTATAACATAGCTTCTAGAGTGCCCCCCTCCACCACCCGTAATTATCACAATAATCACTTATGGTTTGTAACTTTGAATTAATTTTAGATTTCATGAACATGATAGTAACTTGAACGTTTATAACTACGATTTAAACTTATGATGTAAACATTTAAGGACTGTAATGTGAACCTAACTAGCATGATAAATTGTACAATCCAAAGTACATATTCCTCAAAGACTCGAGTTGTCTTAGAAAGTTTAGTTTGGATCAGCTACAAGGTTTACAAGGTCAAAGTTGAGGTCGAAGGTGAGCTCAAACGATCAAGCATGTCACTTGAACACCTGTTTCAGAATTGCACTTGAATAGACCTATTTGTAAAATGTGTTTCTGAATATACCATCTGTGAATAGATTCCATACAGTATACTTGTATACTTGTACCAACAATTCTGATAGTAACCTTGGATGAAGAGGTCTTTTCTGGATGAAAGTAAAGGTTCATGTATACCGGTAATGCATGATTTAAGAGACAGTTCTGTGAAGAAAAGTATAAGTCAATTTATTTGTGTACTCATTTTACTCAGGACTCTCTCTCTTGGTGAATAGAAGGATGAAGGAGAATCAGCCCCTATAAAAACTAGACACCTAGCCTACTTTTACTACTCATTGGGTGCACAAAATTTGCTCCTTAATATTGTCCCCCCTCCCCCGAGCAAATTTGGCCCAATGGGCCCTGATAATTGTGATACCCCTTTTTTTTGGAGTTGTCAGATAATTTTGGTGACCGTGTTATCATACAGCTCTTACCTAAAAAGTTCATATTTTGGAGCAATTCATTTTGGCACAATTTACTGTACATGTACATGTAGATTCTTTGATCCACTCAACCTCCCCGGAAGACCCAAGTGACCACTACACCGGGTCAGTTGACCTCATTATCATCCAGCTTCTAATGAACCTTGATTCCTTGTGATGGGACTAGTATGGAGGGAAATGAACGATAACCTGTGAACTAGCCCGATGGCAATGAGAGATTATCCTCTACGTTAGGCTCAGGCCCACAGGGGATGCACGTGCAAGGGTGCTTTTCTTCACCCCTAAAGTTTTATCATCGATTTCCGAATCAGGTGCTTACAGCTACGGATATTGCAGGGAGGGCGCTGCAACTTACAAACAAAGATTCCTCCACATTTTCAATTCAATTCAATTCTCTTTCTTTCCTTCACCTACACTGTATAAGTTTATTGTCAGTTTCCGAATCACAAGTAATGATAAATTGACTCAAATACCTGGAGATATTTTAGGGGGAGGCGTGGAGATTAAGATCTTATATATCCTACACACTCATTTTAATAATCTTTTCCCATAAAATTCTCCAGGATATCTGCAGTCAGACCATCACTCTATTATTAGACTACCCGATCAAAAAAGATATTAGGTGGTCACTGACCACCATAAACAGATGGCAATATATATGTATGTAGTTGACCGCTTTCAATAGACAGGTGACCACCAGGACAGGTTTAACTCTACTTAGTATTTATTTGGATCGAGGTTGACCAAACAGTTTGTTTTAATCACTGGCAGATATCGTGAAATTTTGAATGAATATTTATGGTGAATGATAAGCAATATAAAAGAAAGTAACCAAGGTGAAAACTACATGTACATGTACATGTATGTTATTCATACCCTTGCATTTGAAAAATTGATTTGTCTCTATTTATGTTTCATGAGAATGTGATGTATTAAAGCTAATACATCTAAAATGATTCAACAGGCCCTAATTCGAGCAGTTCATTTTTCATTCTTGAGTTACGAAAAACACAAAAACATCATATTTATATAAAGTAGTTTAACTAATTTAGTTGTCAACTGTATTTCCTAATTAAAATGATGGGGCAAGTTGCTTCGCTCAAATATGAGAGAGGATAATTTGGATAATAATGTACCCCTTTTTAGTGTTTAGTATTGAGCTTTTTTTGTTTACTCTTGCTCTAATCCATCCTTCTCTCAATAGGACCATTTACACTGTGTTTTTGTTGTTGTTGTGAGTTACGCAAATGCGCCACTTGTTACAGCTCTGCATGCCTTAGCATGGTAGCAAGGAGAGTCACATGCCCCACTAGTGTTTTGGGAGTGAGTATTTATACTGCAAAATCCGGTGGAGTTTCTGCCGGCATTTTAAAACAAACTCACACCCAGAGGCAGGTTTTTCAATTCGCGTTTCTCATCATGTTGATGCAACTCCTTACAAAACTCTGGAATGTCAGAAAACCATCGTTTTTTGCTTGCAGTGTGAATGCCCCTATAAACACTGTTGTCCAACTACTCCTCCGTTACCCTAAATATAGTACATGTAGTTGAGAGTCAGAGGGGCATTAATCCTATAATAGATGATATACAAATAATACACAGCAGTGAGGGCATTAGTAAGAATTATCCACACAAGGTACATTTGGAACAGTCTAACACGCCCAAGGCGATAGCAAAGGGTGTTTGGACTGTTTCAAAGGTACCAAGTGTGGGTAACTTTACCAATGCCCGGACAAAATGATGTGTATTATCTGTTTTATAAGATGATGTTTCATTTGTTTCATAACATGATTTTACTAATGACCAGTCATTAGTAAAATTTAGGATCCGCTTCATCATCTTACAATATGAGATAATGCCCTTCTGGCTCCACACAGATGATATTTTACTCCACGTACAAATCTGTGCCTAAAAAATAAAAATAATCTTTAACCTCTGTCATTATCAAATCCCTGATGATTAAAGCCCACTGTCCTACTTGTAGCTACTTGCTCCCTCTATATAGAAAACTTCCCCAATCGGTGCCTGTTGGTCCCCCATGATCCTCTTTTTAGTTGAGAGCTGAGTTAATGAGATAGCCACCTGTCAGTGACCTCGCTGTGTGGTCTAATCCCTTCTGGCCAAGTAGTATTGACGGTCTTTAAAGCCCGTCTGCACTAGTTTGGCCAGGGGGATTAGACCTCCCTGCAAGGTCACTGACAGGTGGTTATCTCATCAAATTAGCTCTCACTTAACATAAGAAAATGGGGGATCATGGGGACCAACAAGCACTGATTAGCCATTGTTTGGTATAAAGTGGGCGCAAGTAGCTATAAATGGTGCAGTTGGGCTTTAAACTGTTCAACTACAACCTTCTATCATCTACGTCTGACCAATAATAAATCATAGTCATGACTGAGGAAACCATCTTGAAGGGCCGATTGCCACTCAGACATTTCGGTAAACCCCACCTTCCTTGAGTTAGGAAGCCCCTAGAATCCAGGAAATTACTGTGACAATTGTTTGTGAATATCATAAAACATTCTCTTTTTCTTTCCATAAGAAATGTGTCTCATCAAATTTGGCATTGATGGACTGTATTCCTCTTATTAGTTGGCGGAATGATGAACGGTTCATCAAAGGTTTAGGGGTGATGACATTTTCAATGAACATTAAATGTAGATGTCACAGGCTCATAGCGTATTCCTAGAAATAAAAGCAAATTTTCAGAGACGTATGTAAAGATACGCCAATTATATCATGCACATAATGTATGTATCTAACCAGGGATGTGTGAGTTTACCAAGGGGATGTTCAAGGTGCCTACAAAGTACTTCTAGCACCTACTGTAGCTTTAGCCATACTGCCTTAAGGCTCTGACAACAGTTCATAGAATGACTTCCTACCATTTAATGTACAATGTAGCAATTAACTAGACCTGGGTTGAGAGTGGCAAATGTGGATTACTGAGATGCTGAAAACCTACATGTACATGCAACATATCTGTTCTTAAAGCAACGTAGCCATCAGTGTCCATGTGTATTGCATCATAATTTGCTGATACCGGATTTGTTAAATTACCAATGAATGTGTGCACAGGTCTTTTGGGCAGCGAACCTGTTGTCACACTAGAAAATACTCCAGCTTGCCTTCATATCTTGAAGGTTTAATTAGGGAAATTTTAATATGATGAAAATTCCTAAACGGCATTAGATTCAGGGCACAGTGAGGTATATATTAAAACCTGTTGGTAGTAACAGTGAAGTCCCCCATGGTGATTGACATCATCTTATATTAGGTAAACAGCCCCATGGTGCTGAATTCCCCATGAGAACCCACTACTATTCATGTGCTAATTTGTTGAAAAGTAGGTACATATGTACATGTACATGTACTTTATATATATTAAAGTAGAATGGATAGACAGAGTAAACAAAGATTTCAATCAATTTCCTTGCTTATACAGTCAAACCTGCTTTAGTGACCACCTGTCTATAAAGACCACATGTTTTGTTCCCTTGAAACACGTACTAAAGGAACTGGTCTACAAAGACCACCTGACTATAAAGACCACATAATTTGTTTCCCTTGAAATATGTACTAAAAGAACCTGTCTACAAAGACCACTTGTCTTCAAAGACCACTTGTTGTGTTCCCTTAATGGGTGGTCGCTATAGACAGGTTTGACTGTAGCAATATTCCTTCGTTCCCATCCCTAAGGTCTTGACAAGGACCTGTCATGGAAGAATGCCACGGACATGGTATGATGAGACATCTCATCTTGTCTCTCTTCATATCTGTTCACCAATTGAACCATGTTCGACACTGACAGACAACTCATCCACGAGGGAGCCCTCCTCTCATCCAAAGACCCGACGTACTCGCCGTTTAGACTAGCAAAATTCACTGTATACTTGTATAGCTGTACAAAATCCTGCATAGCTCTACAATGAGTGATTGTTTTCCTACATGTATTCTGAGTGTTTAACCAGTAATAAAAATTCATATACCGGTAGTAAAATAGGGGTTTGAATTGAATCTGTACGTTCAAATGGAAATGGAATTAAATTCCACTTCCAATGTAAACGTTGTCTCATACCAAATACGTATAACTGACATGGTCTATAATGAGCGCTCATTGATGATAGGTCAGCTGCCATCAAAGCTGACCCCAGCTTCTTCAAAGCTACAGTAGTTCATTTACATCATGTTTATCTTTAATATGATACTTTTTTCATGCGTGTATGCCCCTTTTACTATATGTTAAATCTTTATACGACATATCTCAACGCAAGTTTTGTATAAATTTCTTCTGGTGTGAAAAGGGTAGTAGTTGTTTCACCCCAGACACAGACAGGTGGAATGTCTTGCCCACGTCTTGGCAAAAAAAAAGAAATATGGGTCAGACATCATTGCTCATTCATCTCAGTTCCTCCTGGTCTCATTGGATCTAAGATAAGACGAGGGGAAGTTGAATGAGGCTATAACATAAAATGGAAGTTTAAAGGAATCTAGTGCTGACTAGGTCCTTCACTACATACACAGGAATGTTGGGTACCACTTTAGTTTGTGTTTTTTGCCATTGGAGGTAGATCCTGACTAGTACTTTGAAAGTTTAATAACCAATGTCTTTGGACATAGAATGTGCACATTTTGTTTCTTCTTGATGCACAAACGCACATGTATCTTTGCACTGAAATTCGTTAGATTTTGGGCACCCATGTGTCCAGAGAGCTTATTTCTGCAAAACCAGTAACTTTCCTGATCCTACCGTGACTCTCCTGAGTGGATAAGATTCGCCAAATTTTCATGCCCCCAAATAATTGAATCATTATTGACACAAAACTTCTAAAATAAGTCTAAATTTTGTGCTATTTGCAAAAGTTTCTTGGTGTGAAATTTTCTGTTTTTTTGCAGTAGTGATATGCCTTATTTTGTTTATGAAGATGCATGTACTTCTTAAATGCAATTCTATTTATAAAACAGTTAATGTTATGATATAAATGTCCTCTTTTATGATTCTATCTGATAATCATTGTATATCTATGTGTGCCTTGGTATATTTGAGACTAAATATGATGAAAAGGATTTTAGATGGTGACGTACCCTGGACATCTCTTGTCATGTATTCTGCACTTGATTTATTAGTGACTAACTTTGAAAGAGGAAGGAAGGAAGCAATTTGAAGCCCATTTAAACAACCCTTATCTCCATCTGTCCAAGTCTCACTCCCTTTCTCTCTCACTCTCTCTCTCTCTTTCTCTCTCTCTCACTCTCTCCTCTCTGACTTTCTAATTCACTCCCAGTCTCTCGCGACCCTCCCCTCTTTTCCTATCTGTCCAAGTCTCTTTTTTTTCCTTTCTCTCCTATTGTACATGTGCATCTGTTTTGATCTTATCATCCTTTTCTCTCCTGCTTTAAATTCTTTCTTCCTGTCTGTATCCCTACATGTATGACTGCCTCTCTCTCAATGTTCTTTGCTCCCTGGTCCTATCTATTTATTTATCCCTTATTTTCTAGATCTCCCCCCTCCCTCCCTCCAATAATATCTGTCGCATATTTCCCCCTCCTCCTCCTTCTTCTCTCTCTTTCCATCAATTAAATAATATTGATTTATTTCTCTTTCGTAATAATTCCTCTCTCACCCCTTTTGTATGTCTACAACATCTCTTTGTCTCAGTTTCCACCTCATTTTCTCTCTCTCTCTCACAGTCTCTTCCCTTTCTCTCACCCTCCCCTCTCTCTGCATCTTTACTCATCACTCCGTCTCTCTTTTTTTCCTTCCTATCTCTCTCAAGTTTTATTTTCTTTCTTTCTCTCTCTCTCTCCCTGCCTCCCTCCTCTCTCTCTCTCTCTCTCTCTCTCTACCCCCCCAGGGAAAAAATATCAAACAAATTTCGGGGGCTACTTTTCAAGCTTGCTTGCATGAGAGTAACACATTTGTTCTGCATTGAACTCTACGCAAATTGGGGGGGGGGGGGGGTGGGGGCTTTTTGTAACTTTTCGGGGGCTCTTTTGGGCATTTTAGGGGCTAATTCACCCCGAGCCCCTGTGTATTCCCCCCCCCCCCCCCCGCTACCCCCTACATGTATCTCTCTCTCTCTCTATCCTCTTCTCTCACATTGCTATCATACCCTGTCTGAACCATGCCTTGGTTGACAGACATTTTCCCCGAAGACCAGTTTTTCTCATATTCACCTTTTGGTATGAGTACACCTGAGACACTACGACTTGTTGACATATTTTGAACTTCTAATCAGTCTAGAAAACGAGATCACGGGATTAAAGAGCAAAGAAGAAGAGGAGAAATAAAGAAAGAAGAAAGAGAGAAACTAGTATGGACATGAGAAAGTGAATAAAGAATGCTCCATCGCACAATGAATGATGGCCCTGAGTATAAGAAAGTCACAGCTTATGCACTTTAAAAACCAACTGTACTTGACCCCTCTCCCCTTCCCCACCATTTTTAGTTGACAGATCGGTAAACCAGATCCTAATACTGGTACATGATTTCATAGTGACTGACTCACTCACTTGCTCAAATCAAAATCAAACTCATGATTGAAAAAATTACCATAATTTCATATACCGGTATTGAGATTGAAGGGATTACTCTGATTTTGATGTAGACTTTCTTAAAGTCACACTGTCCTACTTGTAGCTACTTGCTCCCTCTATATAGAAAACAATGCCTAATCGGTGACCATTGGTCCCCATGATCCTCTTTTTCTTATGTTAATTGAGAGCTGAGTTGATGAAATAACCACCTGTCCAGTGACCTTGCAGGGTGGTATAATCCTTCCTATAAACTAGTACAGATAAGCTTTAAACTGAATAAAATATAGTTGTCATTGTCACTTTTTCTTAAATCAATAGGAATATTCTCCTATCAACACAATAATAAAATCATTGATTAAGTTTCAGAAAACGGGGGTACAGTTTGACCTGATTTTGAAGTCTATTCCAGGCTAGACTATCCCTTGTCTCATCTTTCCTCCGATCTCTCTTCGATAGAGGTCCAGCGACTATCATCTTCTGTCTCTGTCCGTTAGCCCCAGGTCATGTGACTGTCAGTCCTGTTTGTTGACAGACCCAGTACTTGTTATGGGCATCACTTTACATTCATTCCTTCCTCAACTGTCAGTTTTACCCCTTCCCATAAATGTCAATCCATTACCTGCCCCCCCCCCCCCCACCTTGTCCTACATCTAAGCCCTTCTTCCAGTCAAACTAGTCCATAGCAAACAGTGAAAAAAAATACACAGTAGCCCCCGAAATGCCAAAAAGAGCCCCAGAAAGTCATTAAAGAGCCCCCAAAAATGTGCATAGGGTTCAATGCAAAACAAATTAAAGAGTGTTATTTGAGTGTCATGCAAGCAAGCTTGAAAAGTAGCCCCCCAAAATTTGTAAAGTATTTTTGCCCCGGCAATCCATTACCTGCCCCCCTCCTACATCTAAGCCCTTCTTCCACTCAAACTAGTCCACAGCAAACAGCAGTATCAAGAAGCATTCTACTGCGGTTATAATTGAATGAGTTTGTAACGAGTGAGCTGATGCAGAATGACAAAAAATCTGTTCTCACTTTCATACAATACATTGTTTTTGTTTTTGTTGTTGTTGTTGGTGGTGATGGTGGACTTGTGGTATCGTTGTTGATGTTGGTGTTGGTGTTGTTTTTGATGTTATTGCTTTTGTTGATCTTGTTTATTATTGCTGGATGTTGATTTTGCTCTTTTTTGTTCTTTTCAATGGGGGGAAGGGAAGAATAAATGTCGATGGTCAATATATTTCAATCTTCTTAATGAGCTAGACGATTGTTACACACATGGTTTCGTTTCAGAATAATTAACCCTGTGCCTTACATATATATGAACATGACAGTCTACACAAACATCTAGGCAACCCCCAAAAAACAACACCAACAAAAAGCAATCGAAGAGCAATATTATGCCATTCTGAACCATATCGAGGGAACGACTTCGCCCTTTGAGGATGATCTGTACCACCAGGCAACAACGACCGCAACCTGCGATTTCAAATACAGACTACAGGGGGGTGTTTCACAAAGATTCGAAGTCAAACTTAACTCTAAGTTGGACTTAATATTATAGAGAGCCATTTGTAGCCTTATTTTCAAAAGCAAAAATTGAAATATTTTAGCCTTTTCATAAATTCCACATCAAGAACATGAAATCTCCCATGATAATAGAAAATATGAATGATTTGAATTAACATTTTATGCCTTTTAAAATTAATTTTACAAAATATTTTCGAGGATGCTAATGGCTTTCCATAATTGTTAAGTCCAACTTAGAGATAACTTCAACTTAGGATCTTTGTGAAACACCCCCCAGATGCTTCTCCCTGGTGAACAGATGGATATCGCGATCAGACTTTCGTCGTTGTGTAACCGGACACGCAAACAAAGAGGGCAACAAGAACAACAAGGCTACCAACATACAATGATGCGGTTAAGACAAGAGGGAGAGATATGGGTTAGATAATGGTCGGGTGACTCAGGATCGGTGGAGGGAGGAGCGATGGCTCATTCAGACTAGAGGAATTTTATACAAAAAACGTAAATAGAAATGTCATATAAAGAATCAATTTATAGCAAAAGGGGTGCCTGCAATGGATAACAATATTGTAAAATAGAAATGCTTCTTAAAGAAAAGAGGTTAGTTGACACGACAGTTGGCCAATCATTGGTGTGCAATCACAATAAGTGAGACCCTGTTATATGGTTTACGTTCAAAACAACATTCAGATGACAACAGGAGCTCCATTCTCTTTAAAAATATTGTTCAAAGTGATGCTCAAACAATGCTTTTTTGCTTTAATACGTGTATGTTTTGTTACATGACTTTCAGACTACAAGAATATTCATCACTTTTCATGTGTACAATGTAGATACATGGTTTTTAAAAAACATTAAACCGTTTATTTGGGTCGTCTGAACTGGGGGTGAGATGTGAACTAGAGGCATGTTGGTTTGGAAACATGTTGGTGAATCAGAGATGTGACTTGTTGAGTGATAGAGTGAGGTTGCCCCTGGAGAACTCAACATGGGTGGTTTCTAACCGTGTCGCTATGATGGAAATGAACAGCAATCTCATGATGCTTCAAGCAACTGAGGGTGCATTCAAGCGACTCCTTTTCACCCTAGAAACACGGTTTTCTAAGACGTTTAGTTTGAAACACGGTTGCGTTCAAGCGATTTTTTGGTCGGTTGTAAAAATAAACGTGTTTAAAAACGCAAACATAAAACGCTGAAAAAGATGCGTTTTGTAACATGATTCTGCAGAATCACGGTCGCTAAAAATTGCTTGAACGCAACAGAGATCTCAATCATAATTCTATGACGTCATTATCGTGGCCTCCTTTTGGTTTGGCCAACAGTTGACTGTAAACAAATTTAGAAAGCGCACGCCAAAGTTGACCTATGCTTTCTGGGTCAAACTGCGCAGTGTGATGCGCGGTGGCTGGGCTTGAAATGAGCGAGAATCAGCGTTGATGGAAAATCGCTTGAACAATCTCCCGCAGTATGTAACGGCGTTTTGATTTATGATTCATATTTGTGATTCTAGCTTCAAAAAATTGCTTGAACGCACCCTAAAAGACAATACCAAAACCTTCATTGAGATGCACAAGCTAATTATCTGGGAGAAATCTAAAAATCTATAAAGGACAGCAGAACTTGGGCTGTAGACAAGGTTGGAAGTGCATTGGAATCAAAACCCTTTGCTGAAAGATTCAAAAGGAGAACTAAAAGAAAAAGAAGCACTCATGCAGCAATATATCAACTGACAGTGAACATATCTTTCAAAATCTATATATTTAAATATTTTGTGGCTGACTAATGCTGTATTGGGGCTTTAAGATGAAGAATTAGTAGATTAAGATTAAAGTAAGTCACATTTGATAGGACTGATATTATCAACATATTGGGTTCTGATAGAATTCTTCTATTTGTGGCTTATGATTTTTTTTTTTTTGAGCTTTAAAGTTAGTGTACCAGTATCCCTTTTGCAGCCAACATCAAATTCTGTAGAACTTTGCAGGAATTATGAATACCGGTATGTCACGTACAATGTATGTCTTATCTGTAAAATATGCAAGGAAACCTGTTTACTTTCTAGACTTCACTGTCAGACACTATTGACTCACTATTTTTTTCTTTGGTAGTAACAAACATAAAATGAGCTGTAAAGGGTACATGAGCATTTGTCTACATCAATAACCCACTTCTTGTAATAGCCAAAATTAAAACTGATTGGATCCTTACGCAACCCAAAACGTACGACCATATGATCTTATGAAACGACTGAGATTGCTAAATTCGATTGGAAAACTAAACAGTCATTATTTTCCCACAAAAAGATGTTTTTTAGCCCTTTTGTTTTGAGGGAAGTTCTAAATTAGTACTTTCTTTCAATCTTTTCCCTTTTCCTTTTTCTGTAGTACCGTTAAAGAAGAATAAGAAGTCGCAGATGAAGATAAGAAGGTCTGATGGGATTGAAAACCAAGAATATTGGGTTCAGATAGAAATCTATATTTAGTGGCTTATTAAATCTGTTTTGGGGCTTCAAGATGAAGCAGAGATAGCAGATGAAGATAAGAAGGTCAGATTTGATGGGGCTAACAATGAGAGTATTGGGTTCAGACAGACTTTGTGGCTTACTAGTTCTGTGTTTGGCAGATGAAGATAAAAAGGTCACTTTTAATGGGCCTAACAAATTGAGTTCAGACAGACTTCTCCATATTTTGTGGCTTACTAAATCTGTGTTTGGGCTTTAAGATGAGAAAGAAATAGCAGATGAAGATAAGGAGGTCGAGTTTGATAGGATTGATAATGAGAGTACACTATTAAGATCTGAAAGAATTCTTCTATTTCGTGGCTTATTAATTCTGTATTGTGGCTTATTAATCCTGTAATTTGGCTTCAAAAAGAAGAAGAAATAGCAGATGAAGATAAGAAGGTCATCTTTGAATTTTTAATGCAAGTATTGGGTTCACTTTGAAATCAATATTTTGTGGCTTAACAAGAAATAGATTAAGATTGGGCAAGAGGGGGTTGCTAATCTTTTTTTGCCTGGCTGACTAACGCTGTGTTTGGGCTTTAAGATGAAGAAGAAATAGCCGATGAAGATAAGAAGGTCAAGTTTGATGGGACTAACAATGAGAGTATTTGGTTCAGACAGATTTCTCCTACTTTGTGGCTTACTAATGCTGTATTTTGGCTTTAAAATGAAAAAGAAAAAGCAGATGAAGATAAGAAGGTCAAGTTTGATGGGAATGATGATGAGGATATTAGGTTCAGACAGATTTTCCTGCTTATTCCCTACATAGTCTACAAGCCTAAGGTGTCCTTGCCAGACACAACACACATCAATCTGTTTCTCCATCTCATGACTTTGATACCTTCTCTGCTCACAATGGGCATAAGACACACCTGCTTACAGAAGACGCCCAGGCACCGCTCGTTTTTAAGGCATCGCTCTGTCGCTGCTGAAGTTTTAGCGCGGAGTTAAAATTCGGCCGGAGCCTGCTCACTTTCACTCGCCGCCCAGCCTAATCGAGCGTTCACCGTCGAGCGATTTAGGTCAAAAATCGAGGCTGCTAGGTCAAAGGCTGTCGAGCAGTCGCCGCCCGGTTGCCGCTGGGAGATCAGTCAGTCACTGGGCAGCGAGTCCAAAATGGGTCGCCAGCCTTTGACCTAGCGGCTTTGATTTTGGACCTAAATCTCTCGTCGGCGAACGCTCGATTAGTTTGATGCCCGGGCGGTGACCGGCCGGGCGGTGACCGGCCGGGCACCAAGCGTATTTTGGAGCCCCGCCGTTCACTGGCTGGCCGCCGTGCAATATCTTTAAAATCAGCCGGCGGTCGATGGGAGACTGCTCGGGAATCGGAGGGTCACCGGTCGGTCACTGCCGGGACATCACGCGGAAAAAATCAGCAATTTCGCCCAGTTTTTACCTAAAATCAACCGGCGACCGACGGGAAATCGACAGGGCACCGCCCAGGCACCGCTGGGGCTCTACAGCCTGCTCGACCCTTCCAAAAATCGCTGGGCGATGCCTAAATTCCAGCAGCGACCGAGCAGGCTACTAATCGGGGGGTCGCCGCTCTGATTTGTGACCATAGCCTAAGTCACATCAGAAGACTTATATGTACAGAGTCTAATTCTGTTATGTAACTATCCATCTCATATGTGACCATATCTGACACAGGCAGGTATAAGTCACATGATCACTTTCAAACACAATAGTTTCAAAATGCCCCTTTCCCATGTGATGGTTGACTTTCTCTGGCAAACAGGACACACATGTAAGTCACATCAGAAGACCAAAATACAAAGTCTAAATCTATTATGTATCTATCCCTTTTCCAATGTTGTCACATACGAACACAACAATTCCAAAATGCCCCTTTTCCATGTGATGAGTGACTTTCTCTGGCATACCGGGCATAAGTCACATCACATGATTTTCATACATGTACATTGTACATAGCAGTGTCAACCTGCATCACTTGATGTTGTGAATGACCTTCTCTGCCAAAGAAGGGTGTAAGTCACATCTAATAAAGACCTTCACATATACAGCAGTCTCAATTTGAGTGTCTTTAACTAATAAAGTGACCTTCTCTATCCAAAAGGGGCGTTAGTCACATAACAACCAGGTACACATGCTCTGTACTTGTTCCTCTTCCCTCGTTAACTTCTCCAATAAACCTTCTCCTATAAACTTGGTTGATGGATTATAAATGGAATCGCTCTCACACTGTGGGTTATGCCAATCTGGGACCCGTTTCACAAAGCCTTCTTTCAATGACAAGTGACAAAAATCAGTGACAATTGTGCTGTTAACCAATCAGAAGGAAGGATTTCACTAGCTTATAACAAACACTGTCATTTGTCACTGATGGCAAGTTTTGTGAAATGGGGCTCAGTTTTCACCACCACATACATTGTACATGTAATACCAGCAGTATGAGGGATTCAAATGGACTAATGCAACATATTATTCATCATGCAATAACTCTTCATTTGTCACAAACTGTGAATCTAAATAACGTGTATTTAGATATACATGTACTGTACAGTCAAACCTGTCTACATGTATATCGACCGCCCAAGGGAAACACAAAAAGTGGTCTTTGTAGACAGGTTCCTTTAGAACATGTTTCAATGAGAAACAATTTTCAAGGGAAACCAAAAATGTGGTCTTTGAAGACAGGTGATCACTAAAGTAGGTTTGACTGTATATGTCACAGGTAGATACTCTGTGGACACAAATAAGATTCTTACCTCTTCCCAAGACTTGCTGTCTCCATTGAGTGATACACACCACATGTCATTCAATCTGCAATTATAACAAATACATATTTTTATTACAAATATTGATCTTGATGACTGTGAAAACCAAAGAACCTTGCACTGTTGCACACTGCAGAGCATATGTCTTACCAACATTTTATAATTTCATCTCTTTCTTCTTTCTTCATTTTTCACATACCGGTATTTTACATAAAAAAGCTCCAGCACTTTTGGTTAGGAAACTACATATTGGCACTATGGATTGAACTTTTTGAAATAATTATATTAACTAAATTGTTTGCCTATTTTAAAATATTTTTTATAGCTCTCCCTTGTTCAACCTTGTTTGCAAAAAAAAAATACAAATTAAAAAAAAGTCAATGAATACCAGGCACCCTATGTTCACCCTATGTGGAACCCTTCATAAGATGCTATAATATAATTAATTGACAACTACTAAAGACAAATGTGACTTTATACATGTATTCTATAGGGACAAACACAAAACCAGCACATGATGAGTGATGTAAACTTTAGAACTTTAGTTTCTATTGAAGATCAGGGGGATGTTTCACAAAGATCCTAAGTTGAACTTATCTCTAAGTTGGACTGAACAATTATGGAAAGCCATTAGCATCTATGAAAATATTTTGTAAAAGTTATTTTATAAAGGCATAAAATGTTGATTCAAATCATTCTTATTTTCTATTATCAAGGAGATTTCACGTTCTTGTTTTGGAATTCATAAAATGTCTAAAATACCTGAATTTTCGCTTTTGAATATTTTTATTTTAAGGCTACAAATGGCTCTCCATAATTTTTAAGTCCAACTTAGAGATAAGTTCGACTTTTGATCTTTGTGAAACACCCCCCATGAAAGATAATTAAAGGCTATCTTCAGAAGATGAAAAACTTACTTATATTTACTAATTGTGGGAGATAAATGTAAAGGTAAAACGTACAATACATTTATGAACATGCACCTGAATGCATCATGATTTCCAAGTCAGTGTTATGGCATTAAATACTTGTGGTATTGTGTCCAAGAAAAACATTAGTATTGGGAACAGCATGAGGTTGGAAACTTTAACATCTCAAGTTAATCCATCTGATATTCACTTTTCATTGGATCCTTTCCAAATATTTTGGCTCTCTTGACCTTTTTTTGTCAAGGAATTACTCATCAATATATTTACCACTCATGTTTAATATTGATATTTCCTTATTTATATAAAAATATATCATGCGGATTCATGTTTACATGATCTATTAAAATTCAGGGCAGGAAGAAAAATCATGTCTATTATAAGATGGATTTATGGAGAGGAAGGAAGTTTGTACATCATACACGTTAGCAGGGAAAAAAGTACTTTAAATTTCGGGGGCTACTTTTCAAGCTGGCTTGTATGAAAACAACACTCTTTAATTTGTTTTGCCTAGAACTCTATGCACATTTTTGGGGGCTCTTTCATGACTTTCGGGGGCTCTTTTTAGCATTTGGGGGGCTAATTCGCCCGAGCCCCCGTGTATTTTCCCCCCTGCATGTTAGCAAAGCAAAGGGCTGATTCAGATTCTGTAAAGGAGGGGGAGGGGAGGAGCACAATTTGAAGAAAACAAATTCTGACCAAAAGAAAGGATTATCACATTTTTCAGGTCCATTTTGGGTCAAAATTTTGAAAGCAGGGCACAAGCTCGCATTGGGGAGGGGGGGGGGGGGCACTTTTTGTACCAAAATATAGGAGGTCGGGTTTTAGAGAGGGGTATACAACTGTAGGTCAGTTGTGCCCCCTCAATCTGCCTCTGAATAAAGCACATATCGTGCAGGAAGTAGCAATACCAGACGGATATTGAGATATGTTCAGACAGATGCATGAGGAAGAAAAACAGACATGAATTAGAACAAAAGACATTAAAAATATTGTCTGATAACAATCAGACCACGTCTGACCTGTACTTGTGTCATACACATGTTTAATAATCTTTGGGGAATTTCAGTTGAATTCATCATGATTTCATCTGACATTTCAGTTGGTTCTGAAGATGTTTTGACTGGGAGTTTAAATCAGAAACAGGGCAAATGAAGGCAAATGTTTCCGATGACACATCTTTCTAGAAGATCAATCGCTGGTGCAAAGCATATTTTTTCTTGTTAGCTTTGGCTTAAAAAAAGAAAAGCCAATACTTTCTTCCCAAAACAGAAAAACATGTACACTAGGTGATGAATGATCAATATATAAAAGTACTTAAAGCCCAAATTAACAACTTAACAAAGATGTAAATGCCTAACTTTGAATATTGGTCAGGTGCATCTACTTGTATTTACTTTATTTATTCATCAATTTTATTTTTTTTAAATTTTTTTTTAAAATAATTTGTTTTAATAATTTTTTTTATTTTTATTTTTTATTTTAAATCTTTATTTATATTTTCTATATAAAAAAAATTATATATTTTTTCGGGGGAAAACCTAGTTGCACAGAACGAATCAATATACATGTACTTAACAGAATCTGAGTGTACTTCTTTCTAAAGAAACAAAAATAACAACACAAAAAAATGTAAATGTACCGTGTGGCTAGATACACAAACTAAAAAGCAACTCTCTTCAATCATTTGCAACATAATTAAGAAAGGGAAGCAGAAAGAAACCATGACAGACAAGTATTCTGTAGTCTCAAGCTCACCTGGCATTTCCATCATATCCAGCAAATATCCAGAGCTTATCTTGCCATACTGCTGCTCCATGTGCTGATCTAGCTGGGGGTAACCTACACAAAAATTAAAACAAGAAACAAAACATATATATAATATATATATTTCACATTTAGGTTCATGTTAAATAGATATTATCTACTCCTGACGACGGATAGTCAACCTGTTTGAAACGTCGAGCCACTCCCGCCACTCATCTTCTCCAAGCGCTATAGTTCTCCTTAGAACTATAAGCTAAAAAAGATAAACCAAATGTCTTTTTCAAGACTACACAAACAGTCCTTTTCGGGACTACACATCCTCAAGAAAGATTACCGAGAGCCCTTTTCAGGACTCCTCAATCCTCTCTCTCTCACATGGTGCACCCGCAAGCCTACTGTATAGATATTATCTGTTCAATATATTTATAAGTAGAACAATTTATAAGTATGAACAATTCACAATGCATTGATTTAATCCACTGACCACTGGATTCTGCCCCCCCCCCCTCCCAGGCTAAAATCTACTTACCATTGCATTTCTAACTCGTAGGCAATGACATAAAAATCAGATGCCCACTATATTCAGGTAATATATACAGGTATGTGCTTTCAATTGTTAAACCTTCATGCATTTCAAAATCCCCTGCACTCTACAGTGAACATGTAAATTATGTAACGATTCACTCATTTGATCATCAACTCAATCTCTTTACCTGCCCTCAAATTTCCTCTCAATCCACTGTCCATTGGAGAGCTTGTATTCAAAGAGGTCATTCTTGTTGCGGAGATTGGAGTTGGAATATATATCTCCGGTATAGCCTCCTGTAATACACAAAGAGAAGAAATCAGAGAAGAATATTAAATTATACTAGCAGACTCAAGCAGAGTACACTTAAAGCAAACCAAAACCTTCATACTAAGTCACTTTCATTGTAAAGTTTAAAAGATTTGAATAAAATCATTGAAAATTTGAACAAAATCGGGCAAGGAATAAGAAAGTTAGAGCTTTTTGAAATGACTAGTCACTAGAGGGCGGTATTCAATTTGATGACATCATCTGTGAACAACTCTCCATGCCTTTTGTACATAAAATTTCACAATTTTTTTGTTTTCTTCGTAATTATTTGTGTTCTTGATCCGACTTCATAACATGTGAAGTAGAATATCATTTTGCATTCTATATCTTGCTTTCAGGGGAGTACATTGTCTCAATCACAAGAAAGAAGGAAAAACATGAAATTTGATGTACAAAAGGCATGGAGAGTTGTTCACAGATGATGTCATCAAATTGAATACCGCCCTCTAGTGACTAGTCATTTAAAAAAGCTCTTACTTCCTTATTCCTTGCCCGATTTTGTTCAAATTTTCACTGATATTTTTCAAATATCTTAAACTTTACAATAAAAGTAACTTAGTATGAAGGTTTTGGTTTCCTTTAAAGGCCCTGTCATGGATTTGCAAGCCCTCAAAAAGTAAATGTAGCAGCAAGATGGGTTTAATGACAGAATAATTTCAGATACAAAGACTCTGTGGTTTTCTCTCTATGAGTGAAAACTAATAGTGCTCTCCTTTTGTACACAACAAATGGAGAGAATAAAACAAACAAATAATTTGCCACCATACTTATAGGAAAGTTTTCAATTATGATATTTTTAAACAACATTTTGACCCTTCTACAAGTTTTGAGATTTTCACCATGCAAATCTCGGCAACGCCCGTTAAAGGTAAAGACCAGTTTTGTAAACGCCCCCCTCTCAAAAAATGAAATGGAAGCTCTTATTACCAATCGTGTGAAAGAATATGTTTGGACTAATACGTGACCATACTAATTTTGCAGAGAAACCGCCTACTAATTGATATATTTGGTACATTATTATATCTATTTGGACCTGATAGATATAACGCACGTGTCCCGCACGTGACGCGTAGTCCCATATACATCTTTCAGTGTACAGTGCTTGTAACTTTACCAAAACTGGGCCAAATTTCATATCATTTTGATGATTCCAGAACCTTGCAGTACACACCAATACTCAAGCCTTTTATTAACCGGGCACCAGGCGATTTTTACCCCTGGTAACCCCCCAAATGTAATGAACTGAATACGAAATAGAACTCATGACTCATTTGGCATCAACTATAAAAGGTACATGAACCTTTTGCATAATTATGTTTAGATTTCCAAATTCCATGTTTAAATCTAATTATGGTGCTGTTGTCATAATCAAAGCAGACCTAGGCCATATAATACCTCATGCATCAATCCTCTTTTAAAGCTTAAAAGGCAGAGATGGATTTAACAGAGACAATATAACTTTGTTTGAATGACCATAAAAAGCAACATTTATTTTCCTGTCCAGCGATCGTCTGACCTCCTTGTCCAAATACCGCACATGACAGTGACTTCAAGAAAACATAAAGAGAAAATGAAATTGGAGATTGGCATTACCTAGACTATCAATTACAGTCTTAATCTTGATTGAAAGCCTTCTATCCTGTACATTGACTGATGCGCATATTTGCTTTATTTCTCTCAAATTGTTTCTTTCAACAGAGCAGTTAGAGGGGGCTGTCGTCACTGGGTGAAGTTGGATTGTTCTCCTAATTCAATAGAAATCGACCTTCGTGTATTCTATCTATCTATCTGAGTATCTTCTCCCGGTTCGGAGGTTGATTGCAACATCTCTCCATTTCACTCTAGATCTTCTGCCATTCTGATGTACTCTTGCGGATTTGGTCCTCTCCAGTTCTTGACATTATCTTCCCAGTTGATTCTGGGTCTCCCTCTCGGTCTACTTCCTTCCACTCTTCCTTCCAAATCCTTTAAGGGGCTTTGGTGCCTTTTAGCATGACCAAAGTATTTGATTTTTCTCTCCTTAACTAATCCTTCGTGTACATGTACATGCACAATGAAATAACTCAAAATCTCTGTTTTAACATTTGTAAGACTGAGAGGCAGTACTACATGTAGTAGAGGAAAGTTAGGTCTGAAAGTAATTTTAGAAAATACAAATCAAAAAGACTGATACTACATGTAGATTAATTACATTTAATGTTCTGAATACTGAAAACATTTAACTCTTTGGGAAAAAGTACAGGTCTAACCCACTGTACCCAGGGCTCAGATTTAGTGTGGACGGGGGTGTGCCGGTCAAGCCTCGAAACCCCTACCCATTTTTAAGGGTCATTTATGCCAGAAAAGGGTACCCATTTTAGGGATTTTTCTCAAAATATACCTGTAGGGCCATTTTTCACAATAAAAATGGGAAATTAAAAAAAACTGGACCCATGTTATGTGATATTTTTGTAAAAAATGGAACCCATCACTCCATATGTTTAGGGATATTTTGTGAAAAAGCGACCTATAAGAGCGGCACATCCCTGTATGTCTTTAATAATTTATATGTGAGTAAATTGCGCCTTATTTTTGATTGACCTTGTGATGTCACAAATGCTTATCAATAAGTATTTCACTTAGATTTTGTCTCAGGTAAGTGAAAGTCTAAAATTCTATTTGAATACGAGATAAGTAAACTTCTTAGCTTAGCCATTTACTTAGTAATTTTTAACTTATATAAATGCTAAGTATTGAATTAAATACCGGCCCAGGATCTTACAGCTTATCATGTCCTTTCAGGCTTCTTACATGGAATATGTGATTTTTTTTATTTGTTTATTATGACACTGTTTAACAAGGTTCCTGAATGATCTTCGGAAAACAACGTTCACATCCTGCAGTCGGTCTAAGAATTTCCTTTGAGGTTAAATATTCATTGAATCCCAACCATTTTTCTTGGTCTAACTACACTAGAATATCTATTACCTGGTCACTGCCCTCAGTTTATAAGTAAATTACTGTATCACCATTGATGATCTGAAACGATAAACTCTAAATTCACAAAGGTGAGAGGAAACTGAGGAAATCTTTTAAAGACTCTGAGTGGATTTGTGTCAACCCTTCTCGAAGAAAGTGTTTATTTTCCTTTTGAATGTTGTGTATATAAATTATGATCTCTTTCCTGATTTTGAGGAAATGTGCTTCTGTTTGAAATCGGTGAAAACTGATAAGGCGTTAAGGACAGAATGATACTAAACTACATGTACTAATGACACTGCCAAATCTAAAACAATATGAAGAAAGAAAAAAAGCTTATCCACTGTACTTGTAAGCAGGTTAATGCAGCTAGAAAATACTTGTGTACACATGTTTGTTGAATGTTTTTCATCATTTGTAAAAGGGCATTTCATAAATAGACCCAAAAATTGCATTTCCTGTCATCCTTTCCTTCATTAGTAAATTTCAGAGTAAGGTCATTTCAAAGGGTCAGTCAAAGGCTTTTCTTCAATGGGCACACATACTTTTATACATTAAATAATAAATTCTTTTTTTAAAGATCCCTTCTCATATTACTTTTCACCCTTCACATTCATGTACATGATGCTGTAAACCACTTTTAAGGATGCTACATAAAGATTAAAATGACATAAACTGACACAAAAATGCAATTCATATTTCTTTATCTTTAACTCATATAGCCTGCCATGAGGGTGCATGCACACTATCGTAGTGCTTTGTACATGCGAGCAAGCTATTGCTACGCTGCCATGTGCGTGCGTGCACACTTTCATAGCAGCAGTTATTGTTCATGCTCATTGGACTGTGCTATGTGTTTTGCACTCGCTATTCATAGAACCATCGCGTTAATCAGATTATCTCAATATAAACTTGGCACTCCGTGATTTGGGGCTTGGCACAATGGGGATTAGCCCTCTGGCATGATAAGAGTTAACACACACATCATAGATTATTCTTTAATAGAAGCATTTGTTTTTGGCAAGTAATTTTTTTTTTCCAGCTCAACTTGCCACTCATTTACATGTACACATGGATCATTCTCATAGTACTGCAGTGTGAACATGGCTATACAGGTATGAATTTCCAAAAAGAAAATTTTTCTCTGATGTGCCCTTGAAATTCTGTCAATGTCTGCGCTCCAATTACACCTGTTACACCTCTTCTTCCTCCCTGGCTTCCTTGCAAGGTACACCAGTCGTTGATTGCTCCAAGCTATCCCACCAAGGAACCTACCTGCATGTACATGTAGCTATCCCAACAAGGAACCTATCCTCCATGATTTCTGCTTCATCATGATCATACCCTTCCCCCGATAGCCGTGCACTGATAACCAACATCTACTATGGTTTAGATGCGAGGTGTACATGTTTAAATTACCCAGCTAATTCATTTCAAGTTAAATCAAATGTGATAATTGCTCCAAGACCAAGCTATCCAACAAAGAACCCATCCTTCATGATTTCTGCTTCATCACACCCTTCCCCTGATAGCCGTGCACCAATGCTCAAAATACACGGGGCGACGGGTGATTCGCCCTCGTGAGCTACATTATCGTGCACTGACCAACATCTACTACGGTTTAGATGCGAGGTGTAAATGTTTAAAATACCCAGCTAATTTATTACAAGTTTAATAAAACCTACTGTAAATGTGTGAACTGTTCCAAGCTATACTAAAAGCCCCCCCCCTCGATGATTTCTGTTTTATCATACCCTTCCCCTGATAACCATGCACTAACCAACATCCACTACGATTTAGATGTGAGGTGTAAACGTTTAAAGTACCTACATGTACATGTAGCCAACTAATATCAAGTTTAATAAAACCTACATGAAAATGTGTTAATTGCTCCGAGCTATACTAACAGGTCTTCACCCCCCTCCCTTCTCCCCCAACACTCAATGTTCTTTTAAAATGATCATGCCCTACCCCTGATAGCTGGTATCCAGTTGACAGTATTCATCAACATTTACTGCGTACATCATGTAAACTGTAGTGTACCTAGATTATATAATTTTAAAAATATTTAGTTAAACCTACAAAATTTCCAAATGTTCTGAACGTTTCACAATGACTTTCTTTCTAAGAAAAAAAAATTGATTTTCAGTTCAGTTCAAAACATGACTGATGTCAGACGTGAATGACATGGGCATACTGAACTACATAACATTCTCAATCATTTTATATCCTTGCCATTCTTTAAAGAAAACAAATTATATAGCAGCTGAACTTTCTTTTGAGAATACACAAAACCCGTTCAAAAGCAAAGTTTAAACTATTTGTACTTCCATTACTCCTCTATTTCTACTCTCTCAATATACAAGGATGACCAATGGTCACATCTAAACTATTTCTAGCTCTTCTTAATTTTTTCTCCAATCGAGGAAATTTGATTTTAGACGAGGATTAATTCAGGTAATCCCTTCAGGAGGGGCTGGATTTGTGTAATAGATAAATCAAGTTGAAATCTAAAGCTCTCTGTCACTAATGGCATAATGAGGTTGTCTATTAGGCAGACCTCTTTTTAGATTTAAAAGTTACAAGATACATGTACATGTAGATGTCCTATTTCTTTAAAAATGCCGTCTAGCTCTTTTTATTCAGAACATTGCACTCAAATACAATTGTTGCATGGTATTGAATACGGAATGATATTCATGTGATGGGTTGTTGCAGCTCTTCTACAAATAGACTCTATTTGAATGGACTTAATAAAGGTTACTACGGTCTAACCTTTTTAGTGAGCACATCCTTATCCTCTACATTTGCCACATTCGACGCAGGTGATGTAAATGGGTACCTGGCAGGAATTAATTCCTTGAAATTCAAAAGCGCTGTTATGGCAGCCATGCTAAAGCCAGGGTAATAATCGGGAGCTCCAGGAGTGTCAAGTCTGTCAAGACATGAGCGCTATACCAGAACCCACTATTTTTTATTATCATTATTTAAACGTCACCTATTCTGTGAATGGCCGAATAGGTGACGTTTAAAGAGGATAAATCCACTGATGATGTGAAGTAAGGATTACGGTAGGTGTTTGTAATTTCATATTAAAATCAACATCAGAAAACAACACAACTCTCACTTACAAGAAGAGTATTACATCTTGACCAGTTTTTGATATTGATAGAGAGCAAAATATAAACATAATACTTGAAATAAAGCATTAAACATAACTTTGAGTACACATACACACAGTATGAAAGTATACAGGAAAGAAATTTATTCACAGTACTTGGTAGTTGGTACACTATATGAACCAAAAAGTAACATGCTAGGTTGCAGTAGAATTGAACAAATCAACCACAAAAAGTATCCTCTGAAAAGTGAAAAGAGCACTCGTCATTTAACCAAAAAACTTGAAATAAGAAGTAAAAAATGACAATAACTCTAGCATCGCCTTGTCAAAAATCAAGAACATGCTCAAGGCATAGGAAGCACACATACTTTCTACACCCTATATCAGGCTCAGTTTTCCCCCAGAAAATTTGGTCTCTTTTTTCACAAATGCCTCACAGGCATGTTCTATTTTGAGTGAATAGAAATCTGAGGGACGTAAAGTCACGTAATAGGCTTGATCGTACCTCTGGCACTGTAACACTGGCAATGATAACTTTATGCATACCCGGTACAGTGTATATTTTTGATAATATACAGTCCAATGACTGTCCACATGCATAATACATTGTAACGACAAGCATACCAACTCTTACACTAGATGTGTATACACACAAAATATATATATTTTTTTTTTTTTGAGGGGGAGGAGGAAAGGATGAATTGGTGGAGACTGGGGAGTGGTACATTTTGGGGGTATCGCAACTCCTAGGGACAGCATACAGTATGCACACACTTGACAAAGGTAAAGTGAAGTACCGGTACCTATATAGACAGAATCTGGTCCAACATTAGTCTAAATTTTGCCAGAGCAAGACTATTTGAAGGGTGACAATAGAATGAAATTTCCAGGTAATCTACAGGTAGTCATTAAGATACACAGACATGATTTTAGGGCATAACTTTTGCACAGTAGTGTGAGTAGAATTTGTATTTATCTTTTGGGAAATAAATGCATTCCAAACATTGATCAATCAGCTTAATCAGCATAGTTCTTGTTGCATAAATTCTTAGCAAAAATATTGAAAGGTGGAAGCAGAAGTAGACTGTACAGAAGAAGATAAGTTACCAGGGGGGTGTTTCATAAAGCTGTTCGTAAAGTTATGCATGACTTTACGAACGATTTGTATATGAAGTGCCAGGTAGGATGCCCAAAGTTTTTCCTGATGTTTAAAAAAGTGTGACTATATTTCCAATAACTTCAATTAAATGATGGCAAAAAATATACTTATGCATTAAAAATGTAAGAATGTTAATTTACATCTGCACAGTGTCAACTTTAGTTGATGCAGTTAATAATGATTGAGCATCCCATTTGGCTTTTCATATTTAAGTCATTCGTAAAGTCATGCGTAACTTTACGAACAGCTTTATGAAACACCCCCCAGGATGAATATCTTAACAAGGAAACTGTACATGGGTAGTGAATCTGGTAATAGCACCTATGTTCTACTCCCTGCAGGAAAGAAGATGATGATGGAATCAGTGCAACTTGTGAGATGCTGACAGAGTTGGACAGCCTCGTTTTAATTACAAGCTGAGATAACTCTTGTGGGTATTGAAATAGATTTTTTTTTGAGAGAGAGATAGAAAGATGAAAAGGAAAGTGAGAGAAAGATAACAGATGATATAGAAGAGAGAGGGGGGATAGAGAAGGGGGAGATGACATACGATACAGCAGAGAGAGAGAGAGAGAGAGAGAGAGGGGGAGACTGAGGATATGGATAGATAGAGAGAGGATGAGAGAGACTGGGTGTGAGGGAGACACAGAAGAGAGAGAGAGAGAGGAGAATATTCAAAGTGGCCTCAGACTTTCCCTTCAGTATCATAACCACCACAAAAACTTAACAATTTTATGCTGTTTCATTGTATCATATAATAAGTAAGCTATCTATTTTAATTGAAAAGAACAGAACTTGTATACATGTACATTTTGACAGATTTGGAATACTCAAAGAAAAAAGTAAATAGAGATTATAATAGTGTACTTACCGAAAATGAACATACTGCCATTGTGAACGACTGCAGAATGGTGATACCTCGGTGCTGGTGGACTTCCAGTGGTAAATGCCCTGAAAAAGAAATTATAGGTTTAAGAAATTGTACCAATCTCTTTCTCTCTGAATGTCTCTCAGTACCACACAATGAACTCTGGGGGATGTTTCACAAAGATCCTAAGTTGAATTTAACTCTAAGTTGGACTTAAAAATTATGGAGAGCTGTTTGTACCCTCAAAATAAAATATACTCGAAAGCGAAAATTCAAGTATTTAGACTTTAAACAAATCCCACATCAAGAAAATGAAATCTCCTTGATACTAAACAATATGAAAGATTTGTATCAACATTTTATGCCCTTTAAAATAACTTTTTAAAAATATTTTCATAGATGCCAACGGCTTTCCATAATTGTTAAGTTCAACTAAGAGATAAGTTCAACTTAGGTTCTTTGTGAAACACCCCAATGTCTGTAGTAGGCTGATGGATTACATTATATGAAATCAATTTCTTCTGTCAGATGTGTATAATTAAATATTTATATCATTGAAATGTATAAGTACCATTGAGGGTGGGGGGATAATGGTTATAATGGTAAGGGTTTAAGTCTTAGTCTGTTTAAGCTTGGGGGATACTCAGCTTATAAGCTTTAGGTTGATATATAATTCATCTATTTCACTTCTGACAAATCTGGGAGTGTCCAAAGTTAGATTTATGGAGAAAGGATTATTGTTTTTTATAAATAAAATACTAACCTTCCCCATGAGCTATCATTGACGTCAAACCTCAGCACATCATTCAGCATGTTTTTCCTCCTGTAAATGGTATCAATAGAGTAAAGCAAGAACATGAACATGGACATAAATATGTTTATTACTTCTCACACACCTATCAGCCAGAAGTGTGCAGGTTGTACCAACAACAAGTCGTACATACATTTATGACTTGAATTTGAACTTTAAATTTATTATTGAATAATAAACACATCACAATAGGATTATTAAAAACAGTTTTATACAATAACATAAAAGGATAACAGGAACCAGAAAATAGCATAAATGCTAATCAAGCATGGTACCTTCGAGTGCATGAAAAACACTGTTTGGGTACATAGAATAAACAAACAAATTTGAAATATTACATGTATTAGCTACTGTCTGTCATTCATGAATTTGTTCCTGATGTAATTTATACTAATGAATGCATAATGTGAATTTTTAATGTGGATTGTTTGTCAATGGCTTATTTTTTGTTGCTTTCAATAATGATAACAAAACTTGAAGAGTTCCTTCATAGGGGGGCCCAATTATTGGCATGGCCAGCCCAAACATGTATATACAGAGGTCAATTAAAGTACAAAGATACATCAACAACATGGTGGTCTGGGGCCCGTTCCTTGAAGCCCTCATAAGTCTAACTTCTTGACTATTCCATTGAAACGCGTGTTAATTGTAAAACACATGTTTCAATGCGATAGTCAAGAAGTTAGACTTATGACGGTTTCGAGGAAAGGGCCCCTGTAACTTCAACAGAAGAAGAATACTTACCCATTATCTCCTCCAAAGACATAGACAGCATCATTGTATGCCACAACGGTGTGCTTGCTCCTCCTGTGTTCAAATGAGGTGAGAAACAAGACTAATTAATTTTACACTAATCACTATTATCGTAAAACGAAAGTGAGTACCAAATTGGCAACACAAAAAAGTTACTTTGGTGTACAATACATGCGTTTGCGTTTCTGGCAGAACCAACATCGTGAATTCATGTGAGAGGTTAGCGTTTTGGTAATGTAAATATTGCCTTTTGCAGGAATTGGGCAATTGCGAACGCTCTTTACTAGGTTTTATGTAAAGTTACATCACTCTTTACACAGAAGTGTGGGTGCCAATTAAGTCTTAAGGATAGGTGATATCAATATCATATTGCACATCATCTCCTAAAGTAGTTAGTATTTAGTAAGGCTATAAGCTCCCATAATCATAGGCCCAATCATTTTTGTGTCAGTGAAAAAATTGCACCCTATTGCCATGGCTAACACAGTTTTGCAAGTCGCTCTCTCGCTCTCTCAGACTCAGTCTCAGTCTCAGTCTCAGTCTCACTGGTCTACCGTCCAGATCTATGTACTCTAGTCTACTCCTGTCCTGATCTCAATAATTTAATAGCTATGAAGCCAAGTTAAACAATTAATCTAATGACTCTTAGCCTTTGAAAGTAAAGTAACCCCCCCCCCCTTTCTTTTTCAACAAGACATGGCACATGCATGCACGCCTTGGCCCTAGGCCTAGGGCCTAGCCGCGGTATCGCACCTTGCACCAACAAACTCGTCGCACTCGGGCATCTGTCTCCAGCGGTGCACTGTTTCATACGGGCCAGAGTCGATGGTCACTTCTTGCCAGCAGTGGGGCTCGAATTTACGACCATCTGCCATCATTCATGGAACAAATCTTGATAAAAATCGGCCAACAATCGATGTATGATGCAAGTCGCGTGATTTGGATATTGGAGTGTAGAATTAGCTGCTTTTGAGTGACTCTTGAAGGTTTTTTCTCGGGTGGAAAAATTAGTCACTGCGTGTCGCCATCTTGTTTTTTGGCCCTCTCTCGACCAAAGCGAGAAAGTAAACATTTCACATCAAAACATCGTGGGCGTGGCATATGAGTCTATTTATAGACTACACAGAGATCTGTGATAAAAATAGATATCCGGTTCGACAATTTCATTCTCCAAAGTAATGATCCTAAAACAGCACATGAGAACATTTAAGGTGAAAATCTCAAGGGTTTGTATCAAAGTTTTTATTGAACAATGAGAAACTATGATCATTATGGTATAATTTTAGTGGCTGGGAAAAGTGTAAGAAACATGATCCCAGAGAAAAAATAACATAATATGTTAGTCAGTGCAGATCAATGATGTGAAGAAGTACGGGAGAAACACGAAATTAGGTCTATATAATTATAGGGAGCATAATCAAAAATCCTTTATTACAAATCGTCATATGCATAGAGCCACACTAGTGCACCTAAAGCAGCTGTAATTAGACCCAGGGATTTTCTTTTTTTGTGTTTCTTCTTCTTCGTTTTCTTCTTCATCTTCTTCTTCTTCTTATTTTCTTTTTCAAAATAAATTTCCTAAGAAATATCCAACCTATCCCGAAGATTTGTATGTAGACTACAAGTATATAATGTTGTGAAAGCAAACACACACTGGGATTACATCCTACTCTTTGCAAGAAGTGTAGCGTTCCAACTCTTTTTCTATTAGTTCTGTAATATTTTTTTCTTTCTTATCTTTTCTTTCTGCTTATGTTCACCTCTAGTGCCCGATGAACTAAGCGTTTTCCCCTAAACCCAAGTCTGCATCGAGAACAGAGGAGAGAGGATGGGCTCGTTTACACACAACGCGTCGACAGTCCTTTCTGCATTTTTCTGTGTTTGCGCTCAGCGCTGGACTGGAACACATACGTATCTCGAAAGTCACGAGAGTCAGGCGACGATCCCATTTCGCCACACCCCCTCCTTATAGTAACATTATTACCAGCTCTTCTGACAATGTTTTGTTTTTATTGTTCAAAACGTTAGTTCATCTTCATATCCCTTTCAAAATGGGATACCAAATCTCTCCATGCCCCTCCCCACCCACCTCACCTTCCCGGAGACAAAAGTAACATTGGATCCTTTTGTATGGAGAGGTGATCTTTCTTTTCCATTAATTTACCCCCCCCCCTTTTTTTGTGTGGATTTTTTTTTTGTTATGGTCAGTTTTTATTCTTTTCTCTCTTGAAACAAATTATAATCATAGTACAAATTACAAACATCATATGTAACGTCACTGCAAATGTGATGACATTATAAATCAGTATACATTTTTGTCTTACAAACGGCTTCAAAGGAAACTTACATAGTTAGTTCCTATACATCATATTCGACACAAAAATTCATATTTTCAAAGAAAACATATGCAGTTGTATAATCCAAAAAAATTGTTTTAACAATGTAGTAACTTATACTTCTTTTATACTGTTATCCTGAGAGAAAAGTTTTCTCTTTTTGTTAACCCTACCCTACCCGACCTCTCCCTTATCCCCTCCCCCTCCCCCTCTTAACCGGTGGACGACTGGCTCTGGGTTCCAATTGTTTGTCTAATACTCAGGTTTTCCCATTTAGAAAAATGAATAGTGAGAGTTCCCCTCATTGCTGCCAATTTCCTTTCTTCTACTTTATCCCCTATTATACTATTCTTTATTTCATTAAAAGAGGGTGGTTTTTTAAGTTCTCTATTTCTATAAATCAGATATTTAACAAGAAGTAAAACATGATTCATTAATTGATATTTTCCTTTATTTCTCTCCTCTTTCCCATACAGAATTTCCTCCAAACTACAGTTATGTATTTCAAAGTCTAAAAATCTCGTGCACATTCCCCACACTGATTGTGCAAATTCACAAGTATAGAATAAATGTTTATATGTTTCTTCATCTTTTTCGCAAAATGAGCATAACTTAGTCGAGACAAGACCAAAACGGAAGAGGTGATGGTTTGTATATAATATATTATGTATACGTTTGAACTGAAACTCTCTTAATCGACTGTTAAGTGTACACTGTCTCAGTCTTAAAAATATGTTTTCTATTTCCTTACAGGAAAAACCATAGTTCCTTCCAATTCTCTCAAAAACCAAAGGTTTAAAATCATCTTTCTTTATTAATTGTACATAAATTTGTTTTGATTTTAGATCAGCTATATTAGTTGTTTTCTTCCCCAAAGTGAAATCAGTTCCAGAATTTTTTTTTTCTTCTCCCTTTCTAAAATTATTTTTCCAACAAACTGGTAAACAGGCATAAAAGTGCTTGATCTTTTCAATTTCATTTACTTCAACACCTAAATCGATAAAATGCCTGTCACATTTTAGTTTACCATCGTTTTCCAGAATATGTTTTAATTTGTAAATTCCTTTGTCATACAACCTCTTATCGTATATACAACTTCCTTTATATCGAATAAGTTTATTATTAAAAATTACCACATCACCAAAGTGACACCAATGTCTATACTCCTTATATGTCTCGCAGGGGCGTACGCAGGGGGGGGGGGGTGTTTTGGGGGTTCAACCCCCCCCCCTTTAGAATTTTTATGTATGTAAACCCCCCTATAAAAAACCTAAAACCCCCCCCCTTTGGTTTGTTTGTTTTTTTTTTTTTTATTATTAAAAATTAAAAAAAATTAAAAAAAAAAAAAAATTATACCCACGGCTAACCTAAATAAGGTGACCTTACCCCCCCCCCCCCCAACGAAAAAAATGTCAAATTTTGAAATTTCGAGACCAAAAAAAAAAAAAAAGTGTCCGCTTACCCCCCCCCCCCCCCCAAACCTCCCCCCCCCCCCCCCCACTGACCGACTTTTCGGCAGGCGCGATTTTGAAATTTTCGGGAGCAAAATATTTTAAAACCCCCCCCCCCCCTTGAAAAAATCCTGCGTACGCCCCTGATGTCTCGTATTCACCCAATCTTCTAATAAATCCATATAAAATTGTGGAGCTGTCACTTTTAATAAACTTGGTATATAGTTACATGAAAATATTAAATCTCCACCCACGTGTTCAGTGACAAAGTTAAAATATTGTTTCCATTTCATGTCTTCATCTTTGTTTAGAAGTTTTTGAATCCACATAATTCGCTGCGATTTAACTTGTGCAGAAAAATTTAACATTTTTAACCCCCCTTGCTTATAGTCTAAAAACATGGTGTTTCTATTGATTTTATTTGTTTTTCCTTTCCATATGAAATCAAAAGTTAATTCATCCAGTGAATCATAAACCCATTTTGGAACAGGTGTAAGTGACGCCCGATAAAGAACTTTAGAATAAATGTGCACCTTCAATAGTTGAATCTTACCCATAAGTGTTAAATCCCTTTGCTTCCAAAAATTTAAAAGTGTTTTTATTTTACTTAAGATTTCTTTATAATTTAGATCTTTCTTGTGTTCATCGAGGGAAAAGAAAATCCCTAAAACCTTAAGAAAGTCAACTATTTCGCCAAAAGCAAAATCACAATCTAAACGTTGACATAAACCTAACCTTAGGATAGCATGGGAAATCGATTCAAAAATCATTTCCATAATGAATTGATATTCCAGTCATACTGGTACGCTTCGCTCACGATACAGACTGTTACGCGCACCAATCACTCAATGCAGGGACAGGTGCAGCGTGTCGCCGACACAAACAACAGACCGAAAATTAATTTCATAAAGTTAGATTTGAATGATTTAAAAAAAATGAAATTGATTAAGAAAAAGATTCTCCTGATTTTACCTTTTGCGAAACTGCCCCTGAAACCTCCATACATCTTTTTTTTTAAAATCAATTGTAATGTTATTAAATCTTTTTGAGGAAGGGATAAGGGTTATTAATCAGAAAAATTATAATGTCATAACATGTTTCGATATTCGAAAATATGTTTGGTTATGGCCAAAACAAATTGCTTACATGATTTGATTCTTCTACGGTATATGCAAATTCCAAAAAAATTCCCTCCGTTTTAAAGGTTTTAAAGCTAACCTTGATGTCCTTAAAGATCTTAAATACCGTATTGCAAAGAAGAATAACAAACTTGCGACTCATTTTCATAAAAAATGGAGGCTTGAAATATAATTTGTTTGGGCTGCCTGCATTCCTGTTATATTCATCTCTTATAACTATTTGGAAATTAACGTTCTGATATGTATGCCTATTACTTACTATTATTTTCAGTTTTGTGTTACTCTTGAGTTTTAACGACCCTCCAATTAATTGTAAATATTGTGATTCTGTTTTGATTCAATAAAACCAGACCGAAAATGGCGTTAAATTTGGGTTTCCAAAAACCAAAAGAGACCTGAAAATATAATTCTTTGAGCCCCCCGGCCAGAAAATCTTAGATGCGCCAAGTGCTGGCCCTCTTTCATTCATTATAAATACAGACCCACAGAAGATAAAAAATAATAAATCCTGTTTTTAAAATCTTTACTTAACTTAAGGTATATCACATTGGGTCTTCAATTATTATTGTGAAAGGACAAGAGACGGTTGTACGTGCCCATAGACGTTTTAAATTGATTAATAATAATCATTATTGGGGGTTGTGCGCCCCACCTCCCTCCGCACTGACTTGTAAAGTCACCTTGGGGACTTTTAGATCTCCTCTTCTCGTCTTTTGAGCTCACTGTTCTTCCCTCCAACTTTTCATTTTTCTATCATTTATCTTCTTTTCTCCCCACTCTTCACTTTCCTTCTTTTCCTTTTTAATCTTTAACTTTGTTTCTATATTGTTATCAAGATATTTGTTCGTTTATTTTGGGGAAGGTGGTCTTATCTTTTCTTTATTGCTTATTTCCACCTCTAATCCTTCCCCTCCTTTGTCTTCTACTTGTCCTTTATCTTGCCCTCTTTCTTGTTTTCTTTCCCCCCCCCCTCTCTTTTTGTCTCAATTCTCATTCCTATTTTGTTTTCACCTTTCTCTCTTTGTCTTCTTATTTCCCATTTATCCTTCTCCTCGCGCAGCACTATACTGTACTCTTCTTTCATTTTCTTCTTCTTCTTCTTCTTCGTCCTCCTCTTCTTCTTCCTCTTTTTCTTCTTCTCCTTCTTCTTCCTCTTCTTCTTTTTCTTCTTCTTCCTCCTCCTTTTCTCCTCCTCCTCCTTCTTCTTCTTCTTCTTCTTCCCCTACATTCTCTTGCTTTTCACATTTTCTATACTATAAGTACTTGTCCTTGTGATTATTTCCAACCCGTCCCCTTGACACTTTTACCCCTTTTCCTTTTTTAAAAACAAAAACCACAGACCACCTCTATTTCAGTACTCGCGGATGAGTCACAAGTCAGCGATTTGGGAATATACCTCGCCAAAACAGTTTGACCCTAGTTCACCCTACCCAGGGATTGGGCGATCAAGTGCGGGCAAGGACAACATCTATTATACCACAGGGGAAGTCCATAAAAATGGGGGCCATTGATAAATGCGTCTTGACATTATAAACAAAGAAGTGTTCTATTCGACACCGA
>JAVYIG010000771.1:187500-456514 GCA_035222895.1 Strongylocentrotus droebachiensis | reverse complement strand
TAATCGATTACAACAGTTGTGGGGCCGATACCACGAGTATGCCTTCATAGAATAAAGGTTTTAAAGAAAATATTCACTTCTACTTTGAAAAGGACTGGCCCATTTGCTTTAAAAAATTGTAGAGTTATTATTATGTAATTTCTAGAAAAAATGTCAACCACATGATTTACAATGAGTCTAAATACATTGATTTGCCGAGTTGCTTCTTTTTATTAAATATACACGTAAAACAATGGGGGGACAGAATGTGCGGATAGCAAACCGCACGGATCGTCCCTCGGACGATCCGCGCGAGCAGAAAACCCGCATATTATGTCCGACGGACAAACGAAACTGGTAGGACAAACGGCGCGGTCACACCGGCTGAATCCGCCCCTGTACATGTTACATGCAGGCCCTGAGTGTAGCGCGCGAAGCGAGTGGAGTATAATTTCGCGTGGGGTACAGTGCCGGAGCCCCCGGAAGCTCAGGGGTTTTAGGCATCAAATAACGATCAGATAAACATAATAAAGGGCCACTCTAGCCCAACTAACAAAGCCTTTTAATGAATACATGAATACACCTCTACTTATTAATATTTCAGCCCCTGATTTTTTCAGAAAATCTCTAAATTAATCAAAAAGTGATATAATAACCATCCATTTTTTTACAGATCTCTCGCCTGCTGGGCTACGCCCCTCGAAAAAAGGTATTATAGTCACGTGGCTTGATGACACATTTGACGTAATTGCGGGAATGTCCGATTTGTCCTTCAACTAAGGATCCATACAATATCATTAAATAGGAATGACGAAATTGCCATAAAAGTACTGGCCGGTTTATCAAGCGATATTAATCTTCGGGTAAATGTCTATTTTTTCTCCAAATTAATATTATAGTTTGCCTTAAATCATCCTCTTTTTCACCGGAGAGGCTCCTGCAGTGACGTAATATGCTATTGCGCAATACAGCTCCAAAACTGTGCTTTTTTAAAAGCGTTTTGAGTCGTATTGTTTAAAACTAGATTCCAGAATTATTGATGATTTCTACGAAGGTTCAGTGTCATGTTCGGAATCTCCTTCAAAAATTATTTTAAATGTCTTTTTTTCTTCAAATTAATATCATAGTTTGCCTATTTAAAGACAAATTTAATGCCTAAATCACCCTCCTTTTCATATTTGATCGGAAGACGGGATCGTGGTAAAATTCAAATTTAAAGTGAAAGCTGCAAAATCTGCCATTATGGTTTCTACTTGTATGACTATCTCCCATTGAGTGTGTGTGTGTTATATTTCCGTCATGGATAGTCGTTTATGAATGATATGAAACGGTGGTATGTGTGAATACCTCTTTCTTATAAACAGGTGTGAACAATTAAGTTTTTACAAGGTATCGTTTAACAATATTAAATCTGAGATGCATGGCCCTACGTGTTATCAGCGCCTGTGATATGGTGCAATATTGAAGCCCTAAACAAATTGCGCTTCAAAATGATCATGAAGTGCCTCAACAAAGTAAATTCTTCGGGTGACCGGTTTTACCATACTCATTTTCCCCTATAGACTGTAGTGTTATAAAAACCGTTAGGAAAACGAATAATGAAATTTCGATTTCCAATCATAAATATCTTGATAATCAGACAGGCGATCGGCTTGTAAAATTCATGGAATTCGTGACTGACCTAAAGGTTTATAATTGAGATTGCAGCATGAGCTAGATCCAGGATTTTGTCTCAGAATCTGAGACAAAGTTACCGACGCACTTTAGCCACTTTCATAGACTTCTCTGGCAACGTTTAAAAACGTTACCTAAGTTGTTTATAAATATGATCAGGAGTGTAAAGGAAACCTAGAGCAAGGAACTAATGCTTTCCCTATTCTTCTTGTCACTTTTTTTTTGCACATTTATGAATGTTCATGTATTAAACTTAAAACGAACATCTAATTCCAGAAGATTCAAACAATCATTTCATATAACAAATTTTGATTGTGGGTTTTGGTCTTTTTAAAAGACCAAATCTCCCATTGAGTTTCTACATGCATTATGTCTAGATCAAGCGGCAGATCACCTAATTCGTCAAGGTATAGTTTTAATTATTATTATTATTATTATTAGTTATAAATGGTCTGAAAGGCAGATTTGTTGGTCTCCAGCGATTGATGTGTGTTATCCAAACAAAGTTGGCAATTTTTCCGGTGAAAAAAAGGGGGGGGGGAAGAAAGATTGAACGATATCTATAAATGAAAAAAGAATTACACCTAACAGACAACATTATTATGGTTAAACAATCGGTGATCGAGAAATGGATAAAAGCCGAATTATTATACCAACTGCATGCAGTATTTGGCAAGTTTCGAATCGAGTGCTCGATGCGTGTACTTTCATTTTGTCCCCGCGGTTTTAGTTTCCCTTCTTTACGGAAATCATGCCCGTTTCCATGAGACCATTAGTATTCTTTTTCCTTTTGTTTCTTTTTTTTTAAACGTGTCTTTTCTACCTGTATCGTCTGTTGTTATATTTTTACTGGACAATGAGGAAGTAGTGATTTGATTAGCTTTTGACAACATGCAATGTTTAGAACACATCAGTAATACTTTTGCAATTTATTGTGGCTCTTTTACCTAGCTGAATAGAAACTAAATCTGTATCTAATTATAACTGGTGATTTTTTGATTGAAATACGTGTAGATGTGGTGAACAGACCCAATGATTCTACTTGGAGTAAGAAATAATCAAAATTGACTGATTGACATCACGAAGAATATGGCGATCAAAGCGGCAGATCACCTAATTTGTCTCCGTGACGAATTCAGTATCTATTATTTTTTTTTGTGTGTGTGTGTGTGGGGGGGGGGGGGGGGGGTCAATCCCTATTAAGTTCTGTAAATATAAACAATTCCTTAATTGTACCAATCAAAGCACTGGTAACGTTTTGTAATATTAAAGCTTATCTGCCGTAGTTTACAGGAGGGATTAAACCGCTCTACAAGGTCACTGGACAGGTGGTTATCTCATCAACTCAGCTCTCAGTTAACATAAGAAAAAGAGGATTATGGGGGACCAATGGTCACCGATTAGGCATGGTTTGTTATATAGAGGGTGCAAGTAGCTACCAGTAGTGCAGTGGGCCTTTAAACTTCTGTTTAGTGCATAACGTGTATTTTCAATGTTATCATGCCATTTTCTCTTGGCCATATTTGGCATCTCAATAACGATGAACCGATCAAACAGATTTATGATTTATTTGTTGCATATTCATTTAAATTATTCCTCTAACTGTATATATATTACAGGAAGCTGCAGTTTCATTGTAAATTTTAAGTTATATTGTCATGTTGTAGATGTGGAATTTATGAAAAGTCTAAAATATTTAAATTTTGCTTTTGAATGTATTTCATTATAAGGCTACAAATGACTCTCCATAAAATTTAAGTCCAACTTAGAGTTAAGACTTAGAATCTTTGTGAAACACCCCCAAGGATAGAGATAATATGTACGGCGTATATCGAAAGGGTGTTGCGTTGAAGAAGACATTCGAGAATAGACAGATACAACACCCCCTCACCGGTCGGTTGTCTCGAAAGGGTGCCGTGAAAAAAGACTCGGTAATCTTTCTTTCTTGAGTGCGTGTAGTTCTTAAAAGGACAGTTGGTGTAGTCTTGACAAAGACTGTTGGTTATCTTTCTTAGCTTATAGTTCCAAGGAGAACTTTGGCGCCGATTGGAGAGGATGTGTGGTAGGAGTGGCTCGGCGTTTCGAACAGGTTTACTATCCGTCGTCGGGATGACGGATAGTAGACGACGGAAAGTCAATTCCACATCTAGAACATGAAATCTCTCAAGATGATTAAAAATATGAATGATTTGAATCCAGTTTTTATTGCATTAAAAAATAAATTTTACAAAATATTTTCAATGATGCTAACGGCTTTCCATAATTTTTATGGAATTCATCTGATTTATTCAGAGATAAGTTCATTTTGGGACCTTCGTGAAACACCCACCAGCGGTTTTGAGGGTATTAAGAAATCGTTATAATTAACAAAATTATTATAAACAAAGTTAACGTCCAATCTCAAAGTAAAGAGGGCCCAAAAAAAAAAAAAAAAAAAAATCGCCGTTAAACTGCAAGACGGCGTGTTACATTAAATATCACAATAAATAATACCTCTCCCCCCAAAAAAAAACAAGAAAAAAAAACACCACACACACGTATGGGTAGCCTTTCATCATTGAAAATTAATTGAGAACACTCATCTATATTAATCTGATCACCCAAACCTTGGTCAATGTGAAACTTTAATGTTTATTCATAATTATACTGGCTCTAATCTGTTCCATTTTCCAAATTGTTGAACGGGTTCACGTTCGATAAAAAAAGCAAAAAATTGTATCTTTACCGTATCATAGCCACTCCTTGTAACACACAGCCACACATAGCGTTAATATTTGCTTTGTTCATGAGTAATTTAACTATCAAAGGTTGGGAATCGGCGTCCTCCACGCATAGTAGTTATTTTGTATTGAGATACGTCATTAGGCGGCAAATATATGCTTCTTTACTACAAATTGTGTCATAAAACATGTAAAACATGGCCCGTTTCTCCTTCATTGTACTTGACGAGATCCATTCTTCGTAGTTTCATGTGAATGTATGTCTCCTCGAAAGAGACGAACAGAACAAAAGTTTCCAGGGAAGGAGGTTGTTCGAAAAATGCACTCGCTTTATATTTATCGAAATGTTGATGATTGACAAGGAATAGACAAATAAAAGAGGAGAGAGCAAGGCTAACAGTGGAATAAGAATTACAGATATTTGAATTACGATTTAGTTCACTGCACAGGACTTCGGAACTTGTTGAAAACGATATAAATAACAACTGCACATTGCGAGAACCCCCCCCCCCCCCCCCCCGCAGTCGGGGTATGATTATGCTTGTAACATGCAGAATGCAACGGGACTATCTGCTACCAAAGTAGAATACGAGCGTTAAAAGAGGAGAAAATCATTACAAGGAACTATGCTAGATTAGGATGTCTGGTAACCAGGTGCTTCTTTAAGTATGAAGGACATAAATCAACGGCTTCACGAGGCAGGATTAAAGGGTAACATCAAAAGCGTCACAAATCTGCTAAAAAAGGGTTATAACATAATAAACCGGACATACAAAGATGAAAACAAACGTTTATATAATGCAAGGAAGAAAGACCATAGAACCGTCATTGAGTATCCCATAACCCAAGGTGATGAGATAGAGAAGGGAAACAATAACGGTTGGACTGCATTACACAGTGCTGCTCAGAAGGGTCATCTTGATATCACCAAATATCTGATCAGTCGAGGAGCTGAGGTAAACAAGGGAAAGGACGACGGTCGGACTGCATTACACAGTGCTGCTCCAAATGGTCATCTTGATGTTACCCAATATCTGATCAGTCAAGGAGCTGAAGTGAACAAGGGAAAGGACGACGGTCGGACTGCATTACACAGTGCTGCTCTAAATGGTCATCTTGATGTTACCCAATATCTGATCAGTCAAGGAGCTGAGGTGAACAAGGGAGAGGACGACGGTTGGACTGCATTACACATGGCTGCTCTAAATGGTCATCTTGATGTTACCCAATATCTGATCAGTCAAGGAGCTGAGGTGAACAAGGGAAAGGACGACGGTTGGACTGCATTACACAGTGCTGCTCAGAATGGTCATCTTGATATCACCAAATATTTGATCAGTCGAGGAGCTGAGGTGAACAAGGGAAAGGACGACGGTTGGACTGCATTACTCAACGCTGCTCAGAATGGTCATCTTGATATCACCAAATATCTGATCAGTCAAGGAGCTGAGGTGAACAAGGGAATGAACGACGGTTGGACTGCATTACACAGTGCTGCTAAGAATGGTCATCTTGATATTACCCAATATCTGATCAGTCAAGGAGCTGAGGTAAACCAGGGAAAGGACGACGGTCAGACTGCATTACACAGTGCTGCTCTAAATGGTCATCTTGATACTACCCAATATCTGATCAGTCAAGGAGCTGAGGTAAACCAGGGAAAGGGTGACGGTTGGACTGCATTACACAGTGCTGCTCAGAATGGTCATCTTGATATCACCAAATATCTGATCAGTCAAGGAGCTGAGGTGAACAAGGGAATGAACGACGGTTGGACTGCATTACACAGTGCTGCTAAGAATGGTCATCTTGATATTACCCAATATCTGATCAGTCAAGGAGCTGAGGTAAACCAGGGAAAGGACGACGGTCAGACTGCATTACACAGTGCTGCTCTAAATGGTCATCTTGATGTTACCCAATATCTGATCAGTCAAGGAGCTGAGGTGAATCAGGGAGATAATGACGGTAGTACTCCATTACACATGGCTGCTCTAAATGGTCATCTTGATGTTACCCAATATCTGATCAGTCAAGGAGCTGAGGTGAACAAGGGAGAGGACGACGGTTGGACTGCATTACACATGGCTGCTCTAAATGGTCATCTTGATACTACCCAATATCTGATCAGTCGAGGAGCTGAGGTGAACAAGGGAAAGGATGACGGCTGGACTGCATTACTCAGTGCTGCTCAGAATGGTCATCTTGATATTACCCAATATCTGATCAGTCAAGGAGCTGAGGTGAACAAGGGAGAGGACGACGGTTGGACTGCATTACACATGGCTGCTCTAAATGGTCATCTTGATGTTACCCAATATCTGATCAGTCGAGGTGCTGAGGTGAACAAGGGAAAGGACGACGGTTGGACTGCATTACACAGTGCTGCTAATAATGGTCATCTTGATATCACCAAATATCTGATCAGTCAAGGAGCTGAGGTGAACAAGGGAAAGGACGACGGTTGGACTGCATTACACAGTGCTGCTCACAATGGTCATCTCGATATCACCAAATATTTGATCAGTCAAGGAGCAGAGGTGAACAAGGGAATGAACGACGGTTGGACTGCATTACACAGTGCTGCTCAGAATGGTCATCTTGATATCACCAAATATCTGATCAGTCAAGGAGCTGTGGTGAACCAGGGAGACAATGACGATTGGACTGCATTACACATGGCTGCTCAGAATGGTCATCTTGAGATCACCCAATATCTGATCAGTCAAGGAGCTGTGGTGAACCAGGGAGACAAAGACGGTCGGACTGCATTACACAGTGCTGCTAATAATGGTCATCTTGATATCACCAAATATCTGATCAGTCAAGGAGCTGTGGTGAACCAGGGAAACAATGACGGTGTGACTGCATTACACAGTGCTGCTCAGAATGGTCATCTTGATATCACCAAATGTCTGATCAGTCAAGGAGCTGATGAGCACCAGGGAGACAATGACGGTGTGACTGCATTACACAGGGCTGCTGACAATGGTCATCTTGATGTTACCCAATATCTGATCAGTCAAGGAGCTGAGGTGAACAAGGGAGATAATGACGATGTGACTGCATTACACGCGGCTGCTCAGAATGGTCATCTTGATATCACCCAATATCTGATCAGTCAAGGAGCTGAGGTGAACCAGGGAGATAAATACGGTAGGACTGCATTACATAGGGCTGCTCAAAATGGTCATCTTGATATCATCCAATATCTGATCAGTCAAGGAGCTGAGGTAAACCAGGGAAAGGACGACGGTCGGACTGCATTACACAGTGCTGCTCTAAATGGTCATCTTGATATCACCAAATATCTGATCAGTAAAGGAGCTGAGGTGAACCAGGGAAAGGATGACGGTGGACCTGCATTACACAGTGCTGCTCAGAATGGCCATCTTGATATCATCCAATATCTGATCAGTCAAGGAGCTGAGGTGAACCAGGGAGATAAAGACGGTAGGACTGCGTTATATAGGGCTGCTCAAAATGGTCATCTAGATATCACCCGATATCTGGTCAGTCAAGGAGCTGAGGTGAACCAGGGAGATAAAGACGGTAGGACTGCGTTATATAGGGCTGCTCAAAATGGTCATCTTGATATCACCCAATATCTGATCAGTCAAGGAGCTGAGGTGAATGAAGGAGATAAAGACGGCCAGGCTGCATTACACAGGGCTGCTCACAATGGTCATCTTGATATCACCCAATATCTGATCAGTCAAGGAGCTGAGGTGAATCAGGGAGATAATGACGGTAGTACTCCATTACACATGGCTGCTCTAAATGGTCATCTTGATGTTACCCAATATCTGATCAGTCAAGGAGCTGAGGTGAACAAGGGAGAGGACGACGGTTGGACTGCATTACACATGGCTGCTCTAAATGGTCATCTTGATACTACCCAATATCTGATCAGTCGAGGAGCTGAGGTGAACAAGGGAAAGGATGACGGCTGGACTGCATTACTCAGTGCTGCTCAGAATGGTCATCTTGATATTACCCAATATCTGATCAGTCAAGGAGCTGAGGTGAACAAGGGAGAGGACGACGGTTGGACTGCATTACACATGGCTGCTCTAAATGGTCATCTTGATGTTACCCAATATCTGATCAGTCGAGGTGCTGAGGTGAACAAGGGAAAGGACGACGGTTGGACTGCATTACACAGTGCTGCTAATAATGGTCATCTTGATATCACCAAATATCTGATCAGTCAAGGAGCTGAGGTGAACAAGGGAAAGGACGACGGTTGGACTGCATTACACAGTGCTGCTCACAATGGTCATCTCGATATCACCAAATATTTGATCAGTCAAGGAGCAGAGGTGAACAAGGGAATGAACGACGGTTGGACTGCATTACACAGTGCTGCTCAGAATGGTCATCTTGATATCACCAAATATCTGATCAGTCAAGGAGCTGTGGTGAACCAGGGAGACAATGACGATTGGACTGCATTACACATGGCTGCTCAGAATGGTCATCTTGAGATCACCCAATATCTGATCAGTCAAGGAGCTGTGGTGAACCAGGGAGACAAAGACGGTCGGACTGCATTACACAGTGCTGCTAATAATGGTCATCTTGATATCACCAAATATCTGATCAGTCAAGGAGCTGTGGTGAACCAGGGAAACAATGACGGTGTGACTGCATTACACAGTGCTGCTCAGAATGGTCATCTTGATATCACCAAATGTCTGATCAGTCAAGGAGCTGATGAGCACCAGGGAGACAATGACGGTGTGACTGCATTACACAGGGCTGCTGACAATGGTCATCTTGATGTTACCCAATATCTGATCAGTCAAGGAGCTGAGGTGAACAAGGGAGATAATGACGATGTGACTGCATTACACGCGGCTGCTCAGAATGGTCATCTTGATATCACCCAATATCTGATCAGTCAAGGAGCTGAGGTGAACCAGGGAGATAAATACGGTAGGACTGCATTACATAGGGCTGCTCAAAATGGTCATCTTGATATCATCCAATATCTGATCAGTCAAGGAGCTGAGGTAAACCAGGGAAAGGACGACGGTCGGACTGCATTACACAGTGCTGCTCTAAATGGTCATCTTGATATCACCAAATATCTGATCAGTAAAGGAGCTGAGGTGAACCAGGGAAAGGATGACGGTGGACCTGCATTACACAGTGCTGCTCAGAATGGCCATCTTGATATCATCCAATATCTGATCAGTCAAGGAGCTGAGGTGAACCAGGGAGATAAAGACGGTAGGACTGCGTTATATAGGGCTGCTCAAAATGGTCATCTAGATATCACCCGATATCTGGTCAGTCAAGGAGCTGAGGTGAACCAGGGAGATAAAGACGGTAGGACTGCGTTATATAGGGCTGCTCAAAATGGTCATCTTGATATCACCCAATATCTGATCAGTCAAGGAGCTGAGGTGAATGAAGGAGATAAAGACGGCCAGGCTGCATTACACAGGGCTGCTCACAATGGTCATCTTGATATCACCCAATATCTGATCAGTCAAGGAGCTGAGGTGAATAAGAAACATAATAACGGTTTGACTGCATTACACGTGGCTGCTCAGAATGGTCATCTTGATGTTACCCAATATCTGATCAGTCAAGGAGCTGAGGTGAATAAGGGAAAGGATGGCGGTTGGACTGCCTTACACAGTGCTGCTCACAATGGTCATCTTGATACCACCCAATATCTGATCAGTCAAGGAGCTGACGTGAACAAGGGAAAGGAGGATGGTTGGACTGCATTACACAGTGCTGCTGAGAATGGGCATCTCGATGTCATTAAACATCTCATCAGCCAAGGAGCTGAGGTAAATAAGGGAGATAATAACGGTATGTTGGCCTTACACAGTGCTGCTCACCGTTGTCACCTTGCAGTCACCAAGCATCTCATTAGTCAAGGAGCTGAAGTGAATAGGGGTGATAATGACGGTATATCTGCATTACACTTCGCTGCTGATGAGGGTCATCTTGATGTCACTAAATATCTCATCAGTCAAGGAGCTGAAGTGAATAAGGGAAATAATGATGGTATGACCCCTCTACACCATGCTGTTCAGAATGGGAACCTTGATGTCGTTAAAGTCCTTCTGGCAGGAGGAGCATTTTCTGACACGGGAGACATTAATGGGCACACACCTCTACAATTGTCTTCATTCCTCGGGTACCAAAGCATCGCTGATCTCTTTATGGACCATTTAAATTCCAAGGTAAAAATAATTAAAAAAACAAATTATGTAGAAGTTTTCTACTTTGATGTATTCAATACATGCATGTATAATAACAAGTACTGAAATTCAATGAAGTAAATATTAGGCTTAGGCTACCTATCATTTTATTTTCAGATTTGACCAATTCGATTTTGTATCACCAATACTTACCATACGTACTTATATCACCAGTTATACTTCAATGCTGTTTTTTAAATATTTTACAGACAAGTTACAATGTGTGCTTAAAACGTATTCGAAATATTTGGTTGAATTGATCACATGGTAGTACTTATGTTTACAGTAAATTGGCTTTCCTAGCATAACAAAAATCAATCTCAAGTTTTCATGCTTCGTATTGTCTTATATCCAGCTCGCCCAGAATAATTTAACTGATATCCATCTTGCCATACAACATGGTCACACGTCCATCATTGAGAAGTTAGTTTCTGAGGGAGCTGATCTCAATGTCCAGTCAACTGACGGCCAGACGTGTCTGCATGAAGCCATTAAACTCTGCTATAAGAGCGTGAACATTGTGCAAAAAACTGACACTCTTAGAAAGGTGAGTCATACCCAAAGAACTAAAATAATTAGTAGAACGCTCATCTCTATTCACATACTCATATCGACGTGTGGCCGTCAAACGCGCTGTGGATACGTTCGAGTGCACATGCCGCCATATTGCTTAGTCCTCTGTCTTTTCAGCTAGCAAACCCGAGTTGACCACGCGCATATTGACACAGTTCAATTCTATTTCGACCTTCTCTGTATGCCATCATCTTAGATTCACTTTCAATTTTGAAGTCGGCTGTCATGTTTCAATTGATGGCGTGTTATCTTATAGCATACGAGATACACAAAGTAGAATTTTAGTTCTCTTTCAAGACCAAAATAATCAAGAAAGTTCTTTTAAATAATTTTAACATCCTCTTTTAAGCTTTTTTTTGTGGAAAATTATTCATTTGTTTACTTAAAATACGGTTTATTGATTAAAAAAAAATCAGAGGGCCGAATTGCAAAGATCTTACATTCATGGTGATAGTATAGTTATATTGACTGCTATGAGAGGCATCGCTGTACACATAGGTTCAAGGTGCCCGCGGCGCGCCGAGGGATCATGGTAGGATGAAGCGTCCCCGAGGGCCAGTATAAAAACAGACATGTCTCGAATATAAAAGCAGTCCATATACCTTTTATATACCGAATTTATTTTTTTAAAAACTACACAGAATTCTTGAATCTGTGACATTGTCTGTTAATCTTCGTTAGAAAGTTGCCTGAATGTTACGATCATTCGGGAATCGCACACACTAAGCGACCAAATTGCACACAAACTGTATGTATCCGAGCTCGCACACACTTTTTACACGTGAACCTATGGGGATCACAGCAAAATTTAACCATTCCGCCCCCGTTGGGCATATTAAACAAAACTATTGACCGTTAGGCGGGTATGGCTAAAATAACGACTCCAATTTCAACCAATCAGATGGCTAGATTTCTAAAGAGAGGTTTATCGATAAGAATATGTTTTAAAACGATTAAACAGATATGAAATTATTAAGATCACAATAACGACATTTTAATAAACAATTGTAGGAATTACGTGGTTTGAAAATACGCGGATTACAATATTTTAAATAGATTGAATTCACCCGACAGAGAGAAAAAAAATGGAGAAAGAGAGAGAAAAAAGGGGATATGTTAAGAAGTAGAGCGGATAGAGAGATGAAAAGAAGAAATTAGATAGAGGGGGTAACGAAAGAAGACAACGGGAAATAAAAAAAGAGGCAAATGAAAAAGAAGGAGGGAAATATGAATTAAAAGAAAGGGAGAAAGAATGATAGAGTAGTAGGAGAGACTAATTTTTTTTTTTTTTTTTTGAAATAAATCTTTATTCAGGTAAAATCATGGATAACATCATAGTACATAAATATTCATAACAAATCACTGAATCACATGTCTAAATGAGGTCAAATCAAATTATATCTCTATTTACTTAATAGCAGATTTTAAATTAGTTATTGTCTTCTTCCACTTAATAATATTCAAATTCGTTGTTTTAGTTCTGTTTTCCTCAACTTCTATTTTGTATTTTAACATAAACAAAAAATATTTGCTTATTATTCTCGTCACTACATTTTTATTAAATTGATTTCCAACACTCGCTTTATAGATTGCAAATAAAGCATAATGAAGTATTAGATCAATATCTGTAACATTTTCTTTTGCGTCATGAAAACCATATACAACACAAATGGGTGGGAATTTAAAATCTTTACAGAAGGAGTTACATAATAATATTTCGATAATGTTCCAAAATCGGTAAATATTTTCGCATTAAAAAAATACATGTATAATAGTACCAGGTTTATTACAGTAGTAACACAAATTGTTTTCTTTGATTTTCCATTTGAATAAATTAACAGGTGTTGGTAAAATATTATACATAAATTTAAAGTTGAATTGTATCAAATAATTATCACGAGCATATTTCAATTTAAATAACCATAAAGAATCCCACTTTATAGTAACATTTGTCTGTAAGGTTTTGTTCCAGAAGTCTACCGCCCTAGATGGTTTTTGGATTAATTTTATGAGTTCCGTATATACTTTTTTCACAGTAATAGAGTGTATTGAAAATTCAAAACTATTTAAATTCAAATTAGAGTATATAACTGATTTACGTTTGTAATCGTTGAAATCATAAACTTGTTCGCCATATTTTATGATTCGCCTCCATCTTTGTTGTATTGCGGTTCTTATTTTGGCATATTCACTCAACCATCTACCATCATAATAGATAAGTTTATCTTTCAATTCTTTGACTGTCAAAAATCTATTTCCTATCACTATATCCCCTAAAAATAATATACCCGATTTTATCCAATTTTTATACAACAATGCTTTTCCTTTAAATTTGATATCACAATTTAACCAAATCATTTCTTTTGTAACACTTCCATAGGTGTGGTGTATATCTTTTACATAATTAACTTGCTTTACAGTAAACCATGTACAAAGTAGGTCACAATAAAAATCAGGTATTTTCCCTCTATAAGAAGTCACATATTTTGGTAAACATTTACAGTTCATAATAATATCAATCCCTCCCAGTTTTTCAATCCAATACTCAAAAAGAATTATCCACTTCCCTTTCTTTTCTTGGATTTCTTTAAAACTTAAGAAGCTAAACAACCATTTTATTCGTAAAGACATAAATTGCGTACACTAATAATATATATACAAATAACTATAATTTCGAACACGTATGAACCTTTTACGTATTTTGTTAGTATTTTGTGGTCATACCCCATTAACACCAATGAGATTGACACCATACCGACGAGAGTCTAAACAAGAAATTAACTTTACGGCCATATATCGGTCAGTTCTGGAGTCAACATGGAGTCGTTTTGGCGGAGTCACTGACTTATACTGCTCTTCTAGGTTATACGTGACTCCAAAAATCTGATACTCGTGATTGGCCCTAGAAGTATGTTAATGTTTGTGTGTGTTGGGAAATTTATAACGACAATAGTGATTGTCACTGCTGTAATTCCAAGAGGCAGTGTTAAACTATGCGTATGATTCTTATCCAACCTGACTATTGATGGATGGTACTGTTCTAATATAAGAAATGTATATATGTTTGTATGTTTCAGATCTCTGATGAGTATTACAAGGGCGAACTATCTCCTGAGAAGGCCTTGGTGTTTTATCTCCTAGAGAATGGAGCCAGGTTAGATGTGAAGGACGAGACAGGCAACCTACCAATCCACTATGCCAAGGACGAAGTGATCAAACAAATGATTTTGTCTAGGTGATTCTTTCAGGTCTACGAAAATGAACATTGTCCCAATCAGCCATGTTACTGTAAGACCAGGGATTTATCGAACCGCAAAGAAAACATGCGTATATCCATTTTCCTCCTTTGAAATTAGGTAACGGAATGACATGTTCAAAATGGAAAAGTCCACTAAGTGTTATTGTAAATCTTAAAAGTTGATCAAATAGTATATGTATATTTCGGACAATAAAATTGTGCATTAGGCGATAGCTGTGACAATTTGGAATACATACATATTACACCTCACACATAATAAGGTGAGGGTTCCGCTAAAGGGATAGTTGTGTTCTGTTTTCAGATCGCAAATGCCTTAAAATGCATGTTTATTGCTCTTTTTCTTATCTATGACATTTATAGTGCCCTTTTAAAACCTAACATTGCTATGAAGGTAATTTGAGACCCCAAAATGTGTGAAATATAACCAATACGATCATACCCATTCAGCTCCACTTTCCCCAAAATACGGTGACCGTTAATTAATGAATGAATTAATAATAACATTTCATGGGCCGGCTGGTTGTGCGTACTATAACCACACGAAAAAGCCAAAAAAAAAGCCAACATCGGCATTGGCTGGAACACAACGTATAAGGCGCTAATTTGTTTTCAACGGCTGGTTCAGAAATATTTGTGGTGGTACACAAGTATTAGAAATCGTTATATTTATGGATATTTCAGCCGTCTCTGAACCGATTTGATCAAACAAAGATGATTCTGTCATTTAATCTGTATGTTCTTTCAGATTTGACACTCAGTTTTTCATTATCTCACAAAAAATGATTTTGCAACAGAACTCAACTATCCCTTTAAAGGTACTATGTCCTATTTGCAGGCTAAAAAAATGAAATGGATTAAATTCCAACGGTATTTGAAAGATAATATTAATTTAAAAATTGTCTCAAAACAAAAGGGCTTGTGGGTCAAAAATAGTTAGAATCGAAATTAGCGATCGCGGTCTTTCGATTAAATAGTCTGATTTTCAGACCCTTGTACCAAATGGTCGTACGTTTTGTGATACTCAAAGATTCAATAAGTTTAATTTTGGCCATTACAAGAAATGGGTCATTGATGTAGACAAATGCTCATGTACCCTTTACAGCTCATGTTGTGTATGTTATGACCAAAGAAAAAAAAAAGTGAGGTCTAGAAAGTAAACGGGTTTCCTTGCATGATTTTAATACTTGGACACTGCTAACGTTTAAATTTTACAGTAAGGACAAACGTGCCATATTCATAAATCCTGCAAAGTTCTACAAAATTTGATGTTGGCTGCAAAAGGGATACCTTTAAAGGAATATCTACTCACTCCTTCTCCCAACAATGAACACAAAAGTACTTACTCTAAGATACAGTATATAGATTAACAAATTACCCTACTAACTTACCATTTCAAGTGTAGGACTTAAAAGAACATTTACTTACCGTTATTTATTAAAATACATACTTATTTGAAAACTGTTACAATGCTATTTATAGCTTTATAGTTACCGTGTTTTTTTTAAAATAAAAAACATTTAGATCAAATGATGATGCAGTCATATCATACACTAAGAAAAATGTGTTAATTATAATAATAATTATTATTATTTCTATTATCATCATCATCATCTTCATCATCATCTTCATTATTATTATTATCATTATTATAAGTAGTATTGTTATTAAAACTACTATTTATTCAGTTAGGTAGCAGCTACATGTGAGCAACAACTGAATTGAATTGATTCATGGTAATGTGTTTATCTGAAACGGAGTCTTGGGTTTTCTCAAATTGAAAGATTATTCGTACACGTTAATATGTACAATGTACATGACCTTCAACGTAATTTAATTTCAGTTAACAATTAAATTAGTTTTGTCATAATTGAAGTATGTGGCAAATTGATTTGTCCCGATGTATGTTTCTTGAGAATATGACATAATAAAGCTTACATCTACTAAATATTCAACAAATGCCCTAATTCAACCAGTCCACTTTTTCATTCTTAAGTAACGAAAAACACACCAAATACATCAAGTTTACAAGAGATATGAATAACCAGGTGGTTAACTGTTTTTCATTTAATTTTTATTTTTATTTTTTCATTTCCAACAAAATACAATACATAATAACAAAAAAAATGTAAAATGTATACAACATATTGTTACATTGTTAATAAATTAATCTTAATAGTAATTTATACTATACATTTGAAGAAGACAAAAATTATTGTTAAATTTAACTGCATTTAAATTTTGAGGAAATGGAGAGGTCCACTGAAAAGCAGATCTTGTAAATTGTGGACCCCTCAGAAAATAAAGAGTGTGAAAAGAGTATGGAATACATAATCAATCATGTATAATGTTTGTTTATTTTTATTTTTTTCAACAGAGGAACTACGGAGGCCGAGAAGAACGATTTTGACAATCTTCCGGAAAAGGCGCAAAGTGATGGAACAGACACTGTAGAGCCAATAGACCACGCCTTAGGTGAGATACGTTTTATACATCTGAGGCAGGTGAATATCTTTATGCCAGAACACATAGGTATATTCACCTCCAAAGTAAGAATTTGGCGATTCACTTTATTTTGATAAAGATCTGAGGTCATGAAGTATGGAAACTTACCAAACTTTGTTCAAGGGGTTCTTTATGAATAATCGTTCATGTAGATCATCGTATATTGGCGAGTTTATGTTTTATGATAGTATGGTCAGCAGTGATGATAATGATCCAGATTATAAAAAAGAATAAATATCTTATAAATGATATGGGATGTTCTTCACTGTGTGGTTTGTGTCAAATAACTCGAGTCCTTAATATTACCTTTTTCTATTTCCAAAATGCAGGTGGATTGACAGGACTAGATTTCCCTCCGAAAATAGAAGCAGAGCAAGGGCCCTCAGGAGTACAGACCATGAAACAGGAGCCTACATCAACCATTGACCAGCCCCTTCTAGATGATAAGTCCTCCAAGAACCAAGGTAATGTGGCGAGTGGAGGTAACCAAATTGTCAGCTTATTCAAATATAATATGCGTTGCCATTCAATGAGACAGTTTTCGATAGAGAACTTCAAAACAAGTATCTAAACTTGACACTGCATCGTCAAAACGCGTTGTTATGGTGAGAGTATGGTCGTTTTTTTAATTTGGTCAAAGATAAATTATGAAAACAGGACAAATAGACAAAATGTTGTTGACTTGATAATCAAGTCAACAACATTCTTGATTTGTCCACTGGCCTTAACTGAGACATCAGCATATAATGTTCTGCTCCTTTACCTAATTAAGGTTATATAATATTTCGTCGTCAAGAAATGGGCCCATTACCCTCGGTAAATATTCAAGACAAAAGTTTCAGAAGTACATTGTACGGAGAAGGAATTAACAACTTTTGTTAGTTACTAAGTGGCTTTAGACGAAGAAATTACGCCTTCTCCTTAAAAACATTAGGTAACCTGCACACAAGCATTTTGCAAACATTCAACATCCGCCTTGAGGTCTAAAAGTTTGTTTTGCCAGGTCCATAATTATATTATTTGTATTCCTTTATTCCAACAAAAAGTTGTATTCAAATACAAATACAACCACGAACAGATACATAACACTGGTACCAAAAAATGAACACAATGAAGCCGTACAGTATGATACATGAATTATATGAATAACAATGTAAACTCATGATACAATATTGCCTCATGATTGTGGCACACTTACGCACTCACCGCACCTTCATCTGTTTAGGTGTGCGCATACGGGTGTGTTTGGTCTGAGGATGAGTAGGATTATGGTGACGATGGTGATTATAATGGCAGTGATGCTGATACCTCAGTCACAACGGACGATACCGATACCAGACCGATGACAAACCGAACAAACGATGACATTACACCCAATGGCTAAAAATAGGTCAGCTTGGAGTCGGTCTTTTGAAAGGTCTGCCGGTGTGACTGAGGTATGATGGTGGTAGTGCTGATGATGTTGACGGGTGGTGGTGGTGGTGTTGGTGAATATGATGATAATGATGATGTGGCAATGATTGGTGATGGTGATGATTTTTGTGATTATGGTGATGATGGTGATGGTGATAATCGTACACCTTTTGAAAAAATGTTGGTCAAGTAGATTATACAATCTTTTACATGTGAGAAAATTAACAAACTTGTATATTCTACCAACCTTTTGTTTTTCAGTTGGCAAGAAAGTCCACTGGGAATTTTTGACACACAGTCCTCAAGAACTTACTCTTCAAGATAATGAAGTAGTAATATCATGCGGCATCAGATTCTCGCCTTCTGGAGCCAAGCTCAGCGAAACTACCAAGGTCACATTGGACCATAATGCACATTTCACCAATCCAAGACGTGCAAAGATCGTCTTCTACACCCGCAACAAAGGTCAGGGGGCTAGGGCAATTAGCTCGGGGACCTTACAAAAGTTCCTGCGACAACAATATTGTTCCGTGTTTATTTCTCCAAAGTTTTAGGCATATGGTTAGCGTATCTATTGAGTTAGGTGGTATGTTAATTTCATGGTTACAGTTAAGGATTCGTGTATTGTAGGAAATTGAAGTGGAGCAATTGTCGCAGGAGCAAGTATTATATCCAATTTACCGCAGATCAACTGCCCTTTTCATGTAACAAACAAACAATTTTGACATAGAAAAATAACAATGAATATAAGTAAAAATTATCGTTACATTTCAAAATGGGTAGAATACATGTTATCTTCAGGTTCCTTTTTTTATTTGATTTTAATTTAATTCAGTAAACTTAGTTATAACTTCTTCATGGACCAGAATATGATCCAATAGGAACATGGGGCATATGCCCCTATCATTGCCCCTCTCCTCCTCCTCCCAAAAACAATAATAGGGGGAAAAGGAACAAGAAAAGTAATTGGCTGATGACCCTTGTTCAAGTCTATAGTGAAAGTTGATGCATACTTATCGTTATGCTGTCTCTCAATAATTTGTTGGATTATATATATTTAATGTAAATAGCTTCACCATTAATATAGCATTTGTCCCCCAAAATCCACTTATGTACAAGTCTATATTTATGTTATAATTCTCGTTGTTATAGACTCAACAACTTTCGTGAGAATTCCCGCATCCACTGACGGTTGTCCACGTTGTGACGTCAGATCAAAGGACTTGGATTTCTATGTGGATCATTTCAGTGATTGGTGGATTGTGGCCTTAATCAAACGGTACTTCGTCGGAAAGAGGGTCGAGTGCACGCCATATATACGACCACCTGTCACGAAAGGGTTCACGCACTTAGTGCTACTCTGCATATATGACGATCTCTTGGATGTTATTGAGGTGAGTCAGATATAATGGCGCTGGGGGGGTGGTGTGTCGGAGCAAATATTCCAGCAATTAAAGGTAATACAAAGTTTTGGGAAATTTTGAAAGTTGAGTGGATAGTGATTCTTTACAATTTTGATATATTTGGATGCCCCTATGGATGTATTATAAGCACTTGCAACTTTAGCTCCTGAAACACTTCTGCTTTTTAGTAAAATTGAATATAACAATTTACCGGTGCTCCCGGTAAATTTTGATAAATTTCAAATAGCGCCTACGGTCGTACAATGGTAGCTGCGACCATGAAAATCTCAGAATATGTAGTTGTACTATATAGTTTCCAAACGGGAATAACTTATTGGTCGATTTTAGTCAAGAAACATTGTTTTATAGCTTAATTGATATCTTTACATTGAGAGGGAGCTATACAACATAAATAGTGTATTATTTACAATTTTATAACTTTAGACTCGATTTCAACCGCGACAACGATCACTGAATATTGTAGGATCGCATATGCTTCCAATATGTTCATTTGAACCAAATTCATGACCCCATACCAAAACTTTGTACTACCTTTAAGTGAGTCGAAAATATAGCAACATGTCATTCAATATGGTCCTCAAATTTCAGCATTTGCTGCCAGATATTTTACACAATTTAAGGCAAGAACGAAACAAAGAATTATAATTCCCCCTAAAGTTCTCTCTATAAAAAACAAGGAAGTTAACATATTTCCTGCTATGTTATGATTTTATTATGTCACTGAATTAGTTGCTGGGGGGGGGGATTTGCCTTTTGTAATACTTAATATGTAATTTATATCCTAGAAATGTAAATGTAAAAATATATATTTGTTTATACCTATATATATATATATATATATATAAATATATTTAGCTTTTTCTCTTTCTTTATATATACATATATCTATCTATACAGTGCGTCCCAGAAAAAACGAAACCGAGAAGTATCGATGTTCTATCATACCTTAATCACAACTATAATTAATGAATGATACATATTTGGAAAGCTTAGAGTCTCCTCTTCTATGTGATGCTACTCAGATGATGCATATTTCACGCATGAGTGATTAAAAGCAATTTGAAGGAAGGAAACCAACAAGACATTTGGCGGGCGGTATCTGAATTTCGAAGAAAAATTCACATTTCTAGAAAGTTGAGTTTCTGCCCTTTCATATGACACCTCAATCAGGAGAAATGAGCGAGGAATGACAAAGTTCTGTTTGTTTAAAGTAGTGCTTGCATTTCCATAATTTTTATTAAACGAATTCGTTTTCACTGGCTGCCGGCCGTATCAATAAACGAAATTAACAAAAGACTTAACTCCGTTTCGTTGACAATCAGCCGTAGACGAGAGTCTTCATGCATGGCTGATTGTCAACGAAACGGAGTTAAGTCTTTTGTCAAATCTGCTTTCTGCTACGGCAGGCACCCAGTGAAAACGAATTCGTTTGTTAAAATTATGAAAATGTAAGGGCTACTTTAAACAAACAGAACTTTGTTATTCCTCGCTCATTTTTCCTGATTGAGGTGTCATATGAAAGGGCAGAAACTCAACTTTCTAGAAATGTGAATTTTTCTTCGAAATTCAGATACCGCCCGCCAAATGTCTTTTTGGTTTCCTTCCTTCAAATTGCTTTTAATCACTCATGCGTGAAATATGCATCATCTTTGTAACATCAACTGAAAGAGGAGACTCTAAGCTTTCCAAATATGTATCATTCATTAATTATGGTTGTGATTAAGTTATGATAAAACATCGATACTTCTCGGTTTCGTTTTTTCTGGGACGCACTGTATATAAAGAAAGAGATTGAGGGGGAGGGTGGGAGGTCTTCTTTACCATAAATTATGTTTTGCTCTAATAGAAAACAAACAAGAATATGAAGGAGTACAGGATGCTCTATCCGCCCCAGCAAATGTTCGTAGAATGGAGGTGTGGTGATATCAATATCGCGTTGTTCGATGGCTCAATGGAAAAAGGAAGGACAATTGGCAAAAAGGTATGTTTTGTATTTCAAAGCTAGGATTATCAAAGAAAATAGGCCATTTTTGTAATGTCATGAAATTCAATGCAGAAGCCTAATGTTCGTCCTACCAACCGACAATTGAAGTACGAATTCGCATTCTGACTACTGAAATAGTATTATTCGTTACATCTGGATGAAATAATCTATAACGAGGCACTTATCAAAGGTACATGAATCGAATTTAATGAATTAGGAAAATGGTCAATTGTAAGAATTGTATTGCATTGACGACTTTCGTCAATGACTTTAATATCTTTGTTCGCGTTCTGAATTCTTATTGCGTTGACGACTCGTCGTCAATGTCTTGTTTCCGTTCTGCATTCTTATTCTTCTTCTTTGTCGTCTTCTTCTTGATCTTATGCCAAAAATCCCTTTCGCTTTGCACGCAGTGCTTGTTCTTCCTATCTAGGTCTTTTTCTCTGGCCCGATTCCTTTCACATTCCGTAGGCGTATCTCTGAAATCTAATCTATAAAGTCATTTAAATCTTGGTTTTTCGAAATCACTCAGGCATAACCGTCCAGGCGCCATTTTGTCAATTTCTGGTCAATCGTAAGGCCGTTCTTTCTTCCTTCCTATCTCAACTTTCCTAGATCCTACAGACTTTCAAAAAATTCCTTTAGATAGTCCAAGAGATGTTCTTCCATCTGCGATGCATAACCTGCTTTTAAAATGCAATCTTCGTACTCGAAATTCAAATCTGAATCGAATCTTTTAAAAATCTTCTTAACAAAAACTAACACCTAAAACCCGTCAATGGCCAAAATTTTCTCATATTAATTCTGTTTTGTCTCAAATTCGTACAGTATTTTCATCCTATCAATTTCATGCGCATGTAGTTTAATACGCATAATAAAAATAGCTTCCTCTTTAGTTAAAATAATACATGTAGCTTTCTTTCTGTGGCCGTAGCTCCATCGTGTTTGGCCACACCCGTAATTTTGTTGATTTAGATATTTCAAGATTTGCCCTTTCCAGCCAAAATAAAAAAAATGATACCAAATACGGTATCATGTTTTTTTTAAAATCAGATGTGGAAATAAAACTTGAACTTGAACTTGAACTATCTCTTGTTCACCTTCTTATTTTCCCTTATATACCTAGTCATGAGTATTTGATTTATATAACATTTACACAAATTCTTGTTTCATGTAGAGTGTGTGGTAATGTTTTAACCGACAGATTTACTTGCATTTCTTCTTCTTTTAAAATAGATACTAGGTACAAGGGAAATGAACCTCGTTAAAAGTAAACAATTCTCCTTTGAAGTGGAGCCACTGGAGTCGGGGGCAAGCCAAAGGTTTCTCGAATTCACCTTGGATCAAACAGAGTCTACCTTTAACCCTACCCCGATTCATTTCGACTTGAAATATGATAGTATGTATGACGGAGGGACCACAATTAAGCTACACACTTTGTTCTAAAAGTCTAAAAGACTAATAATTACGTGATTTGAAGACAATGACTTGTGTAACTTTGTTGACTTCTGAGAAAAATTACGACCGACAAATGTGCATAATGTACGTGTTTCATTTGAAGTAACTTTTGATCCGTTTAAAATTTGTTAAACAAAATTAATGAGTTCATAAGTTACTCACATGTAACAGCATACATGCAATCTTTAACTTTGCGGATACTATTAAATGTGAATTTCACCTCATTTTGAAACTATTTACGATCACAATATTTAAATAATGAAATATATATGTTGACAGGATAAACTTTTATTGCTGGTAATTAGCCTGTTCTAATTGGGTCCTAGGAGAAATAGAAATGTGTAATTCATACTATATTTTGGTCATATAATTAAGAAAAAAAGGAAGAACAATACTCCCCCCAAAAAAAATCTAAGTTATGACAAGCAAAGCAAAAATTTACATACATAATTCTTTAGCATAAATAATCTATATAAGCATAACACGAGAAAAATTCCGCATTAGCCTTCGCGTAAAACCCATGATAAATGACTGAATACCGACTACGGTGAATAAGGCATAAACAGTATACAAAAGCAAAGTTCATTGAGGTACAGGGTATTTCAAACATTATCATGAAAGGATAAATTTATTCAAAGTTCAAGATGTATGTGTCATGTGACACATTTTACTTCTTCAACAGTTAATACTCTCCTATTCGATATCATGACACAAGTATAGAAGAAATCTCAACATGAGTGTTTCTTAAATGGAGTAGTGCCATTTTAAACAGTTATAGCTATTCATATATTTCTTCAGTACATGAGGCATTGGGAAGAGTGCAGTATCTCAACTTCTCCAATAATAGAAGAAGAAAAAAGTATCTATAAAAGAGTAACAATTACCAATAATAGTCTTTTAAGTTTTATGCGACAATTGTTTTAAAACCAGCCTAAAACTTTAACAAAAATGGACCTGACTTTAAATTAATTAACATATTTATAAACAGTTTTCTTCATTTTATATAAATGTATGACAGCAACAACGTTAACAAGAGCGCCACCAACACCAACAGTGGAAACAATAGCAGCAGCAGGAGTAGCATTCCTTCCCATGCATGCCAGTTTACAAGCAGCAGAGGTGTCAACGCAATCAGGGTATGTAACCGATCTATAATATATTTGAAAGAGTAGGCTGAGTTCTGGTGAAAATTGAAAAAGCACATTGTGAGCTTTCTTAATCTGTGTACGTCAGTTTGGAGGAATTGCGTAGTAGAAATGTCGCCTGAAATGGATTGCTCTTCAAATGCCCTTTTATTTGAAATATTACTAGAAGTAACAGAAAGTTTTGGATCTGTTGTCTTGAGTGCATGATGTATTCACCAAGAATTCGTCAATTTCGTTAGATTTGTACCATTCTTAAACCCGAAAGTATGCACCAATTGGTATATACTACATGATTAACCTTTCCCAATTTCTTTCACACACTTTCTTTCACATTGTAATATCAAGACTCCATTTAAATGATACATAAAATGGGTTAAGGCCCGGTCACACAGAGGGGACGCATGCGGGACGCACGGCCGGCGCATGGACAATTTCCAATTTTGGCCAGTGCGTTGTCGTTCGCTAGGCGTGCGTCATCACTCGTTACTCGTTCGTCGAGCGCGCTGGACCAACGCTGGACCAGCGCTATGCATTCGTCGTCATTCGCTGTGTGCGTCGGGATTTTTTGAGCATGCTCAAAAGTGTGCGCGGAGCTCGACGCATGAATGTACACGCCAAAGGCACGCCAGACGTGCGTTGAGCGCGCTAGACCAGCGCCAGACATACGCGGGGCACACGCCCTGTATACGCACAGCGCGCTAGCTACACGCTGTGCATTTTGTGTCAGCTCGCTAGCTTTTCCAACATCATGACAAAAGTTAGGCACACGACCTTTTCCGATTTCCAATGCGCTGGCCGTGCGTCGTAGAACGCGGTGCATGCGTGGACCATTCGTCCAGCGCGCTAGCAACACGCTGTGCATTCGTGGAAGTTGTTATCATGTGCGCTCTGGGTACGGTCTGTATGCGCCCTGTATGCGCTCAGCGCGCTAGCAACACGCTATGCATTTGGTGTCAAAAGTTGGGCGCACGACAACGCACTGGCCAAAATTGCAAATTTCCCATGCGCTGGCCGTGCGTTCCCCATGCGTCCTCCCTGTGTGACCGGGCCTTAATGAACAAGGTAAGGTCTTCTTTTAACTTTAATACGTTGAATAATAAAGATGTATTTCTCTCGCTGTGTGGCGGAGTTATTCAAGTTCCAGAAGTGATCCCAAAATTACATACTTCAAATCAGATACAGAAAAATGTTAATTTCCAGGGAAGTTCACGAACAAAAGAGTATTATATTTACCTTTATATACCTCACTTAAGAAATCCAGCCATCTGATTGGTCGAATTGCATTCATAAACTTCAACTGTTCCTGTAAAATTCTCGGTAACCATGCTTAAAACATTTCAATATTTTTAATAACCATGGTTATTAAAAATAGTTGGTCAGCCTCCATGGTTACCCCATAGGTTTACATGTTAAAAAATGGTTTGAGCGATGGAGGATACCGTATGTGTGCGAAGGATTGGTCGGTAATTTCAATACAATTGAATCTCGATCGATCTTACCGACAATTTTATCTTGCATTGTTGACATGAAGACGAAAATAAACTTCCAAAAACAAAAAAACAACATCTGCCGATAGATCTTGATCTTAGTTCGTGCCAATATGCATTGCAAAAGTAAAAGAAGGGTCCGTTTCATGGAGCTTTTGCGAAGCATCCCTCACGCGGAGCCGTTTTCAAACCATTTTAATGTATATATTGGAGAAAACTGCCAAGCATTTTAACGGCGCGCGTGGCCGAGTGGTCTAAGCGTTGGTTTTCGATATACCTCTTGTTGTACGCAAGAGTTCGAATCCCGTCTTCGACAAAAATGAAAATTATTTTTTATTTTTTATTTTTTAGTCTATTTTTTTTCGGCATATAAAAGTATTAATGACTGCTTTAATATTCGAGAAATAGTTGTTTTCATACGCTCTCGGGAAGGTTACAATTGGGCTATTCCCCTCGGCAAGCCTCGGGGAATAGCACAATTCTAACCTTCCCTTGAGCGTAATAAAACAACTATTTCTCTCAAAGCAGTCATTAATACTATATTATTTTCCAACAGCAAGTAAGTGCACGATTAAAACACAGAAGTGAATTCGTACGTACCCGCTTTTGTGAAAGCAGAGTACCTTTTGTAAAATAGTACGCTAAAAGATAATGTTACATTTATTGGCCCTCCCTGTACCCGTTTTGTATCTATTACGTAAGAAGGCATATTTTGTGGAAACCATTCCTTAAAGTGTGCAAAGTAGGCGGTTACGGTCGCCTCCGCTAACAATCGGGAGGTTTTGTGGTACACTTATTCATTCACCTGCCTCTTAATCCAGGGATTGAGGGTTGGAATCCTACCCCGTCACAAAGGTCCTTTGACAAGTCATTTATTCAAATTTGCCACTCTCCATCCAGGTGCAAATGGGTACCAGGCAATTGCTAGGTAATAATAAAAGCAGGGCCCCATGAAGTGTTAATAGTATTTCAGCTGATGAGCTGACCCTTAGTGAACATTCTTTAAAGGGATAGTTGAGTTCTGTTGCAGAGGGGACTACATAAAATAACTTTTTTGTGAGATAATGAAAAACTGAGTGTCAACTTTAAAAGAACATAATATTTAAATGACAAAATCAATCAAAATTGGTTCAGAGACGGCTGAAATATAACGATTTCTAATACTTGTGTACCACCACAAATATTAGATATTTTGAAAAAATTGAAAAACCGTCAAAAAAACACGAAATAACGCCTTTTACGTCGTATTTCAGCCAATGCCGATTTTGTTTATTTTTTGGCATTTTTGTGTTGCTTATATTACGCACAACCAGCCGGCCCATGTATTGTTATTTTTAATTAAATTATTAATTAACGGTCACCGTATTTTTTTTTTAAAGTGGAGCTGAATTGGTATACTCGTATTGGCTAAATTTCACACATGTTGGGGTCTAAAATTACCTTCATAGCAATTTAAGGTTCTAAAAGGGCACTGGAAATGTCATAGATAAGAATAAGAGCAATAACCATTGTCTTTGAAGGCATTTGCAGTCTGAAAAAAGAACTCAACTATCCCTTTAACATTAATATTATGATCATATTATTATAATTATTAATATCATGATCATCATCATGCGACATATCTTTGACTATGAAGTTACACCACCGACTTGCAAAGATCGTATTAATCGTTTCATTCCTCAGGTTTCATCTCCAATCAGATGCAATATTAGACAGGCTGTCGAAACGCATGCCTGCTGAGAAATACACATCGCTATGCACACATCTTGGCATCGAATACTACGAGGCTGACAAGATCCTAGTTCGAGTTTCCAATGACTACCAGAGAGCTACTAGGTCTTGCTTGGCACAGTGGAAAACAAGGACTGGTGGTGATATGGCCCAACTGAAGACTATTCTTCAGGAGACAGACGTTGGAGATCTAGCAAAATATATTGAATAGTCGTAATAGCTCCAGCAACTCACTTGAAGTAGTGGAAGAAATTAAAACAGAGGCTTAAGTGTGATAATGTATGTGCAATATGATACACTTATATGCCAACCTTCCACAGCTAAAAATAAAGGACTCAAAAGAATCCATTATGCTTCTACACGGAATCTGTCAGAAAGGTGGTGTGTCTAATAGATTTGAGAGCTAAAAATAAATGCGGTTTTTGGATTTCTTAAAGATGAAGTTGAGTTCTGGTCATGCGATTGCATTACGGTGTGGAATCGACCAGAAAAGAATGATCATCTAGCATATGTATTGCAAGGTTCTGGAATCATCAAAATGATAAGAAATTTGGCCAAGTCTTGGTAAAGTTACAAAAACTGTACACAGAAAGATGTATATGGGACTACACGAACACGTGGCGTAAAAATCCTACCCCCGAGTGTTACGATGTTACATGACATATTTAGAATATAAAGGCATTTGAAGAGCCATGCTTTTCAGGGAACATGTCTTATCTGATGTACTTCCACACTTGCATAATAAGAATGATAACGCTCACATATTATTTTTCACCTCTTCCCAGAACTCAACCTTCTCTTTAAAGGTAAAGACCAGTATTGGAAACGCCCCAATTTCAAAAAAATAAATTGGAAACTCTTATTACCAATCATGTGAAAGAATATGTTTTGAATAATACATGATGATAAAAAATCTGCCGGGAAACCGCCTACTAATTGATATATTTGGTAAATTAGTTTATCTATTGGTGTGTGAGAGATAAAAACGCACGTGTGCATAGTCCCATATACATCTTTCTGTGTACAGTGCTTGTAACTTTATGAAGACTGGGCCAAATTTCATATCATTTTGATGATTCCAGAACCTTGCAGTACATCTATGCTAGATGATCAACCTTTTCTGATCGATTTCACAACGTTTCTTTCACAATGCAATCGCATGACCATAACTGGTCTTTATCTTTAAATGGAATTTTTAGATGAATGGTTTTTCACGAAACCTGTGGCTTCCACCACCTTTTTGTCTACGTTACACAATCCACGGATCGAGGGTACCACGTAAATAAGTCAGAGTAAATTGTCTTGACACAGTAGACAGGTTAACTAACATATTCAGATTTATGGATGTTTCTTTCCTGGGGACCTAGATACGAGTTATTCTATTAACCTGTTATTAATGAATGGACTCCAATACTTGAAATCCATGGTGCAAACAGGCCTGGGTGCATACATAACTTGGTGCTATGTTGGGCAAGTCTCGAGCAAGCTTTCGGGTTTCAACAACAACCTTTGTTTTATATTAAGTATGCAAAACATTTGAAATTAATTCAAATGGATTTTTTCTGTTAATAACTTTAGTCGTTAATTTCGTGGAGTTGGATTCTTTAGACTTGCATACATTGGTAAAAATGTGGTTAGGTTTGTGTTTGCTTGACAAAACAAGATGTTCCACCATTGGCTACTCTATGAACCGTTGACTGAAACTGAGTATGCAATAGGATGCGTTTTCGTTTTGTTTTTTTAAAAATGTGTTCCGTTAAAGAGAGATCGAAAGAGCGCCCTCGTTGACATATCGTTAGCCGGACACTCTTTCACTGTATTTCTTTTGTTTTCTTGTTGTCTCTCTCTCTCTCTCTCTCTCTCTTTGTCTTTATGTATCCGTCCCATCATTCCCTCTCTGTCTCTCTATTAATTCTCTTCACCTCTCTGTGAACAATACTTTAATTTGTTCCCCTCACGGCCCCTCACTCTCGTTAATCTCCCTCTTTCTCCTTTTACTCCCCCTCTTTCTCTCTCCCTCTCTCACTCTCCTGTTAATTCAACACATTTCTCGATAATAGTTTTATTACTGACAGTTTGCATGAAGTATGTCCGAAGCCGCAAACGTTGGTCATTACTAGAAATAACTAGAAATATCAGAAAGCAAACCCATGATTATGAGAGGGTTCAAACGTAATATATACCACTGATATCTACATGATATCAAAAAGTTTCATCAGTGTATGTCTGCCATTTCCGTCTAAAAATATTTTAAAAGACTTGATATAAAAAGGATACTGATAATACAAATAAGAAAATGAATAAATAAATCAAATAATGGCGCCACAATGGTCACTCGCGTCTTTACGAAGCTCTGTGTTATAATATACAGAAATTTGAAGCTTATGAGACTTTACGTCATTATTGAAGGAAACTAAAGACGCCTTGGTTTACCCGCGTCATATCAGAACAAGGAAGTCTTCTTCTCCTTGAGTCAGTACACAAGCCCGGTCCAGTAGAGGACGCAGGATTTAGTGGTATCATTCTGCATCCATATCACCAGAAATCCATTGATTTGCAATAAGGACAATACTCATTCCTTTTGAAAAAAATAATAAATCAGGTTTAACATGAGCATTCGGGAGATGAGAACCGTCTATTGCATGGGTTGAATACTGAACTAATTTATCATTCACGTAGGCTTAATTTTAGACAGTAAAGCCTTCAACAATTTCAACTTTACTTGCTTAATGTAGAGAGAGAAGGCTTTGGTAGAAGTTTGCGCATCAATTTCCCAAACCGCCAATTTTACAACTGTGACCGCTGTATTTCAGTAAACAGAGTTGGGTAAAATTGTGGACAGCTTAGGTAGAAAGGGGAACATGTATGTTTCTTGGGTAAATTTAAAGCCAATAGAAAGTGAATCTTTCCAAAGAGAAACGAATGTTCCATTTTTAAACCAAACATAGATCTTCCTCACTTGTTTTAATAGAGTGAAGGAAGTCAACAACAACATCATTTGCAGATTATTCCATTCTGGCAAATTGCAAATGACAAAACAAATCATTCTGAAATAGGTATTATAAAATGGAACAAAATGTTTAAAAGGAAAAAAGTGTATGTACACAAAATACCGTTTTAACGTTATTAATTTTAAAAAATCTTGACGTACTGATGAGAGACATAAGAATACACAAGCCATATTATTATGTATATGACATGAACTGAAGTCTGAGGACCTACAGTATATTCATGAAGTTGTAAAACACATTTCTTCTACATTTTTGTCATGCATGTTCTGAAACAAGATAACTGTGCTTCCAACATCATGTTACTCATTGGTATATATTATCACAACATGCAATTGTATTTGGCGTAAAATATTGACAAATGTTACGCCGCAATGTAGAATAAAGCAAAATGTCATTTTATTTAACGCGTTTCCAAAGAAAATATTCGAATATTCCAACATATGTATATCTTAATTACATGCATGTATAACAATGTATATACTTTCTATATTTACCACTATGGCTGTTTTCCATCTGTACAATTATATACTGTATTGTTCCATACTTATTGTAAATAACATTAAACGCTTTGTTCGTGTTTTCTTGTTAGATATGTCCATCTAACATTGAAATCGTTCTGTTATGTAAAAATAGATGTATACTGATTTGAAATATTGCAAATATTGCAAGAAAATACGTCACCTTGGCGTAAGGGAGAAGACGTGGCCTCTCTGTTTGTAGAATATTGCAACAAACTATTAAATTTAATGGAAATTATAAGCACTTGCGAAAGGTGTGTCCAAACCGTATACATAAATAATTACAGGGAGCCTAGTGCCCTATGGTTTAATTTTTAAATCATGTCCCTATTGTAAAATTGACATCGTCTCTGAACTTATTGATATATGCTGGGAACATTTGTTTGCATTGACTCGATTAGATGAACACATTAAGTTCAACTTCTTTGAGATTTAAAAACCTTGTTGTAGTTATTTATTAAATAATTCATCGGATATAGTGGTTACTTAGGACTGGTACAATAGACTGTGTACAATATTGTAGGTACATGTATGTGCTTCTTTGTGTAATTTAGATTATGATATTGATTGAGCTGACTCTGTGTTTACTTGATATTTGTAAAATTTTCTAGGGTTATTTTGGCAAGAAACTGTTTTCTACTAGTCCTTTCCATAATCAATATTTTGTATAAAAGTTTAGATGTTTTTTATGGTTATGGTCAAATGTAATATCTTGAATCTTGAATGACCGTCATCGAATATTCAGAACCCACATATTCTATCTTCGTGTTTCTGAATTTGAATATCGCATTGATTATTAAAGTTCTTTTTTCGGGGTTCAATCCCTATTGGGTTCTGTAAATATAACCAATACCTTGTACCAACCAAAACACTCGTAACTTTTTGTAATATTTTACTCGTGTATAGCGCATATCGTGTAAATTTGAAATGAATACGCTTTACAATGTTATCATGCCATTTTCAATTTGCCGTATTTCGTTTCTCACTGGACGATGCATCGATCAAACAGATTCATGACTTTACAATTTTGTTTAAATTCATCAAGATGCATTACAACATTCAGAAGGATATCCTGTATTGTATATACATTAAAATACCTAATTTCATGTTCGCGATTTTTTTTTTCTTCGTGACATTTGTTACATTCACAAAAGTAACACTTTAGGAATAGTGACCGAAGCATCAAAAGTAGAATTTGTAAGATTATAAATACAATTCGTGTATGTAGAGTGCAAAGTTATATGATAGGATTAGATTGTTTTGAGACAACAATCATATACGTGTATATTTATAGAGTTATATTGTTAAACATTTCAAAGAGTTCATTGTTTAGAGAATGAAAGAATGTCCATTATGTTTATCATATTCAATGCAACTATGAAAATATAAATCTAGTATCAGAACTGTGGTACATTAGAAGTGTATGGGCCGGTTGACAGAGAAACTAAGATATTAAATAAATGTTGGAAATATTTGTCATATATATTACATAGTCCTCTAAAACGATCTGTTATTTGTACGAGTACGTATGAAATGTGCTTCAGGTGCATGAATGTGTGCGCGTGACGGGGAGGTGTGTGTGTGTGTGTTCTTTTTTGTTGGGGGGGGGGGGGGGTAAAGTGAGGGTGACATTTTGGATTTCTTGTCAGAAGAAAATATAATGATACAAACACTTGTTGATGTTATATAGTGTGTGCGGAGGCTGCAACTTTCCACCAGCTCGCTTTATTTATTCAATAATTGTTATTAACTTTTTTAACTTAAAAAGAACCCAACACATTTTGTCAACGTCCTCTGCATGATCCAGGCGAATGCTTGAGAAACAAATATACATTATATTAATTATAAACAGGTGTACAGGAATAAAAAGTACAACAGCTTTGGAAACTCCCGTGGAAATAAATACAATGTTACACAAATGAGAAAAAAAAACTCCAACTATAAAGATATGTAGCTTGTCACTGTTCAATCCCCTGCCGACAACAAAATTTGGTACAACTTAACGAAGGTTAAAGATTAGTCAATTTGTCGGTCAATTGAATTTTGCGTTGCAGCAGTCACCACCCCGTCTCCTTGGCCACAAGTGGTTAAGACAATGGACTTCTAAACGAGATACCCAGGTTCGATTCCATCAGAGACATTATGTCAACCTATAAAAACTAATCCAGAACGGAAGCACAGCAATGGGGAATTTTCATCTAAAGCGGGACTGCACTACTTGTGGCTACTTGCGCCCTCTATATAGCAAATATAGCTATATGTTAATTGAGAGCTGATTTGATGAGATAACCACCTGTCAGTGACCACGCAGGGAGGTCTAATCGCTCCTGGCCAAAATAGTTCAGACCGGCTACGCAACCACTATTCTCTCATTTCCTTTGGCATTTCGACATGTAAATATATATACATTATGTATACGCAGTATTTAATAGAAATAACCAACTATGAAAATCATCAAATTAACAATCTAGGGTTAGAAGACCGGTAGGCTACTTATGAATGATTTTGTCCACGTCTAAATGGCGTGGCACCCACACGTACCCCCCCACCCCCCTTTTTCCGACTGGATGTCTCGAAAGGTTGCGTTGAGTGTGTTCTGTTCAATTAAGGTATAGACCAGTTTTGGAATGCGCCCCCCCCCCCCCCCCCCCCCTCTCAAAAAATGAAATGGAAGCTCTTATTACCAATCATGTGAAAGAATATGTTTTGGCTAATACATGATGATACAAATTTTGCCGGGAAACCGCCTTGAGCGTTATCGTCAATATCCGCCTTCCCCTTTAAAAAAACAAGTGCACAATATTCCACCTGGTGGTGATGCGGATTTTTTTCTTTTCTGCCGCCCAAAAAGTTTGATGCCACTGGGTATCCCCAGAGAAGCTCATCAAAAAAACAAAAATTCGTAGAAGTGCTCTGGCAAAAGAGACTACGCCATTAGCTCATATAGATATATTATTATTACTATATTCATTCATTTTTGTTTTTTGTCAAGCGATCGCTTAGTAGACGAATGAAATTTGGGGAAGAAAGTGACCGTTAGCGTGTACATTGACTAAGCATGACTAAGGAACACTAGATGGCGCTAGACTCGTTGCTTCACAAAGCTGCTATATAGTAAGAGATTCGATCATACAAAGTCAAAGAAGGATCGAGGGCTTGAGGCACAACTAACTTGGGACATTCGAAATGCCATTGGTTTTGCATTGGATGCACGTGGGAGTTTCGTCCAATTTGAATGATGATTTTGGATGGTTAATGTTTATTCATGAGCAGTGACGTCAACAACTCGCCAATTTCCGTTTGTTCCGTTCCTTCGTGTCTCCTAAATTAGATCAAGATTAATTTTGTTTGGCGATTGGCTATTACCAAAATGCTTTATGTATTTTAGATCAAACATTTGTTTCATTCCCACAACCTCCTAGGATGTGTCCACAAATATCTAGAAAATGGTGGTTGTATGAACCGTGCAATTTTTAAGTTACTCAATTACAAACAAGGAAACATTTTTCTTATAAGTGAATGTCTATTATGACAGAAGTTTGGCACGTAAACATCAGTGAAGCAGAAAACCTTTAGGCGACCATCGACATCGACGTGGTGCCATATAATACCAAAAAAGTAAGTAAAGATCAATTTTGTGTGAAGATCTCTGAAATGATTGTGATGTGTTCGTCGTGGCAGTCCAGGGGCTCTCTACATTAGGGACTTTTAGATTAGCACGATCGAAGACAATGGGGATCTTTAGTAGGTCCATGCTACGATCGACTTCCTTGTAATGCACTGCCTTGAATGGACGTCACACCTATCAGTCCACGCAAATCTAAAAGTCCCGAATGGTCACAACGTATTACTCCCTATCCCATCCCCTTTTCTTTTGTCTGACCCTGCTTGAATGAACCCTAATTTAAGTCGTCGACGGTAATATTTTTTAGAAACAATCAGAAGTTTACAGTAGATTATCTCTTTTAAGCACCATAGCCTTCATACCATGTGAGTCAAAAAAAAATTTACACCTAGAAAATTGCTAAATATTTTAAAAATCACCTATGAACAGTAAATTAATATACATCTAATGAAAGAGTGTTTTATCCCAAATCATTTGGTTTAATTTTTGTGTGGTATGTATTCACGCTTGGATAACAGGAGGCATTGTTTGTGAGAGTGCAAAAATCGTCTTGCGCCAAAGTGATGCCTATGGTATATGTTTTATGTTGGGATTAGCAGAGTGAGAGAATGAATTGAAGGTATCAAATGGAATGCATTGCATACGCTTTTTGCAGAAGCAAAATCACACACACACATGCGCCCGCACAAATGTTCGTTGATATTTGATATTCGATATTTGATATGTGTGACATGATTGATTTTGTTAGGGATGTTATTTGGATATGCAAAGACCGAATTAATACCCAAATCCCAATTGTTTTATTCAAACATCAAATAAGCAACTTTGGCGCAAGTTGATTTTTGCACTCTCGCAAACAATACCTCCTGTTCATCCAAGCGTGAAAACATACGGCACAAAATGATACTAAATGATTCGGGATAAAACAGTTTTTCATAAGATGTATAATAATTTATTGTTCATAGATGATTTTTTTTAAACAATAGGCAAAGTTTCTAGGTGCAAACTTTTTTTTGACTCACACTGTAGATTCGTTTTTGCTCCACTAGTGTGGCATTATGCGATTCAGGTCCAGATTCAGCGTAGTTCGGATGTAGATTACATCTACCCCCCCCCCCCCCAAAAAAAAAAATATATATATATATATATACACGGTTATATCCCTTCCCCTTCCACTAATTCTGCACTAAGTTATGGCACTGTGCCTTGTTTGAAATATTTAGAGGGAAAAAAAGACATATGTAGAAGAAAAAGTTTTTTTTTATAGTTACCATATTACCAATTTCTTATTATTTACTTTATTTACAGTGAATTGTCAGGACTATTAATATGCCACCCTCCTTTTTTTTGTTTTTTGTTGTTGAGAATTCCGGTTCCAACACTACATAATGACATGGGTATTGTTTCTGTCTTACTCTAAAGGACATTAAAACAGTTATAAACTGATAACCAGTGCATGCATGTGGTACTAGCATGAACTTTACTAAGTCTTTGTTGTCTTTTAATTGTAGATTCTATGGAAACAAGAAGCAGTTAATGACCACATAAGTGCACCAGAGAGCACCCGGGGCCCGTTTCATAAAACGTTTTATCTATAACAAATGCTAAATTTCTATGACAAATTTGCTCTCAGCCAATCAAATGCGAGGATTTCAGTAGCTTATAACAACTATCGTAACTTTTTATTGATAACCAGTTTTATGAAACAGGGCCTTGATCATCAAACATTATGGTGTAGATCTAAACAGGTACAGAACACGTTAGCTGAACTCTGGCAAGGTAAGTTTGGATTAAGTTCGAAAATATATTTAGGCTGTATAAGCGAATAACTGGGCATGGACGAGTACCTAACTCTAGAAGAACTATTATTCCCTATCCCTCACAATCACCCTTTACCAATATCGTAGCTTGGGTTCAATCGTTGAGAGGGTGGTGGTGAATGTTGGGGGGGGGGGGGGGCTAGTAACAACAACGATGATGATAATGATGATGATGATGATGATGATGACGATGATGATAATAATGATAATATCAAAATAGTTGTAATAATCATAATTATAATAATAATAATAGAAATAATAATAATATTTAAAACAAATAATAATAATGATAGCAATAATAATAATAATGATAACAATAATGATAATTCTGCTTCTACTACTATTACTAATACAAATAAAAACGATATTGCTATTATTATTGTTATCATCAAAACAAAATCAATGGGACAAAAGAATACAAATAAACAAATATCTTATCTATTTCAAGGCTTCTTTATTGATCTGTCTGCTGTATAGAATACAGATTTGGCAAAGTAATACTATTCCTCTAAGGATTGCTCACAAGAATATATATTATAAAATGTATTACATGTACATGCAGCATTATAGTGCGGTATGGTATGTAATCCCGTAGGATTTTTTTTGCCAAAGTTGATTTCTTTGCTGTTTTGGCTTCTAAAGGGTCCCAATAAAATATTGGCCAAAAATGATGGGGTTCAAATTTTCAGACCCCTCCTTCATTTCCTGGGGGGGGGGGGGGGGGGTTGTCCATATTGGGCGCCAAAATGGCTTATATAACGCGCAATAGGGAAATGTGGTGTCTTCGGGAAAATTTGAACCCCATCATTTTCTGATAGCTTGGACCCCGATGAATCCAACAATGCAAAAAAAAAAAAAATCAACTTTGGCACAAAAATCCTACGGGAGCTGTTTCAGTGACATACCGTACCACACTATTACGCACTAAAGGGGATTTTTTTTGCAGCTCACACCTTTGGTTGACCCATAAAACAATCACAAGCACATCATTCAAACTAATCATATGTGAGTTATCATTGCTATTTCAAATTGTAATTATAAATCATGATTTCTAGAAAAAAATTAAAGGCACTCATGAGGCCATTTTGGAATGTTTGATTTTAATCAAGTCGTTTTTTGACATCAACATTAACCCTTTAAAGAGAAGGTTGAGTTCTGGGAAGAGGTGACAAATAATTTGTGAGCGTTATCATTCTTATTATGCAAGTGTGGGAGAACATCAGATAAGACATGTTCCCTGAAAAGCATGGCTCTTCAAGTGCCTTCATATTCTAAATATGTCATGTAACATCGTAAAAATCCAGGGTAGGATTTTTACCCCACGTGTTCGTGTAGTCCCATATACATCTTTCTGTGTACAGTGTTTGAAACTTTACCAAGACTTGGCCAAATTTCTTATCATTTTGATGATTCCAGAACCTTGCAATACAAACAAATTCTTATATGCTAGGTGATCAACCTTTTCTGGTCGATTCCACACCGTTTCTTTCACAATGCAATCGCATGACCAGAACTCAACTTCATCTTTCAGGACACGAATTATTTTTCGGGCTAAATTGATCACAAAAATGTTCTTCAAATTGGCAACAACAATGTTTTATCTTTCATTGCTACATTGATGTAACAGTGTGAGAAAAATGTTTGCCCTTTTCTATATATTATATGTTCATCTTGCATATCTTTTTGGGCTCTGATTCGAAAGTTATGGAGCCAAACTACAAAATGTGGAACTATTGTCATGAAAGGGTTCATTAGAGAGGTATTAGGATACATAACTTTGAGTGCAGTACAACAATACCATATTTAATTTGTATCTTTATTTTTTTTGGCAGAAAATATGTATCTTTCTTCAATTTTAAAGCGGATATAACAGATATTCTCACTATTGTCTATAACACTTCTCCAACACCAATTCGAAACTAATGACAATACAGCAGACAACACTAGCAAGCATACTCAATTTGTTAAAGGAATCTTTGCTAGCTGTTCAACACAGTATAACAGCTTTCACATCCACGTTAAGTATCGAATCTAATCCTCAATGTATTTGAAATAATGCTGTCCTTGCAGTAACAAAGTGTTGCACACACTGCTCCACACTATTGGGCACTTAAACAATAGTGTATCATCAAAAAAAGAGAACGAGGTGTATCAATACAATCCATATTTCTTTAACAAAATAAGGGAGACTTTTATAGAACTTTCTTCAACTTGTAAACAGATGAAGCTGTCAAAGTGCATTTAAGCCTATCTGCACTAGTTTGGCCAGGAGGGATTAGACCACCCTGTGAGGTCACTGGCAGGCGGTTATCTCATCAAATCAGCTCTCAATTAACATAAGAAAAAAAAGGATCATAATAATAATAGCCTAATAGTCCACTCCAAATTTTATTAAACCGAAACGGAAATTCTTTTTGCCCAATTGATCGTGAGCCCGGCAGCCACTGAGCAGCGCCAGATCGACGTTGCTCTATCCCTTATTGTTGAACGCCAAACAAGGTAGCAACAACTCCCATCTTTTAACGTCTTTTGGTATGACGCGGCCGGGGTTCGAACCCACGACCTCCCGGTTGTGAGGCGAACGCTCTACTGACTGAGCCAACACTCCGTTCATGGGGGACCAACAGGCACCGCTTAGGCCTTGTTGGCTATGAGGGCGCAGGTAAATACAAGTAGTGCATTCCCGCTTTGATGGAAAGCCTAAACAATCACTTGTAGACTAACTAGACTCTGTTGATCCGTAGATCATCGGCGGTGACCTCTGCTCCTGGTTGAGGAAGGAAAGATCATGAAAGTTCAAAATAACAGGAAATAACATCCACCTCGTAACGATAGATTCATGTATGTGTTTAAGCAATTATTTACCTTTTTTTGTTTCTTTCCTTTTTTTCTTATCCAAAAAGACTGTTATATTAAGTTTTGATAGTTCAGACTCTGGAGGAATTTTTAATTTAACAACTGGTGGTAGCCTGGGATTAAGAAAGTCACTGTTTTTATCAGTCGTATTGCACTTTTTTTGTAAAATATAAAGTTTATCAATATAGATTGGAGGGTATAAAATATCTGAGTTTGAATAAAATACGTCGTGACAGCTTTATTAGCAATGTGATACTTCCAGTCAAGTGACCCAAAATTTGCGTAAGGCCGATTTGTTGGTCTCGATCGCTGGCTGTCTGTTATCCAAACTAAGTGAGCGATTTTACTGATTACAAATGGGGGAAAGAAGGATTGAAAGATATCCAAAAGGAAAAATTAAAATAGATACATCTCACATGCAACATTATTATGGATAAACAATGGGTGCTCGAGAAATGGATGAAAGCCGAATTATTATACCAACTGCATGCAGTATTTGGCAAGTTTCGAAACGAGTGCTCGATGCGTGTACTTTCATTTTGTCCCCGCGGTTTTAGTTTCCCTTCTTGACGGAAATCATGCCTGTTTCAACTTTTTCCTTTGTTTCCTTTTTTTTTTTAAACGTGTCTTTTCTACCAGTATCGTCTGTTGTTATATTATTACTGGGCAATGAGGAAGTGGTGATTTGATTAGTTTTTGACAACATTCAATGTTTAGAACACATCAGTAATACTTTTGCAATTTATTGTGAATCTTCTACCCAGCTGAATTACTTTACTTTCCCCTTCTCCAAACTGAGTTACCCTTGCTCTAACTCTAGCACCATCACATAAATATTTGTAATACGCATTTAACTCCATTTTTACGCTAGTCAACTCTTCTTCTTGTTCTTTTCTTCCGTTGCATACTTGATCGTGCAATCTTTCAAATTTCTTTTCTAACTCAAATAAAACTTTACTTTCATTTAATTTTTTTTTTTTGGCAAACATAATAGTATAATCAGGAATCTTTAATTTACACATGTCCCGCACAAACTGCGAACTATTGTCAGACTCTGTCCTATGTTTAAACGTCATATTCCGGATAACATTTCAAACACCCATTTTATATTCCTCATTCTTTAACAATGAGTTGTAAAACTTCCGATACGATGATCCTCTGGAGACGCCAGATATCGTACTCTCTATGGTAATAGCACAATTAAAGGTACTTTGCACTATCCAAAAGTCAATTCCCGACGCCATTTTTAAATGAATATTTCGATATGTAAATTGTTTTATATCTCTATGCATTTTTCTCCAAATATCAATCATACCATATTTTTTCAGTAACTTTATATATTCTTTAGGCTGTTTGTAAACTGTTCTACATCCGATAGTATCAAACGACGCATCGTTAACACAATTAAAGTCACCACCAATAATCAATACATAGGAATCTAATTTGTCAACATTTCTTATACATCTAGATAGACGTTCATAGAACTCATCTTTATTCTTTTTTTCAGTTGGTGCATCGACATTAATCAACAAATTGTTTCTCTCTCCTGCTTCTATTTCAACCACTATAACTCTACCTAATCTGGTATGAAATGACACGTTCTTCTTGATGAGGATTACAACACCCCTGCTATGCTTCGTTCCAAACGAGTGAAAAGTTTTACCTCCCCATTCTTTATCAGCTTTTTTTTGTATTTCTGCTGTCAAAAATGTTTCCTGTAATAAAATTACATTGGAATTTTGTCTAACAAGAAATTGAAACAACATATTTCTTTTTTGCTTATTTCTTAGCCCTCTCACATTGAGAGAAAAGAGATAAAAAAAAATTAACACCTTCGATCATTAATATAATATCCCAAAGTTGTTATATACTGATTTGTAACCAGGCTTCTTTTTGTGACAGTCTTTTCTCTTTCGTTTCTTCGATTTTCTATCGTGTCTTTCTTTGTCTTCATGTTGTAACTCTTGACTTTCGCTTTTCTTCTGATGAGTATAGTTACCTGAACTATTTTTTGTTTGAACCCTTTCTTCTCCTTTTTCTTTCTTGTCGATCTTTTCGATTTTCAAACGAAACAGGTTAATAAGAACAGCACCAGGCGACCTAGGCATGCCGGTATACGTGGCATGAACTGTTGATTAATGTTTATACCCGAGGGCACTTCAGCACGTTGACTTATTTTCAACCGGAATTTCTTTGTAAAATGTGTATGTTTGCTAAGACGTGTAAGTTCCATGGACTGCAATGCAACGGATAAATACTGTTGACTGGAAATATCATCATCTTCGCCTCCATTACCCTGATCGCCATAATCATTATAATACTGTACACATCATCGTCGTCGTCGTTTTCGTCGTTATCATTGTTATCACAATTACGATAATCTCTTCAGTTGGATTTTCGTCCCAACCTTCACTGCATTATCATTACCATAGTTATTGCCACAATCAGCGTTGATGTTTGCCTTGTTCATTAGTAATTCAATTATTAAAGGTTGGGAATCAGCGTCCTCCACGCACAGGAAGTAATTTAGTTATTTTGTACTGAGATACGTCATTAGGCGGCAAATTAATGCTTCTTTACTACGAATTGTGCCATGAAACATGTAAAACATGGTCTGTTTCTCCTTCATTGTACTTGACGATATCCTTTCTTCGTAGTTTCATGTGAATGTATGTCTCCTTGAAAGAGACGAACAGAACAAAAGTTTCCAGGGAAGGAGGTTGTTCGAAAAATGCACTCGCTTTATATGATTATGCTTGTAACATGCAGAATGCAACGGGACTATCTGCTACCAAAGTAGAATACGAGCGTTAAAAGAGAAGAAGATCATTACAAGGAACTATGCTAGATTAGGATGTCTGGTAACCAGGTGCTTCTTTAAGTATGAAGGACACAATTCAACGGCTTCACGAGGAAGGATTAAGGGGTAACATCAAAAGCAACACAAATCTGCTCAAAAAGGGTTATAACATAATAAACCGGACATACACAGATGAAAACAAACGTTTATATAATGCAAGGAAGAAAGACCATAGAACCGTCATTGAGTATCCCATAACCCAAGGTGATGAGATAGAGAAGGGAGATAATGACGAGTGGGCTGCATTAGCAAGTGCTGCTAAGAATGGTCATCTTGATGTCACCAAATATCTGATCAGTCAAGGAGCTGAGGTGAACCAGGGAGATAATGACGGTCGGACTGCATTACACATGGCTGCTCTAAATGGTCATCTTGATATCACCCAATATCTGATCAGTCAAGTAGCTGAGGTGAATGAAGGAGATAAAGACGGTAGGACTGCATTACATAGGGCTGCTCAGAATGGTCATCTTGATATCACCCAATATCTGATCAGTCGAGGAGCTGAGGTGAATGAAGGAGATAATGACGATGTGACTGCATTACATAGGGCTGCTCAGAATGGTCATCTTGATATCATCCAATATCTGATCAGTCAAGGAGCTGAGGTGAATGAAGGAGATAATGACGGTGTGACTGCATTACATAGGGCTGCTCAGAATGGTCATCTTGATATCATCCAATATCTGATCAGTCAAGTAGCTGAGGTGAATGAAGGAGATAATGACGGTGTGACTGCATTACATAGGACTGCTCTAAATGGTCATCTTGATATCATCCAATATCTGATCAGTCGAGGAGCTGAGGTGAATGAAGGAGATAATGACGATGTGACTGCATTACATAGGGCTGCTCATAATGGTCATCTTGATACCACCCAATATCTGATCAGTCAAGGAGCTGAGGTGAACCAGGGAGATAATGACGGTTGGACTGCATTACATAGGGCTGCTCTGAATGGTCATCTTGATATCATCCAATATCTGATCAGTCAAGGAGCTGAGGTGAACCAGGTAAATAATGACGGTGTGACTGCATTACACGTGGCTGCTCTGAATGGTCATCTTGATATCATCCAATATCTGATCAGTCAAGGAGCTGAGGTGAACCAGGTAAATAATGACGGTGTGACTGCATTACATTTGGCTGCTCTGAATGGTCATCTTGATGTCACCAAATATATCATCAGTCAAGGAGCTGAGGTGAACCAGGAAGATAATGACGGATGCACTGCATTTCACGGGGCTGCTGAGGAGGGTCATCTTGATATCACCCAATATCTGATCAGTCAAGGAGCTGAGGTGAACCAGGAAGATAATGACGGTCGGACTGCATTACACGGTGCTGCTGAGAAAGGTCACCAAATATATCATCAGTCAAGGAGCTGATGTGAATCAGGGAGATAAAGACGGATGCACTGCATTACACATGGCTGCTCTGAATGGTCATCTTGATGTCACCCAATATCTGATCAGTCAAGGAGCTGAGGTGAACCAGGGAGATAATAACGGTTGGACTGCATTATATAGGGCTGCTCAAAATGGTCATCTTGATATCACCCAATATCTGATCAGTCAAGGAGCTGAGGTGAACCAGGGAGATAATAACGGTTGGACTGCATTATATAGGGCTGCTCAAAATGGTCATCTTGATATCACCCAATATCTGATCAGTCAAGGAGCTGAGGTGAATGAAGGAGATAAAGATGGTCAGGCTGCATTACACAGGGCTGCTCGCAATGGTCATCTTGATGTTACCCAATATCTGATCAGTCAAGGAGCTGAGGTGAACAAGGGAAAGGATGGCGGTTGGACTGCCTTACACAGTGCTGTTCAGAATGGTCATCTTGATACCACCCAATATCTGATCAGTCAAGGAGCTGAGGTGAACCAGGGAGATAAAGACGGTAGGACTGCATTATATAGGGCTGCTCAGAATGGTCATCTTGATATCACCCGATATCTGATCAGTCAAGGAGCTGAGGTGAACCAGGGAGATAAAGACGGTAGGACTGCGTTATATAGGGCTGCTCTAAATGGTCATCTTGAGATCACCCAATATCTGATCAGTCAAGGAGCTGAGGTGAACCAGGGAGATAAAGACGGTAGGACTGCATTACATAGGGCTGCTCAGAATGGTCATCTTGATATCATCCAATATCTGATCAGTCAAGTAGCTGAGGTGAATGAAGGAGATAAAGACGGTCAGACTGCATTACACAGGGCTGCTCACAATGGTCATCTTGATACCACCCAATATCTGATCAGTCGAGGAGCTGAGGTAAACAAGGGAAAACATGACGGTTGGACTGCATTACACAGTGCTGCTCAGAATGGTCATATAGATACCACCCAATATCTGATCAGTCAAGGAGCTGACGTGAACAAGGGAAAGGAGGATGGTTGGACTGCATTACACAGTGCTGCTGAGAATGGGCATCTCGATGTCATTAAACATCTCATCAGCCAAGGAGCTGAGGTAAATAAGGGAGATAATAACGGTATGTTGGCCTTACACAGTGCTGCTCACCGTTGTCACCTTGAAGTCACCAAGCATCTCATCAGTCAAGGAGCTGAAGTGAATAGGGGAGATAATGACGGTATATCTGCATTACACTTCGCTGCTGATGAGGGTCATCTTGATGTCACTAAATATCTCATCAGTCAAGGAGCTGAAGTGAATAAGGGAAATAATGATGGTATGATCCCTCTACACCATGCTGTTCAGAATGGGAACCTTGATGTCGTTAAAGTCCTTCTGGCAGGAGGAGCACTTTCTGACACGGGAGATATTAATGGGCACACACCTCTACAATTGTCTTCATTCCTCGGGTACCAAAGCATCGCTGATCTCTTTATGGACCGTTTAAATTCCAATTGGCAAGATATCCATCTTGCCATACAACATGGTCACACGTCCATCATTGAGAAGTTAGTTTCTGAGGGAGCTGATCTCAATGTCCAGTCAACTGAAGGCCAGACGTGTCTGCATGAAGCCATTAAACTCTGCTATAAGAGCGTGAACATTATGCAACATACTGACACTCTAAGAAAGGTGAGTCATACCCAAAGAACTGAAATAATTGGTAGAACGCTCATCTCTATTCACATACACAATCACGTGTGGCCGTCAAACGCGCTGGGGATCGCTCGAGTGCACATTGCTATATTGCTTTAGTCCTCTGTCTTTTCAGCTATCAAACCCCAGTTGACCACGCGCATATTGACACAGTTCAATTCTATTTCGACCTTCTCTGTATGCCATCATCTTAGATTCACTTTCAATTTTGAAGTCGGCTGTCATGTTTCAATTAATGGCGTGTGTTATCTTATAGCATACGAGATACAAAAAGTATAATTTTAGTTATCTTTCAAGATCAGAATTTAAAAAAAAAAAATTAAAAAAAAAAAAAACATCCTCTTTCAAGTTTTTTTTTTTAGTGGAAAATTATTCATTTGTTAACTAAAAAACGGTTTATTGATAAGAAATATTATATTAACTGCTATAAGAGGCATTGCTGTTTCTGTAGGCTCAAAGTGCCCGCGGCGCGCCGAGGGGTCATGGCAGGATGCAAAACCCCGAGAGCCAGTATAAAAACAGACATGTCTCGAATATAAAAGCAGTCCATATACCTTTTATATACCGAATTTATAAAAACAAATCTACACAGAATTCTTAAATCTGTGACATTGTCTGTTAATCTTCGTTAGAAAGTTGCCTGAATGTTACGATCATTCGGGAATCGCACACACTAAGCGACCAAATTGCACACACATTGTATGTATCCGAGCTCGCACACACTTTTTACACGTGAACCGATGGGGATCTCAGCAACATTGAACTTTTCCGCCCCCGTTGGGCATATTTAAAAAAACCTTTTACCTTTAGGCGGGTATGGCTAAAATTACGACTCCAATTTCGACCAATTAGATGGCTAGATTTCTGAAGAGAGGTTTATCGATAAGAATATGTTTTAAAACGATTAAACAGATATGAAAATATTAAGATCACAATAACGACATTTTACTAAACAATTGTAGGAATTACGTGGTTTGAAAATACGAGGATTACAATATTTTAAATACATTGACTTCACCCCACAGAGAGAAAAAAATGGAGAGAGAGGGAGAAAAAAAAGGGATATGTTAAGAAGTAGAGATAGAGAGATGGAAAGAACAAATTAGATAGAGGGGGATAACGAGAGAAGACAACGGGAAATAAAAGAAGAGGCAAATGAGAAAGAAGGAGGGAAATATGCATTAAAAGAAAAGGAGAAATAATGGATAGAGTAGTAGGAGAGACAAATAATATCTATAATAGTAACTATAATTTCGAACACGTATGAGCCTTTTACGTAATGTGTTAGTATTTTGTGGTCATACCCCATTAACACCAATGAGATTGACACCAGACCGATGAGAGTCTACACAAGAAATTAACTTTACGGCCATATATCGGTCATTTCTGGAGTCAACATGGAGTCGTTTTGGCGCAGTCACTGACTTATACTGCTCTTCTAGGTTATACCTGACTCCAGGAATCTGATACTCGTGATTGGCCCGAGAAATATGTATGTCATTGTTTGGGCGAATGTTTGTGTGTGTTGGGAAATTTACAACGAAAATAGTGATTTCCACTGCTGTAATTCTAAGAGGCAGCGTTAAAATATGCGTATGATGCTTATCCAACCTGACTATTGATGGACGATGCTGTTTTAATAAAAGAAATGTATATATATGTTTGTATGTTTCAGATCTCTGATGAGTATTACAAGGGCGAACTATCTCCTGAGAAGGCCTTGGTGTTTTATCTCCTAGAGAATGGAGCCAAGTTAGATGTGAAGGATGAGACGGGCAACCTACCAATCCAGTATGCCAAGGACGAAGTGATCAAACAAATGATTTTGTCTAGGTGATTCTTTCAGGTCTAAGAAAATGACATTGTCCCAATCAGCAATGTCACTTGTAAGACCAGAGATTTATCAAAACGCAAATAAAATAATTCGTATTTCTATTTTGCTCCTTTGAAATTAGGTAATGGAATGACAAATTAAAAATGGAAAAGTCCACTTAGTGTTTAATATTGTAAATCTTATAATTGATCATATCGTGTATGTGTTGTTCGGACAATAACATAAAAGTGTACATTATGCGACAAATGTGACGATTTGGAATACATGTCATCATCATCATCATCATCATCATCATCATTATTATTATCATAATCATAAGTATTATTGTTATTAGAACTATCATTCAATCAGTTAGGTAGCAGCTACATGTGAGCAACAACTGAATTGAATTGATTCATGGAAATGTGTTTATCTGAAACGGAGTCTTGGGTTTCCTCAAATTGAAAGATGATTCGCTACACATTTATATGTACAATGTAAATGACCTTCAACTTAAATCCAATTTTCAGTTAACAATTGAATTAGTTTTGTCATCATTAAAGTATGTGAAAATGTATGTTTCTTGAGAATATGACATAATAAAGCTTACATCTACTAAGTATTCAACAAATGCCCTAATTCAACCAGTCCACTTTTTCATTCTTAAGTAACGAAAAACACACCAAATACATCAAATTTACAAGAGATATGAATAACCTAGTGGTTAACTGTATAATGTTTGTTTATTTGTATTTTTTAACAGAGGAACTACGGAGGCTGAGAAGAACGATTTTGACAATCTTCCGGCAAAGGCGCAAAGTGACGGAACAGACAGTGTAGAGCCAATAGACCATGCCTTAGGTAAGATACGTTTTATGTATCTGAGGCAGGACAATATCTTTATGCCAGAACACATATGTATAATCACCTCCAAAGTAAGAATTTGTTGATTCACTCTATTTTTATATAGATTTAAGGTCACAGGCAGATGACTGTAAAACAAGTATGAAAACCTACCAAACTTTGTTCAAGTGTCCTTTATGAATAATCGTTCATGTATATCATCGTTTAGGTGAGGTTATGTTCTATGGTAGTATGGTCAGCAGTGATGATACTGATCCAGATTATAAAAAAATAAAAAAATATCTTATAAATGATGTGGGATTTTCTTCACTTGTGGTTTGTGTCAAATAACTCGAGTCCTTAATATTATCTTTTTCCATTTCCAAAATGCAGGTGGATTGACAGGACTAGATTTCCCTCGGAAAATAGAAGCAGCGCAAGGGCCCACAGAAGGACAAACCATGACACAGGAGCCTACATCAACCATTGACCAGCCTCTTCTCGATGACAAGTCCTCCAAGGACCAAGATAATGTGGCGAGTGGAGGTAACAAAATTGTCGGCTTATTAAAATATAATATGCGTTGCCATTCAATGAGACAGTTTTCGTTAGAGAACTCCAAGCAAGTACGTACACATGGCACTGTATCATCAAAACGCGTTGTAATGGTGAGAGTATGATCGTTTTTTTCTAATTTGGTCGAAAACAAATATGAAACAGGACAAATAGAAAATGTGTTGTTGACTTGATTTGTACCCTGGCCTTAACTGAGACATCAGCATATAATGTTCTGCTCCTTTACCTCATTAAGGTTATATATTATTTCGTCGTCAAGAAATGGGCCCATTACCCTCGGTAAAGATTCAAGACAAAAGTTTCAGAAGTACATTGTACGGAGAAGGAATTAACAACTTGTGTTAGTTACTAAGTGGCTTTAGACCAAGAAATTACGCGTTCTCCCTCAAAACATTAGGTGACCTGCATACAAGCATTTTGCAAACATTCAACATCGCCTTGAGGTCTAAAGTTTGTTTTGCCAGGTCCATAATTATATTATTTGTATTCCTTTATTGCAACAAAAAATTGTATTTCAAATACAAATACATCCACGAACAGATACATAACCGTGGTACCAAAAAATAAACACAATGAAACCGCACAATATGATATATGAATTATATGGATAACAATGTAAACTCTTGATACAATATTGCCTCATGATTGTGGCACACTTACGCACTCACCGCACCTTCATTTGTTTAGGTGTGCGCATATGGGTGTGTTTTGTCCGAGGATAAAGAATGTAGTAATGCGTAGGATAAAAGTGACGTTGATGATTATGATGACAGTGATGCTGAAACCTCAGTCACACCCACGAGACCGATACCAGACCGATGACAAACCGAACATACGATGACATTACACACAATGGCTAAACATAAGTCAGCTTGGAGTCGGTCTTTTGAAAGGTCTGCCGGTGTGACTGAGGTATGAGGTAATGAATAGATTAAGAAGTGTTGTTCCAATGAGGATTCTTTTAACTCTGTATTACACAATGATTTTACCTTATTTATCATATTGCAATATTGTATGGGGTAACAGTGCACTGTATCTTAGAAATAGAATTGGAGTACTCCAGAAGCGTGCAATACGTGTTATTTGCAATTCACAACCTCTTGCCCACACAACCCCTTTATTTCAGCAGCTGAGTATTTTAAAAGTGGATCAAATGTGTAGTTTGCAAATTGCAATTTTTATGTACTCCTATTTTAAGAACATTTTACCAGATAGTTTTAATAATTATTTCACTTCAAATTGTACAATTCATAGCCATAGTACCAGAAATTAAAATCAATAAGATTACCGTTATATAAATATAGTTTCTCTCAAACAACAATTTCTTACACTGGTGTAAAATCCTGGAATTCAATACCAGTAGAGATTAAGAACAGTCCGACACTTTCTAATTTTAAACGTAAATTTAAACTGTATATTTTACATAAAAACAATTCACAAACTTATAGTGGTACAATATAATTTTTTTGTTTGCCTGTTTAATTTGCCAACTTAATTTTGTTTTATCATGTACTGTATGTCGCTATTGTTTGTGGGTTTTGGGTTTGTTTTGTTTTTTTGTTTTTGGTTTGTTTTTATATATAAAATATATAATATTGTTCTGGGGATTAGCCTCGACAGGCCCCTGGCCTTTGTTGGTCCCCCCACATGTTTTTTATATACATGTATTTAGTTGTTCTTAGATTTTGTTCGCTATTTGTTTCTCTTAATATTATTGTTTGTTAATTGTGTATTTTTTATATGTCTGAACATGTATGTATACTTGTTGTTTTTTATGAACCACATGTGGAAAATAAACTTGAACTTGAACTTGTAGTGGTGATGATGTTAATGGGTGTTGGTGGTGGTGGTGGTGTTGGTGGTGGTGAAGATGATGATAATGATGATGTGGCAATGATTGATGATGGTGATGATATTTGTGATGATGGTGATGATGGTGATGGTGATAATCATACAACTCTTGAAAACATGTGGGTCAAGTAGATTATACAATCTTTTACATTTGAGAACATTAACACACTTGTAAATCCTACCAACCTTTATTTTTGTCAGTTGGCAAGAAAATCCACTGGGATTTTTTGACAGACAGTCCTCAAGAACTTACTCTTCAAGATAATGAATTAGTAATATCATGCGGCATCAGATTCTCGCCTTCTGGAGCCAAGCTCAGTGAAACTATCAAAGTCACATTGGACCATAATGCACATTTCATTAATCCAAGACGTGCAGAGATCGTCTTCTACACTCGCAGCAAAGGTATGTGGCATTTACCGCGGGTACCCGACAAAAGCTCCGGCTACAACAATTGTTCCTTGCATAATTTCTTCAAAGTTATTGGCATATGGTTAGGGTAGCAATTGAGTTCCAGGTCAGGTCTAGGATTGGGGATATGGTTATTTAGGGTTAGGTGGTGTGTTAATTCCATGGTTAAAGCTAAGGACTCGTGTATTGTAGGACATTGAAGCGGAGCAATTGTCGCAGGAGCAAGTATCATATAAATGTTACCGCGGCTCAAATGCCCTTTTTTAAAATCTAACAAGCAAACAAATTTGACATAGAAATATAACACTGGATATAAGTAAATTATCTTTAAATTTTAAAATAGGTAAAATACATTTCAACCTTCAGTTTCCTTTCTCTTTTGATTTTTGTTTAATTCAGTAAACTTAATGATAACTTATTTATGGAAAAAAGATGATCCTATAGGAACATGGGGCATATGCCCCCACAATCGCCCCTCTCCTCCTCCACCCCCCCCCCCCCCCCTCGCAAGAAAATAATAATAGGGGGAATAGGAAGAAGAAAAGTAATTGGCTGATGACCCTTGTTCTACTCCACAGTGAGAGTTGACGCATACATATCTTTATGATGTCTCTCAAAAGTTTGTTGTATTATATTTTTTTATATAATGTAAATAGATCCACCAACAATATAGCAAATGTAAAAAAAAATCCATTGACGTACAAATTTCTTGTGAACCGAATATTTATGTTATAAATGTCGTTGTTATAGACTCAACAACTTTTGTGAGAATTCCCGCATCCACCGATGGATGTCCACGTTGCGACGTCAGATCAAAGGACTTGGATCTATACGTAGATCATTTCAGTGATTGGTGGATTGTGGCCTTAATCACTCGGTACTTCATTGGAAAGAGGGTCGAGTGCACGCCATATTTACGACCACCAGTCACGAAAGGCTTCACGCACTTAGTGCTACTCTGCATATGTGACGACCTCATGGATGTTATTAAGGTGAGACAGAGATAAGGGCGATGGGCCGTTGTAAATAATTTTGGATGGGGGGGGGGGGGGGGAGGTGTTAATGATTGGTGTGTCGGAGGAAATATTTTAGCAAGTAAGTCAAATATTAACCTACATGCCATTAAAGAGGAACCTCAGATTTTCGCATTTGCCGTCAGATATTCTACAAGATTTTGTAAATATATATATAGATATATATACATATTCATAAAAAGAGGGGGGAGAGAGAGAGAGAGATTGAGGGGGAGGTCTTTTTTACCATACATTATGTTTTGCTTCAATAGAGAACTAACGAAAAAATGAAGGATTACAGATCGCTCCATCCGCCCCAGCAAATGTTCGTAGAATGGAGGTGTGGCGATATCAACATCAAGTTGTTCGATTGCTCAAAGGAAAATGAAGAGAAGATTGGCCAAACGGTATGTTCTGTATTTCAAAGCTAGGGGTGGGCGGATGAAATTCGCATTCTGACTCTAAAATATATTTATTCGTAACAGGTGGATGAAATAATTTATAACGAGGCATTTAACAAATATTCGCGCGTCGAATTTAATCAATTACAAAAATGGTCAATTGTATGGATTTTTGGGGATTTAGATACTACAATAAATTACTATGCACTATACAGTGCGTCCCAGAAAAAACGAAACTGAGAAGTATCGATGTTTTATCATAACTTAATCACAACCATACTTAATGAATGATACATATTTGGAAAGCTTAGAGTCTCCTCTTTCAGTTGATGCTACTCAGATGATGCATCTTTTACGCATGATTGATTAAAAGCAATTTGAAGGAAGGAAACCAAAAAGACATTTGGCGGGCGGTATCTGAATTTCGAAGAAAAATTCACATTTCTAGAAAGTTGAGTTTCTGCCCTTTCATATGACACCTCAATCAGGAAAAATGAGCGAGGAATGACAAAGTTCTGTTTGTTTAAAGTAGTGCTTGCATTTCCATAATTTTATTAAACGAATTCGTTTTCACTGGCTGCCTGCCGTATCAATAAACGAAATTAACAAAAGACTTAACTCCGTTTCGTTGACAATCAGCCGTAGACGAGAGTCTTCATGCATGGCTGATTGTCAACGAAACGGAGTTAAGTCTTTTGTCAAATCTGCTCTTTGATACGGCAGGCACCCAGTGAAAACGAATTCGTTTGTTAAAATTATGAAAATGTAAGGGCTACTTTAAACAAACAGAACTTTGTTATTTCTCGCTCATTTTTCCTGATTGAGGTGTCATATGAAAGGGCAGAAACTCAACTTTCTAGAAATGTGAATTTTTCTTCGAAATTCAGATACCGCCCGCCAAATGTCTTTTTGGTTTCCTTCCTTCAAATTGCTTTTAATCACTCATGCGTGAAAAATGCATCATCTGAGTAGCATCAACTGAAAGAGGAGACTCTAAGCTTTCCAAATATGTATCATTCATTAATTATGGTTGTGATTAAGTTATGATAAAACATCGATACTTCTCGGTTTCGTTTTTTCAGGGACGCACTGTATAACGACCGGTTTAATGCTTGCAGTACTTTGCTGGCACTTTGAACGCACACAAAAATGGTGTCCAAATGACCGCAATGAAATGCCCCACCGAATGATACCAAACACGGTAAATGTTGACAGTACATTTAAGTAAATTGCATTTGACATATGTCACAATACAACATCTGCTTGGTTTCTATTCAATCATAACACGTATCGGCTTTGACGTTATTTTTTCAGAACTCTTGTGTCCCCTTTCCAATCTTGTTTCTCCTTTAAATTTCGCGAACCTATTCTGGATGGCCAAACAAAGGGCATTTCGAAGCAGGATTTTGAAAAATATGTCAAAGGACCATTTTGGACGCAATTTGAAACCCTGCATGATTATGTGAGTATGGAGGCCAATTGGGCAATAGCCCGCGTCGTGGCCTTTTTCTTTTTTCACCTAAAAAAAAAAAAAATCGGTTTGCACGCAGTACTTGCGATTCCAAATCTGGGTCCCTTTCTAGACCCCGATTTCGAACATCGTAGACATAATTTCCGGCATCTAATCAAGGTCACATAAACCTTCGTTCCTCGAAATCCCTCAAGCGTGACCGTCCAGGCGCCATTTTGTTTTTGGGGGCTGTTTTTGAGGCCTTTCTTTCGGTCTATATATCTCCACCATCCGCAATGCTACAGACTTCTTACAAATTACTTTAGATAGTCAAAGAGATGCTTTTTCGTCTGTCACGTAGAATCCCGGGCGTCAATGCATGCATATAGTTCTAATACTATTGGAGTTCTAGTTTAATTTAATGTCACCCCCATCTCTCTGTGTGTGTATTATATACACAAGTTAATACATGCACACGCTCAGCAGCCAACCACACACGCACCCACAACAACTACAGTCCAACCCCAGTTGTTCTTGGTCAAAACTCAATGCTCATATATTTTTGTAATGTTATTGTCAAATTTATTTGAAATATTTACTAACCCTTTCGCCTATTTTCGTTCTTTTGATACGAACAACTATTGAGTGAAATCTTATGATATCTGATTTCGTTTTTTTAAATAAAAAGTGTATGTTACTTATTTCCTACACCTAATTTAATTCAAAGAACAAGGAAAATGCATTGCAACGAAAGTACGTACATTTTCCCTCTCTATCTCGTTCTCGCCTTCTTCTTTTCATTTCTGATATACATGTACCTATAGGCATGATTATACCATTTATTTAAACCATTAAAAAATATTCTTGTTACATTTAGAGTGTGTGGTGATGTTTTACCTTCAGGTTATGCTTTAAAAGTTGTTTTTAATGAGAAAATGAACTTATATTTCCTTGAATTCCCTTTTCTTTTAAAATAGATACTAGGTAAAAGGGATATGAACCTCGTTGAAGTTAAACAATTTTCCTTCAAAGTGAAGCCACTCGAATCAGAGGCAAGCCAAAGGTTTCTCGAATTCACCTTGGATCAAACAGAGTCTCCCTCTTATCCAACCCTGATTCAATTCGACTTGTCATATGATGGTACGTATGATGGAGGGACCATAAGCTACATACTTTGATCTGAAAGTATAAAAGTCTTCTAAAACCTTGATTTTAAAACAATGTCTTGTGGAGCTTGGTCGACTTCTGAGAAAAATTATGACTGACAAATATAACAAAAAGTACCCGTTTCATTTGAAGTAACTTTCGATTCCCGTTTAAAATTTGTTTAACCAAATTAAAGGGTTCATAAGCTATCCAAATGTAATAACATGAATTAAATTTCACCTCGATTTCAAACTATTGACGATCAAAATGTTTAAGAAAGGAAATATATATTTTGACAGGATAATCTATTAACGCTGTTTATTAGCTTATTTTAAATGGGGTCCTAGGAATAATAAATATGTATAAATCATACTTGTTTGGGGTCATATGATGAAGAAATAAAAAGAAAGAAAAAAAAAAATTATGGCAAATTTCGCATCAGCCTTCGCGTAAAGCTCGTGATGAATGTCTGAATACCGACTATGATGTATAAGGCATATTCAGATTACAAAAGTATATAAATCAGTGAGGTAAGAGTATTTGAAACATAATCATTAAATTATACATTTATTTAAAGCTCAAGATGTACGTGTTGTGTGCCACATTTCTATTTCTTCTACAGTTAATAATTGCCTATTTGATATCATTTCACAAGTGAGAAGTAATCTAAACATGAATGTTTCTTTAAAGGAATATTGCTAGTTTAAAGGGAGTTTAGTTATTCACATATTTCTACAGTAGATCAGGCATTGAAAAGAGTGCAATGTCTCAATTTCTCAAATAATAGAAAGGAAAAAAAAATATCTATAAAAGAATAACAATTACAAATAGTCTTTTAAGTTATATGCAACAATTTCTTTAAGACCAGCCTAAAACATTTACCACAATGAACCTAACTTTTAATTAATTTACATATTGATATACAGTTTTCTTTCTTTTGTATATACATGTATGACAGCAACAACATTAACAAGAGCGCCATCAACACCAACAGTGGAAACAATAGCAGCAGCAGGAGGAGCATCCCTTCCCGTGCATGCCAGTTTACAAGCAGCAGAGGTGTCAAAGCAATCAGGGTATGTAACCGATCTATAATATATTTGAAAGAGTAGGCTGAGTTCTGGTGAAAATAAAACACACTTTGTGAGCTTTCTTAATCTGTGAAAGTCAGTTTGGAGGAATTGCGTAGTAGAAATGTCGCCTGAAATGGATTGCTCTTCAAATGCCCTTTTATTTGAAATATTACTAGAAGAAACAGAAAGTTTTGAATCTGTTGTCTTGAGTGCATGATATATTCACCAAGAATTCGTCAATTTCGTTAGATTTGTATCATTCTTAAACCCCAAAGTATGCACCAATTGATATATACTACATGATCAACCTTTCCCAATTGCTTTCACACACTTTCTTTCAAATTGTAATATCAAGACTCCATTTAAATTATACATAAAATGGGTTATGAACAAAGTCTTCTTTTAACTTTCATACGTTAAATAATAGAGATGTATTTCTCTCGCTATAGGGCGGAGGTATTCAAGTTATCAACATTTCCAGAAGTGATCCCAAAATTACATACTTCAAATCAGATGCAGAAAAAGGTTAATTTCCAGGGAAGTTCACGAACAAAAGAGTATGGTATTTATCTTTATTTTCCAATAGCAAGTAAGAGCTAAAAAGGGTAACCTGTTCACGATTAAAACACAGAAGAGAATTCGTACGTACCCGCTTTTGTGAAAGCAGAGTACCTTTTGTAGATGTGTACTTAGTACGCTAAAAGATAATGTTACATTAATTGGCCCTTCCTGTACCCGTTTTGTATTTATTACGTAAGAAGGCATATTGTGTGGATACCATTCTTGAAAGTGTGCAAAGTAGGCGGTTATGGTCGCCTCCGCGAACAATCAGGAGGTTTCGTGGTACACTTATTCATTAACTTGCCTCTTAATCCAAGGATTGGGGGTTGGAATCCTACCCCGTCACTAAGGTCCTTTGACAAGTCATTTATTCACATTTGCCACTCTCCCTCCACCCAGGTGCAAATGGGTACCTGGCAATTGCTAGGTAATAATAAAAGCAGGGCCCCACGAAGTGTTAATAGTATTGCAGCTGATGAGCTGACCCTAAGTGAACATTCTTTAACATTAATATTATGATCATATTATTATCATTATTAATAGCATGATCATCATCATGCGATATATCTTTGACTATGAAGTTACACCACCGACTTGCAAAGATCGTATTAATCGTTTCATTCCTCAGGTTTGATCTCCAATCAGATGCGATATTAGACAGGCTGTCGAAACGCATGCCTGCTGAGAAATACACATCGCTATGCACACATCTTGGCATCGAATACTACGAAGCTGACAAGATCCTAGTTCGAGTTTCCAATGACTACCAGAGAGCTACTAGGTCTTGCTTGGCACAGTGGAAAACAAGGACTGGTGGTGATATGGCCCAACTAAAGACTATTCTTCAGGAGACAGATGTTGGAGATCTAGCAAAATATATTGAATAGTCGTAATAGCTCCAGCAACTCACTTGAAGTAGTGGAAGAAATTAAAACAGATGCTTAGGTGTGATAATGTATGTGCAATATGATATGCTTACATGCCAACCTTCCACAGCTTAAAATAAAGGACTCTCTGCATGTGAAAAAAGAATCCATTATGCTTCTAAACGGAATCTGTCAGAACAGATGGTGTGTCAAATAGATTTGAGAGTTAATGCGGTTTTTTGATTTCTTAAATGGAATTTTTAGATGAAAGGTATTTCACGAAACCTGTGGCTTCCACCACCTTTTTGTCTACGTTACACAATCCAAGAGTGTGCTTCGTAAATAAGTCAGAGAAAGTTGTTTGGACACATACAGTAGACCGGTTTACTAACATATTCAAATTTATGGATGTTTAATTCTTCCTGGGGACCTAGAAACGAGTTATTCTAATAACCTGTTTTTAATGAATGGACTACAATCCAGGGTGCATACATAACTTGGTGCTATGTTCGGCAAGTCTCGGGCAAGCTTTCGTGTTACAATAACAACCTCCGTTTTATATTTAAGAAAACACATAATATTTGAAATTAATTCAAATGGATTTTTCTGTTAATAACTTTAGTTGTAAATGTCGTGGAGTTGAATTCTTTAGACTTGCATACAATGGTATCAATGTGGTTAGGTATGTGTTTGCTTGACAAAACAAGATGTTCAATCATTGGCTACTCTGTAAATCGTTCACTGAAACTGAATATGCAGTATGTGTTTTCGTTTTTTCTGTTGTTGAAATGTGTTACGTTGAAGATAGATCGAAAGAGCGCCCTCGTTGACATATCATTTGCCCGACACTCTTTCACTGTATTTCTCTTGTTTTCTTGCTGTCTCTCTCTCTCTCTCTCTGTCTTTATGTATCCGTCCCGTCATTCCCTCTCTGTCTCTCTATTTATTCTCTTCACCTCTCTGTACACAATACTTTGATTTGTTTCCCTCACGGCCCCCTCACTCTCGTTAATCTCCCTCTTTCTCCTTTTACTCCTCCTCTTTCTCTCTCCCTCTCTCCCTCTCTCACTCTCCTGTTAATTCAAAAAAAATTCTCGATAATAGTTTTATTACTGACAGTTTGCATGAAGTATGTCCGAAGCCGCAAACGCGGTCATTACTAGAAATAACTACAAATATCAGAAAGCAAACCCTTGATTATGAGAGGGTTCAAACATAATATATACCACCGATATCTACATAATATCAAAACGTGTCAACAGTGTATGTCTGCCATTCCCGTCTAAAAAAAACTAAGCATTACTTGATATAATAAGGATAATAATAACACAAATAATAAATTAATAGATAAAAGCACTTAATGTTCACTCGCGTCTTTACGAAGCTTTGTGTTATAAGATACAGAAATTTGAAGCTTATGAGACTTTACGTCATCATTGAAGGAAATAAAAGACGCCTTTGTTTATCCATGGACCTATTACGGAAGGACATTCCTCGTTTTCTTAACGAATTCATTGTGATTGTCTCCGTCAATGTCATCTCAATAACATTCCGTACATGTTTCGTCACTTTGATCTCATGATGGTCACCGCCAAAAAGCCGGGACAGAATCAAGATAGTGATTTTACACATGTTAATCTTCATGCGCAGAAGATAATAACTCGCCTAAATCATGGAAAATCGATGTGCAGTTCTGGCTTATAATCGGAAATTGTCGTTCCGTGTACCGTACATGTATTTTATTCTGAAAAACATGTTGATATTACCAGATAGAGGTTATTTTTGGATTTTGGGGTTGTGATTTAAAATCCCGTTTCCCCCTATTTCCTCATAATATTCCAGAGTTATAAAGCACAGGGCTTATAAAGATCATGGCCTTCTAACTGTTTTATAAGGTCATGGGTGTGTGCGAAATTGTGCGAATCAGTAATAATACATTTCATATCACCAAAATCGTCTGCTTTTCAACTTTGCTGCTCCCCATTGGGGATGCTTTCATTTAAGACACACTCTTACAGAGCACACCATCCAAACAAAACCCAAGAGAGGGAAACTGCTCCTTTGTCAATGACCGAACGCAGTCGTTACTGTTAAAACAGCTGAATGTTCTCATTAAGATGCACATAATCAGAAGGCGGCGACTATCATTGGATTAAAGAAAGAATCACGTTGAATTTCCATCCGTAATAGGTCCATGGTTTACCCGTGTCATATCAGAACAAGGAAGTCTTGTTCTCCTCGAGTCACTACACAAGCCCGGTCCTGTGGAGGACGCAGGATTTAGTGGTATCATTTTCCATCCATATCACCAGAAACCCATTGATTTGCAAGAAGGACAATACATTTTCCTAGTGAAAAAATAAATAAATCAGGTTTTACATTAGCATTCGGGAGATAAGAACCGTCTATTGCATGGGATGAATACTGAACTAATTTATCATTCACGTAGGCTTAAATTAGACAGTAAAGCCTTTAACAATTTCAACGTTACTTTCTTAATGTAGAGGAAGAAGGCTTTGGTAGGAGACTGCGCATCAATTTCTAAAAAACCGCCAACTTTACCACTGCGACTGCTTTATTTCAGTAAACAGAGTTGGGTAAAATTGTGGACAGCTTGGGTAAAAGGGGGACATGATGTACGTTTGTTGGGTACATTTAAAGCCAACAGAAAGTAAATCTTTCCAAAGAGAAACGAATGTTCCATTTTTTAAACCAAACATAGATCTTCCCCTCTTGTTTTTAATAGAGTGAAGGAAGTCAACAACAACATAATTTGCAAATTATTCCATTCTGGCAAATTGCAAATGAGAAAACAAATTATTCTGAAATTGGCATTCCATTACATGGAACAAAATGTTTAAAAGGACAAAATATATATGTACACAAAATACCTTTTTAATGTTATAAATATCATATTTCTTGACTTAATGATCATAGACATAAGAATACACAAGCCTTCTACCAATGTATATGAAATGAACTGAAGTCTGAGGACCTACATTATATTCATGAAGTTGTAAAACACATTTCTTCTACATTTTTGTCATGCATGTTCGGAAACAAGATCCTGTGCTTCAAACATTACGTTACTCAATGATGTAAATTATCATAACAAGTAATCGTACTTGGCGTAAAATATTGACAAATGTTACGCCGCAATGTAGAATAAAGCAAAATGTTATTTTATTTAACGTTTTTCCAATGAAAATATTCGAATTTTTAAATATATGTATATCTTAATTACAGGCATGTATACAAATATACTATACTTTATATATTTACCACTATGGCTCTTTTTTCATCTGTACAATATACACTATATACTGTATTGTTCCATTAATAATGTTAAACGCTTTGTTTGTGTTTTCTTGTTAGATAGGTTAATCCAACATCGAAATCGTTCTGTTATATAAAGATAGATGTATACTGATTTGAAATATTGCAAATATTGCTAGCAAATACGTTACCTTGGCGCAAGGGAGAAGACGTGGCCTCTCTATTCGTAGAATATTGCAACAAACTATTAACTTTAATGGAAATTATAAGCACTGCGAAAGGTGTGTCTAAACCATGTATATAAATAATTACAGGGAGCCTCGTGCCCTTTGGTTTTATTTGTAAATCATGTACTTATTGTAAAATTGACATCGTCTCTGAACTTATTGATTTATGCTTGGAAAATCTTTTTGGACTCAATTAGATGAACAAATTAGATTAAGTTCAACTCCTTTCAGATTTATTAAATAAATCATCGGATATAGTGGTTACTCAGGACTGGTACAATAGACTGTGTGAGTGCCTGCACAATATTGTAGGTACATGTATGTGCTTTTTTGTGTAATTTAGATTCTGTTACTGATTGAGCTGACTCTGTGTTAACTTGTATTTGTTATTTTTCTAGGGTAATTTTCACAAGAAACTGTTTTTCTACTGGTTCTTTCCGTACTTTCCGTACTCAATATAGTCCGTGGTTCGAGTCCCGCCGCGGCAATAATGTCCTTTGGCAAGATATTGATCTACATTTGCCACTCTCCACCCAGGTGTTAAATGGGTACAGGTAGGATGAAATTCCTTTAAATGTTGGAGCGCCTTGAGGAACTTGCAAGGTCGATATGTGCGCTATATAAAAATCCAATATTATTATTATTATTACTTTGTATAAATGCTTGTTTTTTATGGTTATGGTTAAATGCAATATCTTGAATCTTGAATGACCGTTATCGAACATTCAGAAACCACATATTCTATCTTCGTGTTTCTGAATTTGAATATCGCATTCATTGTTAACGTTCTTTTTCGGGATTCAATCCCTATCGGATTCTGTAAATATAACCAATACTTTGTACCAACCAAAACACTGGTAACGTTATGTAATATTTTACTCGTGTATTATATATTTACTCTTGTATAGCGCATAACGTGTATAGTTACTTGAAATGTATACGTTTTACAATGTTATCATGCCATTTCCTATTTGCCGTATTTCGTATCTCACTAACGATGCATCGATCAAACAGATTCATGACTTAAAAATGTTGTCTAAATTGCAACATTTAGAAGGATATCCTGTATTGTATATACACTAAAATACGGAATTTTATTTTCGCGATTTTTTTTTCTTTCTTCGTGACATTTGTTACATTCACAAAAGGAACATTTTAGGAATAGTGACCGATGTAGAATTTGTAAGATTATAAATACAGTACATATGCAGCAGGATTTTCTATTCTTCCATTTCTCTCTTTTTCTTGCTTTATTTTCTGTTGTCTTATATATATTCTGTTTTAATTATTAATATTTATGTCTTATCTGTCAGTCGTCATTGTCTCTTCTGACCTTTATCGTAACAAGTTTTGAAATTACGGATTTATAATTGTATTATTATTCTGCCACTTTTTGGTAATCTATGTATATATATGTTTTTTGAAGTCGATATATTTACATGTTACACAAATTATGTTTGTCATTATTTTGAGGGATCCACATTTTACAAGCTCTGCTTTTCAGTAGATCCCTCCATTTCCACAGGTTTATCTTTAAAAAAAAAAACAACAACATTATACTGGATAATTATGTATACTTTCTATTTCACAACTTTAAACCATTTAAATGTATTATAGAATTGAATGTTGAATTGTATGGCTGATTTCTTGTCATAATTACTGTTCTGTTGTAAATGAAAAATAAAACTGAAACCGAAACTTAAACTGAAATACAACACGTGTATGTAAAGTGCCAAGTTATCTGACAGGATTAGATGTGTTGAGACAACAATCACGTACATGTATATTTGTATAGCTATGTTGTTAAGCATTTCAAAGAGTTTATTGTTTATAGAATGACAGAATGTCCATGTATATGTGTATCATATTGAATGCAACTATGTAAATATATATCTAGTATCAGATCTGTAGTACATTAGTAGTGTATGGGCCGGTTGACAGAGAAACTAAGATATTAAATAAATGTTGGAAATATTTGTCATATATATTACATAGTCCTCTATAAAACGATCTGTTATTTGTATGAGTACGTATGCATTGTGGTTTAGATGCGTGAGTGTGTTCGTGTGTGTGTAACGGGTGGTGTGAGTGTGTGTTCCTTTTGTTGGGGGGGGGTATAAGGTAAGGGGGACATTTTGTATTTCTTGTAAGAAGAAAACATAAAGATACAAACATTTCTTGGTGCTAAAGTGTGCGAAAATTGCAGTTTTCCACCAGCTCGTATTTACTTTTTCAACTTAAAAAGAACCCAACACATTTTGTCAACGTCCTCTGCCTGATCCAGGCGAATGCTTTGAGAAACAAATACACATTATATTAATTATGAAGAGGTGTAAAGAAATAAAGGGTGGAACAGCTTTGGTAACTCCCGTGGAAATAAATACAATGCTTTAAAAAAAAAAGAGAATGAGAACGCCATCTGGTGGATGTGGCTTGTCATTGTTCAAAATTCTACGTGCCGTCAACACAATTCGGTATTAATGAGAGATTGAGAGAATGTTAAAAATTAGTCAATCTGTCGGTCAATTGAATTTGGCGTTGCTCCGTCTCCTTGGCCAAGTGGTTAAGACATTGGTGTTGTAAACCAGATACCCAGGTTCGATTCCATCAGAGAAATTATGTTAACCTATGAAAACTAATCCAGAAAGGAAACACAGCAATGGGGACTTTTCATTTAAAGCGGGACTGCACTACTACATAGCAAACAACGCCTAAGCGATACCCGTTGGCCCCCCATGATCCACCTTTTCCTATGTTAATTGAAAGCTGATTTGATGATATAACCACCTGTCAGTGACCACGCAGGGAGGTCTAACCGCTCCTGGCCAAACTAGTGCAGACAGGCTTAAGCTACGCAAACACTATTCTCTCATTTCCTTTGGTATTTCGATATGTAAATATATATACAGTATACGCAGCATTTAATAGAAATAACCAACTATGAAAATCATCAAATTAACAACCTAGGGTTAGAAGTCTGGTAGGCTACTAATATGAATGATTCTGCCTACGTCTAAATGGCGTGGCACCCAAACGTACCCCACCCCCTCTTCCGACTGGATGTCCCGAAAGTTTGCGTTGAGTGTGTTCTGTTCAATTAAGGTATAGACCAGTTTTGAAAACACCCCCTCTCAAAAAATGAAATGGAAGCTCTTATTACCAATCATGTGGAAGAATATGTTTTGGCTATACACGATGATACAAATTTTGCCGGGAAACCGCCTACTAATTGATATATTTGGTAAATCATTATATCTATCAGGACTGGATAGATATCGCGTAGTCCCATATACATCTTTCTGTGTACAGTGCTTGTAACTTTACCAAGGCAGGGCCAAATCCCTTATCATTATGATGATTCCAGGACCTTGCAGTACACATCATGATCAATACTTATATGCTATAGATGATCAACCTTTTCTGATTGATTCCACAACGTTTCTTTCACAATGCAATCGCATCTATACCTTTAATGGGGAGGGGATACCATTAACAGAATTCCCACGGGTATATACTTGCTTCTGGGTTGTCTCGGATGGGTGACACCACGGCTATAATAGGGACTTTTAGATTTGCATGGACTGATACGTGTGACGTCCATTCAAGGCAGTGCATTAAAAGGACGTCGGTCGTAGCAATCCACGTTGTCGTTCGGCAAATCTAAAAGTCCCTATTAACTTTTCGAGACAACCGGAGGGCGGGGATGGGGTAGTGGTATCTGCCTTTTCTCGAATGTCATACGTGAAACCCTTCGACGTAAGCAGTACATGTCTTTATCCAACGGTTGATAGGTTATCAGGGAATCATTGGCCCAATCTCAAAGAAAAAGATCAATACAAAATCACTGTAAAACTGTAAGCGGGTGTGTTACATTCAAAATCACATTGGAAATCCCCCCCCCCCCCAAAAAAAAAAAAAAAAAAAATCACAGGTAATTGTAACCTTCCATCATTGTTGAAAATAGGTTGAGAACACAGACTTATAATATTATTACCTATGCCTTGGTCACCGTCAAACATTAGGGACTTTTATATATGCACGTCGACTATTAATGTCACTTAATGATGTGCACGTCGATATAGTGGACTGCTACGTGTGACGTCCTTTTAAGGCACTTGCAGCGCCTTAAAAGGACGTCATGGTGCCTTAAAAGGACGTCACACGTAGCAGTCCACTATGTCGACGTGCAAATCTAAAAGTCCCTATTAATGTCACTTAATGATTGCACTGTCTCTACTCCGTTCAGTCTTTCAAATTTGAGAGACAGAAAGTTTATCTTTACCGTACCATATAGCCGGACAATGTTCTTATATCTAATGGTATATTTGCCTTTTGAGCATTGTTTCTTTGTTTGCTTCGTTTGTTTTTCCTTAACATACATATAAAACACATTTCAGATGATAGGAAAGTGATCAAATATGTAAAGTACAGACAAACGATTGGATAACCCATTTCAGGACCATTTTCAAAATTGTCATGTTTTCCCATGGGGTCCAAAAGCAAATAACAATATTAATTTACATATAATATCAATTTTCAATCAAAGTAAGCTATCAATACACTATCCCCCGTATTGATTACACCTCACCTCACCCCCTCCCACCACCATCTCCATCATACAAACCCCTCCCCCTACCCCCTCCCAAGTTCTCCAGGGAATATTACAAAGAACAATAAACAACATACAGTATATCAGGTAAAACCATCCGGTGCTTGATACGCCCCTCTCTATACATTTCGAAATAATTTCGTTCGATACTTTGTTTGGCTAGTTGTATGTCAATTAACCACGGAGCCTCCTTTACTTCGTGAATTCCAAATTTGGCGCAAAACTGAATAATAAAGAGTAAATATCTATAGAGTGTACACACGCACAGTGGTACGCCCTTCCAGTATTTAAAGCGATGCCCAAAACAGGCGCCGTTCAAAGAGGAATCCCAATAGAATTTAACTCTTAGAATACCAGGCAGAAAAATATATGGGATTTATGAGCAAGATGAGTACAGATATGCCTTACTAGCACAGTATGGGTTAACATGACAAGATTGTGCATGAAATCATATACAAATATTTAAAAATATTATAAAATGATGACGTAGATCCTAATCAAATGTTTGGTTGAAAGCGTACACGTGACCATGCATTTATTGAGCCTAACGCGAAATTTGGATAACTACCGGTCATTATCCTATGGTAATTTTTTTTTCTTTTTTTTTTTCTTTTTTTTTTCTTTCTTTTATTCTGCAGGATAATGGATCACAAGGCAAAGACCGGTCATTAGCGATCATGTTTTGCGATCGCAACCATTGAGATTTATCGTTATACTTTTACTCGCGAAAATATCTGCCGCGGAATTTAAAACCTATTAGTTTTTTTAGGTTAGATCTAGATCAGTTATAGATGTAGACCTATAGAATTAGTTATGTAAGGACGCTGAGATGAGGGTGATTTATCAAATAACAAGGATCCACGTCATAATTTTATAAAACAAATAATACACAGCATTTTGTTCGGCATTAGTAACAAAATTACCCACACTCGGTACCTTTGGAACAATCCAAACATCCTCAGCTATCGCCTCTGTTATGTTAGACTGTTCCAAAGGTACCTTGTGTGGGTAATTCTTACTAATACCCTCACTGCAGTGCATTATTTGTAAACTCTATTCATCTTTAATGGACTTGAAAGGTTTTCCAAACAATGTACATATTTTCCTTTCATAGTGGAATCATAGATAACAAAGTATGATATGCCTTCCCTGAGGTGCAACATACATCATGTAAGCAGGAAATAATCAAATCCACAAGGCTATAAGCTGCTATGATTGGTATTTCACAAAGGAAAAAGACGTGTGTCATTTTGACCAGGTCAAAAGGTACTATCGAAAATCCTTATTTACTTCAAAACGTAGCAGTTATGGGCATAAATCATATAAGACCATATAAGTATATGAAGCTGTCTAAGCCCCTTTCACACCGGATCCGCGTATAGTTTCGAAGTGTGGCGTACCCAGGCACGAAGCCACGAGGGGGGGGGGGGGGGCACGGGGAGCACGTGCCCCCCCTTAAATTTCCAAGATCGGTTGAACTTTTTTTGACCATTTTTGTTTGACTTCGATCGATTTATGTATGTGTCCCCCCAAACATCGAACTCTGGCTACGTGCCTGGGCGTACCGACTAAGCCGAAATTAGGCTGCGTATTCATGAAAAAATGTTGCTTCGGCGTAGTCCCTGCGTAGGTTATGCATAGGCTGGCGTACGATGGCGTATGGGTACATACCCTGTGCATAGACACCGCGTATGCAATTGGGGTATCTACGCGTACGATTGCGTTTAACAGGCGTAGGGTTGCGTAGGTTTACGTAGTCCTGGTGTACAGGTTTGCTTACGGTTGCGTATGGTCGCTTACTGTGTGCGCAAGCATTTTCTGCTTCGTCGAACTGGCGTAGGGTAGCGTACTATTGCGTAGGCTTGGCGTACTGTAGCGTGCTGTTGCGTAGTGTTGCATAGACTTGCGTACGAAATGCGTACTTTCTGCGTCTAGTGTCTGCGCCGAAAGGACGCCTTTGCGTCCCTCAGCATATATTTACGTAGACCGGCGTAGGGCAGCGTACGCTCGGCGTAGTCGGTACGCAACACTACGCAACTCAACGCATCGCCCGGTGTGAAACGGGCTTAATGCCATAGTTTTTTTTTAATGTGTAACAATGTCCTGAAATTTACGAACTTGTCTATTGTACTGTATGCATTCAAATTTCTAATCGATGCAATGTCGCGATAACCTTAGTGTTATATCATATGAAATTAAGGTAACCAAAATGAATTATGCTGATCCATGGCTGCAAGAAGCTTGGGTGCAGACAACACGTTTTATAGATATAAATCACATATTCAGTCAAGCACCTCTTGAAACATCACAAAGTGAGTCCGCCCCCGCCGGAAAGAAAAAAAGAAGTTTTAATGTGTAACAATGTCCTGAAATTTACGAACTTGTCTATTGTACTGTATGCATTCAAATTTCTAATCGATGCAATGTCGCGATAACCTTAGTGTTATATCATATGAAATTAAGGTAACCAAAATGAATTATGCTGCTCCATGGCTGCAAGAAGCTTGGGTGCAGACAACACGTTTTATAGATATAAATCACATATTCAGTCAAGCACCCCTTGAAACATCACAAAGTGAGTCCGCCCCCGCCGGAAAGAAAAAAAGAAGTTTGGCATGGCAGGCACGCATACAATGGAATGCAGTGGAGAATGCAGTGAAGCTTGGAGCGGATTTTTGTAGGCTCGCATGGTTTTCTTTGTCTAAGTATAATGGGCGCACACTCCCGATTTCGCCAACGTTCTTTTTCCTATCTGAATTTATTTTGATAGAATAAATATGCCCCAACTTATACTTCAATGTCTGCCCTATCCTGTGTTCATCCCAGGAGAACCTGTAGAGTACAGGATTGCGAAACAAAAATGCATTAATCATAAGTTTCTTGAACATATTATTTCGTCATCTGTTTATTAATTGTTATTATCTTATTAATCAAAATGGTAATTATGCAAGAACAAATAGAGATACTCCACCACCTTTCCTAGGTGTCTCGTAAGGGGTGACAGAGCGCTCACCGCGTCCTTTCGAGACAATCACATGTCGAGGGAGGGGGGGGGGGTGTATCTGACTTTCCTCGAATGTCTTTTTCAGCTACACACCCTTTCGATGTACACCGTAGATATCTCTTTCCAGCGGTATTGATGGAACTATTATTATTACAAATTTCAATTTAATAATGTAACGTCCAATCTCAAAGAATAAAGGGTTAATAAAAATCGCTTTAAAACTAAAAGTCGGTGTGTTTACATTAAAGATCATGATACATAATACCGCCTCCCCTCCCCCTCTCCACACACTCACACACACATACGCACTCACAAACGTATGGGTAGCCTCTCACCGTTCTTAAAAATTGATTGAGAACACAGACCTATAATCTGATCACCTATACCTCGGTTACTGTCAAGCGTAATGTCATTTTATAATCATACTTGTTAAAATTTCTTCCATTTTTCTAATTCTTGAACGGAGTCACGTTGGATAAAAAGCCAGAAATGTTATCCTCATTGTTCCACAGCCAGACATTCTACCATCTATTTTACAAGTTCGGCTTTTTATCTCTCAAATATTCTTATTTCTAATCGTTTCTATGCCCTTGATTGAGCATATAGCATGTAACTATCCGGTGTTTGATTCATCCCTCTCTACATTTCATTCCGCTTATAACGACATTTTTTTCTTCTCGAAATGATAGAGTCAATACTTTGTTTGGCTAGTTGTAGAGCGATAAGCCATGAAGTCTCTTTTGCTTCGTGAACTCTATATGTCATGAACTGAATAACAAACAGGTTGAAAGTCATGGAGTGTACACATGCACAATGGTATCCACTTTAGAATTGGAAGCGGTGCCAAAAACAGGCGCCACATTATCAAAAAGAGGACTCCCCCCGAAAATTAACTCTAAGAATACCAGGCAAGATAATGTATAGGGTTTACATGCAGGGTCTGTATAGAAGAGCTTTAATGGCACAGTGTGGGTTAACATTACGAAATTGTGCGTGAAATCACATCCAATCAAGCGAAAATACTCTATTGATCTGCAGTAGACTTGAAAGGTGTTTTGCTCTCTTTCCAAACAATGTACATATTTGCCTTTCATGATGGAATCATAGATAACAAAGTACGATAACCCTTTACTGAGATGCAACATACGTCAGGTAAGCGGGAAATAATCCAGTTCTGTTATCTTCGGTATTTGACAAAAGGAAAAGGCGTGTGTAATTCTGAACAGGTAAAGAAGTACTAGCAAAAGTCCAGAATTACTACAAAACCTAGCCGTGTTCAGCACAAAGCTTTCCCAAAATGAATGTATGTAACCGTTCTGACCGTGAAGCAGAAGAAGCTGACTAATGCAATAGCTTTTAATGTGGGTAAAAATTGTCCATGAATTTACGAAATTGTCTTTTTCATGTAAGTATTGTATAACTTTAACATTTTTAATCAAGGTTTTATACTTTCCTCGAATGTCTTCGTCAACGCCACATCCTTTCCATATTAGCCTACATAATATTTCTATCCAACGGTTTGAGGGTATTAGGAGATTATTATCATTATAAAAGTTCATTTTAGAAATTTATTGTCCAATCTCACAGTACAGAGTGAGTCAGAAAAAAATGACCCACTTTTATAACGTTGTATTGTTTGAAGTACGAATATTTAATCATGGGTTTCATGACATGTTTTGATATATTTATCCTCCCAGTACTTTTAGGTACCATTTTAATTTGAATCTCTGCATGCATGACTGAATATTGTCCACTATGTCGACGTGCAAATCTAAAAGTCCTTATTAATGTCACGTAATGATTGCACTGTCTCTACTCCGTTCAGTCTTTCAAATTTGAGAGACAGGAATTTTATCTTTACCGTACCATATAGCCGGACATTGTTCTTATATCTAATGGTATATTTGCCTTTTGAGCATTGTTTCTTTGTTTGCTTTGTTTCTTTTTATTTCCAAAATCCATTTGTACATACAAGTTTTAAAAACATATATATATATATATATATATAACATATTTCAGATGATAGGAAAGTGATCAAATATGTAGAGTACAGACAAACGATTGGATAACCCATTTCAGGACCATTTTCAAAATTGTCATGTTTTCCCATGGGGTCCAAAAGCAAATAACCATATTAATTTACATATAATATCAATTTTCAATCATAGTAATCTATGAATACACCACCCCTCCCCCGTATTGATCACACCTCATCTCACCGCCCCTCGCACCACCCTCTCGATACTACCAACCCCTCCCACTACCCCTCCCAAGTCCTCCAGGGTATATTACAAAGAACAATAAACAGCATACAGTATATGAGGTAAAACCATCCGGTGCTTGATTCTCCCCTCTTCCTATCCACTTTTTCTTTCGAAATGATGATTCAATGATTCAATGATTCAAGTTTATTCATGTTTCCAACAAAACATTACAAATCAATTACAAGCATTTAAAACAATGATTTAGTTCAATACTTTGTTTGGCTAGTTGTACGTAAATAAACCACGAAGCCTCTTTTACTTCGTGAATTCCAATTTTGGCACAAAACTAAATAATAAAGAGGAAATATTCATGGTGCACACACGCACAATGGTACGCCCTCCAGTATTTGAAGCGATGCCAAAAACAGGCGCTGATAGCTCAGTCGGTAGAGCAGTGGTCTCGTAATCCGGTGACCCAGGTTCGAAACCAAGTTGATGCGGTAGTGCCCTTTGGTAAGGCATTAATCCTCATTACCAGGTCCCTCGGAGAGGAGCTAAAGCTGTCGGCCGTCTGGTTGCTTACTAACAAGCATTTATGCTTTCTTAGCAGTCAGGTAAAATAACCACCACCACCACAATATCATCAAAAGGGGAATCTCGATATACTTTAACTCTAAGAATACCAGGCAGAATACAATATGGGATTTGCCTGCAAGATCAGTACAGATATGCTTTACTGGCACAGTGTGGGTTAACATGACAAGATTGTGCATGAAATCATATAAAAACACAACAACATTCTCTATTCATCTTTAATGGACTTGAAAGGTTTTCCAAACAATGTACATATTTTCCTTTCATAGTGGAATCATAGATGATGAAGTACGATCTGTCTTTCCTGAGATGCAACATACGTCATGTAAGCGGGAACTTATCAAATCCACAATGCCATAAGCTGCTATGATTGGTATTTGACAAAGGGAAAAGACGTGTGTCATTTTGACCAGGTCAAACAGTACAAGCGAAAATCCTTTTTTTACTACAAAACGTAGCAGTTATGGGCATAAATCTTTCCCAAATGAATGTATGTAACCATTCCGACCATGGAAGTATAAGAAGCTGTCTAATGCAATATATTTTTTATGTGTAAAGAATGTCCATACATTAATTAACGAACTTGTCTATTGTATTGTATGCATTCAAATTTGTAATCGATGCTATGTCGCGATAACCTTGGTGGCATCTCATATGATTAAAGGAGCTACACAAAGAAAATTTACTAACAACTGATAATTAGAACAAATTACATATGGATGGAAAGATTTTCTCTTGAAAAACACGAATAATTTGCTGAGAAATCATTTAGATATCATGGAAAGGCGTAAAATGAAATTTTTCAAGACCCTTCTTAGACCCCCAAGCGCCCCCGAACGTAAGCCAAACACACGAGCGTAGCGAGCTCTGAATAGTGACGTCACACCCTGGACAAACAGCTCGGTACCGGCCGCATACCGGAGTCGCGCGTGTATTAGTCTGCAGCTAGACAGCCGTGTCCAGGGTGTGACGTCACAATAGTGACGTCGAACTACGAAAAAATACGAAAAAATACGAATAGGCAGTAAATCTGGATCTCAAAACTAACATTTTTTAAAGTTGATTTCTGCGGGCCCCACACATATTTTGAAGAGGAAATTTGTTGTATTTGATCAGTAAGGCTTTCCCTTCGCAATGATATGAATTTTGCATCAATTCAATACACTTTTGCTTCTTGGTGTGACTACTTTAAGGTAACCGAATGGAATTATGCTGCTCCATGGCTGCAAGCAACTTGGGTGCAAACGACAAATTTTGTTGATATAAATCACATATTCAGTCAAGCACCCCTTGAAACATCACAAAGTGAGTCCGCCCCCGCCGAAAAGTAAACAAGAAATTCGGCTCTCAGATGCATGCCAGGCACCCATACAATGGAATGCAGTGACGCTTAGAGCGGATTTTTGTATAGGCTCGCATGGTTTTCTTTGTCTAAGTATAATGGGCGCACACTCCTGATTTCGTCAAGGTTCTTTTCCCTACCAGAATTTATTTTGATAGAATAAATATGCCCCAACTTATACTTAAATGTCTGCCCTATCCTGTGTTCATCCCAGGAGCACTTGTAGAGTACATGAATGCGAAATCAAAATGCGTTAATCATAAGTTTCTTGAACATATTATTTTGTCATCTGTTTATTAATTTGTATTATCTTATTAATCAAAATGGTAATTATGCAAGAACAAATAGAGATACTCCACCACCTTTCCTAGGTGTCTCGTGAGGGGTGACAGAGCGCTCACCGCGTCCTTTCGACACAACCAATGTTGAGGGAGGGGGGGGGGGGGGGTGTATCTGACTTTCCTCGAATGTCTTCTTCAGCTACACACCCGTTCGATGTACACCGTAGATATCTCTTTCCAGCGGTATTGAGGGTATTAGGGAACTATTATCATTACAAATTTCAATTTAATAATGTAACGTCCAATCTCAAAGAATAAAGGGTCTATAAAAATCGCTTTAAAACTAAAAGTCGGTGTGTTTACATTCAAGATCATGATAAATATTACCGCCTCCCCTCCCCCTCTACACACACACACACACACACACACACACAAACGCACTCATAAACGTATGGGTAGCCTCTCATCGTTCTTAAAAATTGATTGATACCACAGACCTATAATCTGATCACCTATACCTCGGTTACTGTCAAGCGTAATGTCATTTTATAATCATACTTGTTAAAATCTCCGATTTCTTCCATTTTTCTAATTCTTGAACGGAATCACGTTGGATAAAAAGCCAGAAATGTTATCCTCATTGTTCCACAGCCAGAAATTTTACCATCTATTTTACAAGTTCGGCTTTTTATCTCTCAAATATTCTTATATCTAATCGTTTGAATGCCCTTTATTGAGCATATAGAATGTAAAATCATCTGGTGCTTGACTCATACCTTTCTACATTTCATTCTGCATGCATTTTCTTCTCGAAATGATAGAGTTCAATATTTTGTTTGGCTAGTTGTAAAGAGATAAGCCAGGAAGCCTCCTTTACTTCGTAAATTCTATTTTGTCACAAAACTGAACAACAAAGAAGTTGAAAGTCATGGAGTGTACACATGCACAATGGTATCGACTTTAGAATTGGAAGCGGTGCCAAAAACAGGCGCCACATTATCAAAAAGTGGACTCCCCCCGAAAATTAACTCTAAGAATACCAGGCAGAATAATGTACGGGATTTACGTGCAGGTTCTGTCTAAAAGTGCTTTAATGGCACTGTATGGGTTGTCATAAAAAAATTGGGCATGAAATCACATCCGATCATGCAAAAAACTCAATTGATCTTCAATAGACTTGAAAGGTGTTTTGCACCCTTTTCAAACAATGTACATATTTTCCTTTCATGATGGAATCATAAAGTACGATAACCCTTTACAGGGATGCAACAAACGTCATATAAGCGGAAAAGTAATCAAGTCCAGAAGGCGGCAATAAGCTGAATATATTAGTATTTGGCATAGGGAAAAGACTTGTGTCATTCTGAACTGGTTAGAATTCAAAATTACTTGCAACATTCCTTATTTATTACAGACCATAGCAGTCAGCACAAATTTTTACCAAATGTCAACTGAATGTATGCGAGCGATTTTACCATTTGAGTAGAAGAAGCTGGCTCAGGCAATATAGTTTGTAAAGTGTCCATTAACTTACGAAATTTTCTACTGTTTATGTATGCATTCAAATTTGTTATCTAGGCAATTCCATGATGCCCTTAAGATCATTTCATATGGAATTAGAGTTAGCGAATTCAAATATAGACAAATGTGATGCCGCAATCTAAAATAGAGCAAGTTTTCACTTTTATTTGTACGTTGTTCCAATTTAAATAATTCATTCGGATATTTAAATATATGTGTATCTTAACATGTATATATATTGACCACTATCGATGTTCATCATCTATATCATATACCATAAATATCAAATGTTGCAAGGAAATACGTCACCTCAGCGTAAGAGATTATCCAACCTGGGTTTTTAAATGGGTCCCATGTTGACCCCCTTAACCCTGCCACATCATACTATCTACGGGATCTTCATCACCACGATGGCGAGGTATGGACTTCAAAGTATATTCAAGAGAGAAGAATGACGTATCTATTCGTAGAATTTTGTAACAAACTATTACATTTAATATATATTATAATCCATTGAAAATAGTGTATCCAGACTTTGTAGACAAATAATTTCGGGGGGGGCAAGATGGTTAGCGCCCCTTCGAAATTATATGTAAACGACCCTTTTATACAAGCTGGCCACGAGATCAAACCTCATGTTGGTTTTAAACTGTTTTACCATAACAAATATATATAAATTCCCCTTCGATATAGATTGAAATGGATTAAGGTTGGTTTGGTTTACATGATGAGGAAAGCAGGTTGTACGTAAGCAACCAGTGTATCAAGGTTTTAAGTCCGTTCAGTGAGACTTGGTACTGAGGATTAATGCCTTACAAAAGAGGCTTAAGGGTACAAGTGCATTGATTTGGATTCGAGCACGGACATTCTCTCTACAACTTATTACGATTACGAGTAGGTAAATCGCCTGCGGCGGAACATTTAAAGAGAAGCTTCATTGATTTAAAAAACTAACTTTATTGTCATTATTGCAAAGGTGAAACTTTGATTAGACAAGGTTATCCAAATTCAATGCTTTGAAATTCAAATTCAAAGTAATGATTATTATCAAGTACAAAACGCTAAAATACAGCCCCTACATAGCACCTGAAAAACTCTCCAATCGCTGCTGAGATGCGTGACGTCAGTGGCGGATCAAGGGGGGGGGGGGTGAGGGGCCCGGCATCCCCCCCTCCCCTGGGGAAAAAAACGTGTAAAAACACGTTAATTTTACCTTTTTGGGGAGATGCCCCCCTCCCATTCTTTATGAGATGTCGTCTGCTTGGGCAGGATTGGTTATTATTGTGACGGCATTACTGAAACATCTTTATTTTTCTGGCGAATCTTTCGTATAACCGAGATGCTATGCAGGTAGTTTTATTCGTATTTGTATAAATCACCCGGTATGCAGTTGACCTAAAACTTGTACGATGGCCATCTGTTAGCTTACCAGTTTCTAGCGATACGTTATTTGCCATATTTGTGATTTTCTTTGAACAGGCGCTTTAAACGAACCTTAACTGGCTGGCCACCGAACCAAATATCACAATCCTGACCAGCATTTCTCAGTGTTCCCTCAAAATGATTGATCACAACCTTAAAAGGTTATAACTTTCATATTTTCAATAGGACTTTGCTCGAAATTTTGCTGAAAATGTCCTCTCTTTTTTTGTTTCTATTTAAACCAAATTACTATCGAGGCGAACTTTCCCTTTGGGGCAGGCATTACAGACAACCAGAGAGTTTTACCCAAATCTATTTACCATCAAATAGTCTTCCAGATGACAATTGTTACTGGATAATAAAAATATAATAATAGGAATGAAAATGATAATTCCAAGCCACAAGCAGAAGCAGCGCCCGGAGAGAGCGAGAGAGAGAGAGAGAGAGAGAGGGGGGAGGGCAGAGTATTATGCCCGTTCACGTTTTTTTTGTATGTCTATATTTTGAAGTTTACAACGCGTTTAACTGTAGACATTCATAATTATCGAAATGAAATTATGTTCCATATTCAAATTTTCATTCACATTCATCTTGTCAAAGACATCAGCTACCGGAAGTCACATTGACATCGTCTCTGAACTCATTCTCTCCTTCTGGGATAAAACTTTTGAGTCAGTGAAAATATCTGACCAAGTTCAACTTTTTCGAGACTTAAAAAGCTTTTTCGTAGTAAGTTATCAAATAATTTATTGAATTGTGTGGTTACTTAAGATTGTTACATTTGACTATATGTGTGCCTGTCAATTAATTGAGTGTATGTCCTTCTTTGGGTATTTCTTTTCTTCTAGGGAAATTCTCTAAAGAATTTGCTTTTCTACTGATCCTCTCCATTATTCATACTGTATTTTGTATTATTGTTTTGATGTTTTTTTATTGTTATGGTAAACAAATTAATATCTTGAATCTTGAATCCTAAAAGACCGGTATCGAAATCTCAGATGCCAAACATTATTCCTTGATGTTTCTGCATCTAGACATCAAGTGGGTTTGTCTTTCTTTTGGGGGTTCAATCCCTATACAGTTCTTGAAACCTCTACCGGCCTTGTGTAACAAAAAAAATGTAAAAGATATGGTTATTCCGAGGTGCCTTTTAAGTAAAATTGTCATATTTATTTTCATACTTCGTGAATTCTATTGTGTTCAAAACCGAATAAAAAAGAGGAAATAATTCATGGAGTGTACACACGCAAAATGGTACGTCCTTCGGTGTTTGAAGCGATGCCAAAAACTGGCGCCACAAAATCAAAAAGAATTTAACCCTATACCAGGCAGAATAATGTATGGGATTTACTTGTAGGGTCTGAACAACAGTGCTATAATGGCACAGTATGGGTTATCAGCACATATTTTTCTTATAGATGGAATCATGGATAATAAACCACAGTAACCCATTAGTGAGAGGCAAAATACATCGTGTAAGCGGGAAATAATCAAGTCCAGAATGTTGTAAACTGCTATCATTGGTATTAGTCAAAGGAAAAATACTTGTGTCATTTTGAACAGGTCAAAAATTCAAAAGAACTTGCAAAAATCCTAATTTACTACAATACCTAGCAGTGTTGAGCACAAAACGTTCCCAAATGAATGTTTTTAACCATATTGAACATTGACGTTGAAGAAGATGACTTATGTAATAGTTTTTGATGTGGGCAAAAGTGTCCATGATTTTTTTCAAATGTGTCTATTATATGTTATGTATTGTATGCAATCAAACTTTTAATCGAGGCAATGTCGTGATTACCTCAGTGTCATCTCATATGAAATTTAAGCAACCGAATTGAATTATGCTGCTCCATGGCTGACAGTTACCTAGGTGCAGATATCTAATTATTATGTTAGAATGTACATGTTCAGTCAACTAAGGAATATCTTTCTTCCAATGTAATCGTGTGTCCTTATAGGTATTATGTCCCATTTGCAGATCCCAAAAATGAAAAGGTTAAATTCCAACGGCATTTGAAAGACAATATTGATTTAGAACTTCCCTCAAAACGGGTTGATAATGGCTTTTTTTTGCGGAAAATAACGACCATTAGTTGTCGATTCGACATAAGTGATTGCAATCACCTAAGTAATAGTCTGATTTTCATACCCTTGTACCGAATGGTCGTAGGTTTTGTGCTGCACAAAGATTCGATCAGTATGATTTCGGCCATTATAAGTAGTGGGTTATTGATGTAGACAAAATAATGCTAATGTACCTGTTACAGCTCATTTTATGTATGTAATTACTTAAAAAAATAGATGTCAGTCAGTCACTCAATAGTGTCTGACGGAGAAGTCTAGAAAGTAAACGGTTGTCCTTGCATAATTTGACAACTAGGATACTGCTAACGTTTTTAATGTACAGATAGGACATGCATGACATATTCATAATTCCTGCAAAGTTCTTCAGATTTCGATGTTGGCTGCAACAGGGACTCAGTATCTTTAACGTCGTATAAAAATAAACATTGGCACCTTTAAATGGAAGTGTTTTACGTGTCAAACTGTTCCATGACCCATGTGTAAACAACAAATGCGTTTATGAGTTTCGCTGTAGCTGGGAATCTTCCCACTAAATACGAAAGTTCCAAACATTTTGTTAAAAACTTTCCAACAAGAGGGGGGGGGGGCTTTTGATCCCTTCTTAGAATAACATTTTATACCATTCTGTCTCTTTTCTTGCTCTCTCAATTCGATGATTAACTATGAATTGTAAACATTAAATACATATTGACAATCTCCTGTGTACCTAAATCCAAATCCAACGAAGGAGATTAACATTGTCAGAAAAGGCACCAGGCTACCTAGGCCTACCCGGAAGACGTGACTGGGACTGATATCAATGTCCTGCCCAAGGGCACTACACTACGTTCACTTATTTTTAACCGGGACCTCCATAAAAAGACTTCGTAAAAATGTATTTTGTTGAAAGGTTGTCCAAGTAGTTTCATGTGAATGAATTGGGACTTTTAGATTTGCACAACGACAACGTCGATTGCTACGATCGACGTCCTTTTAATGCACTGCCTTGAATGGACTTCACACGTATTAGTCCACGCAAATCTAAAAGTCCCTATTGTCTCCTGGAAAAGACGAACAGAACAACATCTCAACCCTTTATTTTAGAGGGTAAGGGGTGGGGTCAAAAATGCTCTCGCTTTATATTTATTGAAATGTTGATGATTGCTGATTGTTGATGCAAAAGAGGAAACAGAGAAAAATAGAAACCAATCAATGGAATAGTAATGAAAGATATTTGAATTACGTTGAATATTTGCATAACGATTCAGTTCACCGCACAGGACTTTGGAACTAATTGAAAACGACAAAATTACAATTGCACAGTGCGATGATTTATGAATTTAAAAAAAAAGTAAATCAGTGTAGGTTAGTGTATACTAATGCTTATAACTTGCAAAATGCAACCGGACTATCTGCTACGAAAGGTTTATATTCTTAATCGCATAATTAAGTCGTCGAGCGTAATGAGAGCAGTAGACGAATACAAGAACTGTGCTAGATTAGGTGTACGGTAAACCAGTGCTTCTTCAAGTATGGAAGACATAAATCAACAGCTTCATGAGGCAGCATTGAGGGGAAAAATCAAAAGCGTTAAAAAACTACTAAAGCAGGGTTCAAACTTAAACCACACAGACCAAGATGGAAACACAAGTTTGCATAACGCGGTGAAGAAAAACCATAGAACCGTCACTGAGTATCTCATAAACCAAGGTGCTGATGTGGAGAAGGCGACTCCAGGTGGAAAAACACCCTTACATCTTGCTGCATCACTCGGAGATCTTAAAGCATCGAAAGTTCTACTCAGTCATGGAGCAAATATGGACAAAGAAGACAAGGAAGGCTACTCTGCATTATACAGCGCTGTAATGAATGGTCATCTTGATGTCACCAAATATCTGATCTGTAAAGGAGCTGAGGTGAATAAGGGAAACAATGAAGGTAGGACCGCATTACAAGGTGCTGCTTTTAATGGTCGTCTAAAAATAGTGAAATATCTGATCAGTCAAGGAGCTGATGTGTATAAGGGAGATAATGACGATCGGACTGCATTACAAAGTGCTGCTCAGGAGGGACATCTTAATGTCACCAAATATCTCATCAGTCAAGGAGCTGAGGTGAATAAGGGAGATAATGACGGCAGGACTGCATTACACAGTGCTGCTGAGGAGGGTCATCTTGATGTTACCAAATATCTCATAAGCCAGGGAGCTGAAGTTGATAAGGGAAATAATGTGGGTTGGACTGCATTACACGGTGCAGCTCAGAAAGGACGTCTTGATGTCACCAATCATCTGATCAGCCAAGGAGCTGAGGTCAATAGGGGCGATAATGACAATTGGACTGCATTAAACAGTGCTGCTTTCAATGGTCATCTTGATGTCACCAAATATCTGATTAGTCAAGGAGCTGAGGTGAATAAAGGTAACAATGACGATTGGACTGCGTTACGCAGTGCTGCTTGGAAGGGACATCTTGATGTCATCGGGTATCTGATCAGTCAAGGAGCTTATGTAAATGAGGGTGATTATGAAGGCTTGGCTGTATTACACATTGCTGTTCAGAAGGGTCATCTTGATGTTACCAAATATCTGGTCAGTGAAGGAGCTAATGTCAATAAGGTGGATACTGACGGCAGGACTGCATTGTACATTGCTGCTCAGGAGGGTCATCTTGATATTACCAAATATCTCATCAGTCAAGGAGCTGAGGTTAATACGAGAGATAATGACGGCAGGACAGTATTACATGTGGCTGTTCTAAAGGGTCATCTTGATGTCACCAAATATCTCATCAGCCAAGGAGCTGAGGTGGATAAGGGAAATAGCGAGGGTAGGACTGCATTATACCTTGCTGCTTTGAAGAATCATCTTGATGTCGCCAAATATCTCATCAGCCAAGAAGCTGAGGTAAATAAAAGAGATAAGGACGGTCGGACTGCATTACACATTGCTTCTTTCATAGGTCATCTCGATATAACCAAATATCTCATCAGTGAAGAAGCTGATGTGAATAAGGGAGATAATCACGATTGGACTGCATTACACCTTGCTGCTGGCAATGGTCATCTTGATGTTACCAAACATCTCATCAGCCAAGGAGCTGAGGTGGATAAGGGAAATAGCGTGGGTAGGACTGCATTATACCTTGCTGCCCAGAATGCTCATCTTGATGTCACCAAACATCTCATCAGTCAAGGAGCTGATGTGAATAAGGGAGATAATGACGGTAAGACTGCACTACGCAGCTCTGCTTTAAATCGTCATGTTGATGTCGCCAAATATCTCATCAGTCAAGGAGCTGAGGTGAATAAGGGAAATAATGACGGCAGGACAGTATTACACTTTGCTGCTTGGAATGGTTATCTTGATGTCACCAAATATCTCATCAGTCAAGGAGCTGAGGTGAATAAGGGAGATAATGACGGCAAGAGAGTATTACACATGGCTGTTCACAATGGTCATCTTGATGTCACCAAATATCTCATTAGTCAAGGAGCTGGTGTCAATGAGGGAGATAATGACAATTGGACTGCATTACAAAGTGCCGCTCAGGAAGGTCATCTTGATGTCACCAAATATCTGGTTAGCCAAGGAGCAAATCTGAATAAGGGAGATAATAATGGTAGAACTGCATTATACCTTGCTGCTGGCAATGGTCATCTTGATGTCACCAAACATCTCATCAGTCAAGGAGCTGATGTCAATAAAGGAGATAATGACGGCGGGACTGCATTACACATTGCTACTCAGGTTGGTCATCTTGATGTCACCAAATATCTCATCAGTCAAGGAGCTGATGTGAAAAGGGGAAAGGATAACTATGGGACTTTATCGAGCCATCCTGCTCAGGAGGGTCATCTTGATGCCACCAAATATCCTATCAGTCAAGGAGCTAAGGCGAAAATAAGAAAGGATAATTATGGGACTTTATCGAGCCTTCCTTCTCAGGAGAATTATCTTGATGTAACCAAACATCTCACCAGTCAAGGAGCTGATGTGAATAAGGGAGATAATGATGGTTTGACTGCATTACACAAAACTTCTTTCATGGGTCATCTTGATGTCGCCAAATACCTCATCAGTCAAGGAGCTGAGGTTAATACGGGAAATAATGACGGCAGGACAGTATTACATGTGGCTGTTCTAAAGGGTCATCTTGATGTCACCAAATATCTCATCAGTCAAGGAGCTGAGGTGAATGAGGGAGATAATGATGGTTTGACTGCATTACACCTTGCTGCTGGCATTGGTCAACTTGATGTCGCCAAATACCTCATCAGTCAAGGAGCTGAGGTGAATACGGGAGATAATGACGGCACGACAGTATTACACATGGCTGTTCAGAATGGTCATCTTGATGTCACCAAATATCTCATCAGCCAAGGAGCTGAGGTGGATAAGGGAAATAGCGAGGGTAGGACTGCATTATACCTTGCTGCTTTGAAGAATCATCTTGATGTCGCCAAATATCTCATCAGTCAAGGAGCTGAGGTGAATGAGGGAGATAATGATGGTTTGACTGCATTACACAAAACCTCTTTCATGGGTCATCTTGATGTCGCCAAATATCTCATCAGTCAAGGAGCTGATGTCAATGAGGGAGATAATGACGGTTTTACTGCCTTACACAGCTCTGCTTTAAATGGTCATCTTGATGTCGCCAAATATCTCATCAGTCAAGGAGCTGAGGTGAATAAGGGAGATAATGACGGCAAGACAGTATTACACATGGCAGTTCAGATTGGTCATCTTGATGTCACCAAATATCTCATCAGTCAAGGAGCTGAGGTGAATGAGGGAGATAATGATGGTTTGACTGCATTACACAAAACCTCTTTCATGGGTCATCTTGATGTCGCCAAATATCTCATCAGTCAAGGAGCTGATGTCAATGAGGGAGATAATGACGGTTTTACTGCCTTACACAGCTCTGCTTTAAATGGTCATCTTGATGTCGCCAAATATCTCATCAGTCAAGGAGCTGAGGTGAATAAGGGAGATAATGACGGCAAGACAGTATTACACATGGCAGTTCAGATTGGTCATCTTGATGTCACCAAATATCTCATCAGTCAAGGAGCTGAAGTTGATAAGGGAAATAATGTGGGTTGGACTGCATTACACGGTGCAGCTCAGAAAGGACGTCTTGATGTCACCAATCATCTGATCAGCCAAGGAGCTGAGGTCAATAGGGGCGATAATGACAATTGGACTGCATTAAACAGTGCTGCTTTCAATGGTCATCTTGATGTCACCAAATATCTGATTAGTCAAGGAGCTGAGGTGAATAAAGGTAACAATGACGATTGGACTGCGTTACGCAGTGCTGCTTGGAAGGGACATCTTGATGTCATCGGGTATCTGATCAGTCAAGGAGCTTATGTAAATGAGGGTGATTATGAAGGCTTGGCTGTATTACACATTGCTGTTCAGAAGGGTCATCTTGATGTTACCAAATATCTGGTCAGTGAAGGAGCTAATGTCAATAAGGTGGATACTGACGGCAGGACTGCATTGTACATTGCTGCTCAGGAGGGTCATCTTGATATTACCAAATATCTCATCAGTCAAGGAGCTGAGGTTAATACGAGAGATAATGACGGCAGGACAGTATTACATGTGGCTGTTCTAAAGGGTCATCTTGATGTCACCAAATATCTCATCAGCCAAGGAGCTGAGGTGGATAAGGGAAATAGCGAGGGTAGGACTGCATTATACCTTGCTGCTTTGAAGAATCATCTTGATGTCGCCAAATATCTCATCAGCCAAGAAGCTGAGGTAAATAAAAGAGATAAGGACGGTCGGACTGCATTACACATTGCTTCTTTCATAGGTCATCTCGATATAACCAAATATCTCATCAGTGAAGAAGCTGATGTGAATAAGGGAGATAATCACGATTGGACTGCATTACACCTTGCTGCTGGCAATGGTCATCTTGATGTTACCAAACATCTCATCAGCCAAGGAGCTGAGGTGGATAAGGGAAATAGCGTGGGTAGGACTGCATTATACCTTGCTGCCCAGAATGCTCATCTTGATGTCACCAAACATCTCATCAGTCAAGGAGCTGATGTGAATAAGGGAGATAATGACGGTAAGACTGCACTACGCAGCTCTGCTTTAAATCGTCATGTTGATGTCGCCAAATATCTCATCAGTCAAGGAGCTGAGGTGAATAAGGGAAATAATGACGGCAGGACAGTATTACACTTTGCTGCTTGGAATGGTTATCTTGATGTCACCAAATATCTCATCAGTCAAGGAGCTGAGGTGAATAAGGGAGATAATGACGGCAAGAGAGTATTACACATGGCTGTTCACAATGGTCATCTTGATGTCACCAAATATCTCATTAGTCAAGGAGCTGGTGTCAATGAGGGAGATAATGACAATTGGACTGCATTACAAAGTGCCGCTCAGGAAGGTCATCTTGATGTCACCAAATATCTGGTTAGCCAAGGAGCAAATCTGAATAAGGGAGATAATAATGGTAGAACTGCATTATACCTTGCTGCTGGCAATGGTCATCTTGATGTCACCAAACATCTCATCAGTCAAGGAGCTGATGTCAATAAAGGAGATAATGACGGCGGGACTGCATTACACATTGCTACTCAGGTTGGTCATCTTGATGTCACCAAATATCTCATCAGTCAAGGAGCTGATGTGAAAAGGGGAAAGGATAACTATGGGACTTTATCGAGCCATCCTGCTCAGGAGGGTCATCTTGATGCCACCAAATATCCTATCAGTCAAGGAGCTAAGGCGAAAATAAGAAAGGATAATTATGGGACTTTATCGAGCCTTCCTTCTCAGGAGAATTATCTTGATGTAACCAAACATCTCACCAGTCAAGGAGCTGATGTGAATAAGGGAGATAATGATGGTTTGACTGCATTACACAAAACTTCTTTCATGGGTCATCTTGATGTCGCCAAATACCTCATCAGTCAAGGAGCTGAGGTTAATACGGGAAATAATGACGGCAGGACAGTATTACATGTGGCTGTTCTAAAGGGTCATCTTGATGTCACCAAATATCTCATCAGTCAAGGAGCTGAGGTGAATGAGGGAGATAATGATGGTTTGACTGCATTACACCTTGCTGCTGGCATTGGTCAACTTGATGTCGCCAAATACCTCATCAGTCAAGGAGCTGAGGTGAATACGGGAGATAATGACGGCACGACAGTATTACACATGGCTGTTCAGAATGGTCATCTTGATGTCACCAAATATCTCATCAGCCAAGGAGCTGAGGTGGATAAGGGAAATAGCGAGGGTAGGACTGCATTATACCTTGCTGCTTTGAAGAATCATCTTGATGTCGCCAAATATCTCATCAGTCAAGGAGCTGAGGTGAATGAGGGAGATAATGATGGTTTGACTGCATTACACAAAACCTCTTTCATGGGTCATCTTGATGTCGCCAAATATCTCATCAGTCAAGGAGCTGATGTCAATGAGGGAGATAATGACGGTTTTACTGCCTTACACAGCTCTGCTTTAAATGGTCATCTTGATGTCGCCAAATATCTCATCAGTCAAGGAGCTGAGGTGAATAAGGGAGATAATGACGGCAAGACAGTATTACACATGGCAGTTCAGATTGGTCATCTTGATGTCACCAAATATCTCATCAGTCAAGGAGCTGAGGTGAATGAGGGAGATAATGATGGTTTGACTGCATTACACAAAACCTCTTTCATGGGTCATCTTGATGTCGCCAAATATCTCATCAGTCAAGGAGCTGATGTCAATGAGGGAGATAATGACGGTTTTACTGCCTTACACAGCTCTGCTTTAAATGGTCATCTTGATGTCGCCAAATATCTCATCAGTCAAGGAGCTGAGGTGAATAAGGGAGATAATGACGGCAAGACAGTATTACACATGGCAGTTCAGATTGGTCATCTTGATGTCACCAAATATCTCATCAGTCAAGGAGCTGAGGTGAATGAGGGAGATAATGATGGTTTGACTGCATTACACAAAACTTCTTTCATGGGTCATCTTGATGTCGCCAAATACCTCATCAGTCAAGGAGCTGAGGTGAATAAGGGAGATAATGACGGCAAGACAGTATTACACATGGCTGTTCAGAATGGTCATCTTGATGTCACCAAATATCTCATCAGTCAAGGAGCTGAGGTGGATAAGGGAAATAGCGAGGGTAGGACTGCATTATACCTTGCTGCTTGGAAGAATCATCTTGATGTCGCCAAATATCTCATCAGCCAAGAAGCTGAGGTAAATAAAAGAGATAAGGACGGTCGGACTGCATTACACATTGCTTCTTTCATGGGTCATCTTGATGTCGCCAAATACCTCATCAGTCAAGGAGCTGAGGTGAATAAGGGAGATAATGACGGCAAGACAGTATTATACAAGGCTGTCCAAAATGGTCATCCTGATGTCACCAAATATCTCATCAGTCAAGGAGCTGAGGTGAATAAGGGAGATAATGACGGTAAGACTGCACTACACAGCTCTGCTTTAAATGGTCATCTTGATGTCGCCAAATATCTCATCAGTCAAGGAGCTGAGGTGAATAAGGGAGATAATGACGGCAAGACAGTATTACACATGGCAGTTCAGATTGGTCATCTTGATGTCACCAAATATCTCATCAGTCAAGGAGCTGATGTCAATGAGGGAGATAATGACGGCTTGACTGCATTACACAATACTTCTTTCATGGGTCATCTTGATGTCACCAAATATCTCATAAGTGAAGGAGCTGATGTGAATAAGGGAGATAATGACGGTTGGTCTGCATTACACAGAGCTGCTCAGAAGGGTCATTTTGATGTCACCAAATATCTCATCAGTCAAGGAGCTGATGTCAATAAAGAAGATACTGAAGGCAGGACTGGATTACACATTGTTGTTCAGAATGGTCATCTTGATGTCACCAAATATCTCATCAGTCAAGGAGCTGATGTCAATGAGGGAGATAATGACGGTTTTACTGCCTTACACAATACTTCTTTCAAGGGTCATCTTGATGTCACCAAATATCTCATTAGTCAAGGAGCTGAGGTGAATAAGGGAGATAATGACGACAGGACATCATTACATATGGCTGTTAAGAATGGTCATCTTGATATCACTAAATATCTGGCCAGTCAAGGAGCTGACTTGAATAAGGGAGATATTGACGGCAGGACTGCACTACACAGTGCTGCTCAGGGAGGTCATATTGACGTCATCAAATATCTGTCCAGTCAAGGAGCTGATTTGAATAAGGGAAATAATAGCGGTGTGACTGCATTACACAACGCTGCCTTCGGTGGTCATCTTGGTGTCACGAAATATCTTTTGAGTCAAGGAGCTAATTTGAACAAGATGGATAATGGCGGTTGCACTGCATTACACTGCGCTTCTCAGAATGGTCATCTTGATGTCACCAAATATCTCATCAGTCAAGAAGCTGAGGTGAATAAGGGAAATAATGAGGGCAGGACCCCTTTACACCATGCTGTTCAGAATGGTTACATTAATGTCGTTAAAGTCCTTATGGCAGGAGGAGCACGTTCCGACACAGGAGACAATAATGGGCTCACACCTCTTCAATTGTCTTCATTCCTCGGGTACAAAAGCATCGCTGATCTATTCATCGACTGTTCAAATTCCAGGGTAAACATATTACAAAACATTTTATGTCGAATTAATCTCCCTTGATGTATTTAATACAGGCATGTAGACTAACAAGTACTTAAAGGGATAGTTGAGTTCTGTTTTCAGACCGCAAATGCCTTCAAAGTGCATGGTTATTGCTCTTATTCTTATCTATGACATTTATAGTGCCCTTTTAGAACCTCAAATTGCTATGAAGGTAATTTTAGACCCCAAAATGTGTGAAATTTAGCCAATACGATCATACCAATTTAGCTCCACTTAAAAAAAAAACACGGTGACCGTTAATTAATTATTAAACTAAAAATAACATTACATAGGCCGGCTGGTTGTGTGTAATATAAGCACACGAAAATGCCAACAAAAAAGCCAACATCGGCATTTGCTAAAATACGACGTAAAAGGCGTTATTTCGTTTTTTCGAAGGTTTTTTCAAATTGTTCAGAATATCTAATTTTGTGGTGGTACATAAGTATTATAAATTGTTATATTTCAGCCGTCTCTGAACCGATTTTGATCAAACAAAGATGATTTTGTCATTTAAATATTATGTTCTTTTAAATTTGACACTCAGTTTTTCATTATCTCACAAAACATTATTTTGTGTAGCGCCCTCTGCAACAGAACTCAACTATCCCTTTAAATTGAATAAAGTAGATATTAGGCGTGTTAGGCATACGATACCTTTTACCATGTATTTAGAATAGACCAATTCAATTTTTACTACATTTTTGTTACCACTATTTGATTCTTAAGCATACATAAAATAACAGTTAGACTCAGTTCTATTTTGTTACCTTTTATTAATATACAAGTCATGTATATCACACTTGATGATGAATGCTGAAAAGGTTAATTTATCTCTGGATAATTGACTACTTTACCTTATCGAACTTTCATAGCATTTTTTCATGTTGCCCATTTTCTCATATTCTGCTGGACCAGGATGATTTAACGGATATCCATCTTGCCATCCAAGGCGGTCATACCTCCACTATTGAGAAGTTAATTTCTGAGGGAGCCGATCTCAATGTCCAATCAACTGACGGTCAGACGTGTCTCCATAAAGCCATTAAACTCTGCTATGAGAGCGAAAAGATTATGTACGCCACGGATACGCTAAAAGAGGTGAGTAGTACCCCAGGAACTCAAACGAGACCGACATCAGACCGACGAGAGTCTGGACAACAAATTCAATTACGGCCAAATATTGGTAGGTTTTATAAGTTTAATTTCCACTACTGCGAGTCCACTTCGACAAGAGGCAGCGTTAAACCATGCGTATGTATATGATGCTCATCCACCCTGACTATTAATAAACGATACCATTCTAATATAAAAGTATATATTTGTTTATGTTTCAGATCTCTAATGAGTATTACAAGGGCAAACTATCTCCTGAGAAGGCCTTGGTGTTCTATCTCCTGGAGAATGGAGCCAAGTCAGATGTGAGGGACACGGCAGGCAAACTACCAATCCAATATGCCAAGGACGAAGTGATCAAACAAATGATTTTGTCGAGGTAATACTTTCAAGTCTTAAAGAATAACGTTTTGTCCCCGCCAGTTGTAAAACAACCAATTTATCAAAACTCAAGCAAATAAAGCATTTGTTCACTTTTGAGATTTTGTATTAAAAAAACTTTTTTTTAGAAACTTTAGCCTTATTGTCAATCTTACCAGTTGAATATAAATGTGTTTTTCAAACAATAAATTGTACATTTTTGTGACAATTATGACTTTTACTTGTTTTGGGGGCGACTATTAAGCCTACTAGGTTGTAAAGTCCATATCATCCTGTTTTTCTTCTTATCTACTCAGATGGCCAGTGTATATATATATATATATATATAACATGTTGTATTAACGGGACATCTATATATCTTAGACGTTAACCGGTCATCATAAACAAATGTTATGTTACACTAACCAGGCGCGCCAGAAGCAGTTTGGGATGGGGGGGGGGCAAACATTCCAGGGGCTCACCTTCCAGGGTAGTGGCGTAATAAGCAAAACCTTTTTGTTGGGGGGGGGGGCAGAAGACAAATATGCATCACCACCACATTTACATGTAACATGCAGGCCCAGCGGATGTTTTTTTTTATGTGGAGTATTAACGATCAGGAAAAGCGTAGCGAGCGAAGCGAGTGGAGCATAAATTGGTGTGTCATTACGGTATTTAATTACGGTGAGATGAGCATCCAGAGACCCGTCTAAGGGCCCTTAATGGGGTCCAGGGGGTAGAGCCCCCGGAAGCTAAGGATTTTGGGGTCTTTAATTACGGCCAGATGAGCATATTTTTATACCTTATTTGTGACATTGGCAGGTCACTCATTTTTTTCTCTCTCTCTTTCTTTCTTTTTCTTTTCAACATAATTTTTCAAAAGAAAGTTAGGGGCGGGCTCGAGCCCCCGAACCCCGACGTTCTGCAGGCCCTGACATGAATGCTTCTAAATTAGCGTATTTTTTCGCCCAACTGTAAATTTGGGAGTTTGTAATTTTCCAACATATGCATTAAAAGGTTCGATTTACAAAATAATTGAGAAAAAATACCGGAAAATCATGTAATTTCAGCAACATTTGTAACAAAAATCACTGGTATCAAAATAGAAATACCCCTACCCCCACCCCCCCCCCCCCCCCATCAGTATGCCAGTGTTCAGGGGCTCATGTCTTCTCACCCCTATACAAAAACACACGTGCATGCTTTCCTATCCTCTTACAATATTTCCATGATATGCGCGTGTCGCCATTATAAACCTCCATTGATAAATATAGGGGAATGCGAAATGTATAGGAAATTTAATTCCTGTTCTTTGAATGAAATATAATTTGTATGAGATTCAATTCAGGTTTCATTTTTTTTAATGTTATTTTGGGTTAAAAAATACGAACCATCTTTTCTCCTTAACTTTTTTGTTTTGTTTTGTTGGGGGGGGGCGAAAATGTGTTTCCCCCACTCTTTTGGTTGGGGGTAAGGGTGGCGCCCCAATTCCGGCGTCTATGCGCTAACACTTGTAAGTAATCCCCGTTCCCTTTAAACATCCCATATGTATTTTTAGTGTAGGCCTATATATTGTATTCATTTTGTATACAGTGCGACCCAGAAAAAATGAAACCGAGAACTATCGCTTTTTATCATACATACACAATGACACATATTTGTAAAGCTTAGATCCTCTTCTTTCATTTGATGCAACTCATATAATGCATATTTCACGCATGAGTGATTAAAATGAATTTGAAGAGAAGAAACCAAAAAGTCATTTGGCGGACGGTATCTGAATTTCAAAGAGAAAATTACATTTCGAGAAAGTTGAGTTTGTGCCCTTTCATATGACACCTCAATCAGGAAAAATGAGCTAGGAATAACAAAGTTAGTTTGTTTAAAGTAGTGCTTGCATTTCCATAAATTTTATAAAACGAATTCGTTTTCACTGGCTGCCTTCCGCAGCATCAAACGGAATTAACAAAAGACCTAACTCCGTTTCGTTGACAATCAACCATAATGCATGGCCGTACAGAGGGGGACAAGAAACCGATTAAAGTTAAGAGTTGTAAGATATCAAATTTGGATTCATAAGACAGACAGAATCTAAACAATTAAAGAGATTTGTAATAATTAGGAGCTTATAAAAAGGGAAAAGGACCAATGTGCAAGATATGCAGAAAATAATATTTAACAAAATCAAATGAGGAAATAGCTAGGAAGTTCAGCAGGGAGTGCATTTTTGTTCAGAATAATTTTGTAAGGTTACAATATGGTAGCTCATAAATGTAACACTTCATATACATCATTTATGGACAACTTAAAATCAGTGTGCAATCCTTCTGATTTATTACAATTGAACCTTCATGATCACATTGATGTTGCATTCAGCCGACTTTAACATGAGCTGGAAGCTCCTCTCTTTCATGACATGTTATGATGGCTACTGTTAGTGACATGATTGTATAAAAAAGTTATATTAATGAGATTGGTGTATAAATAACAGATCAATACCAGACGGGTATACACTAAAATGGGAGTTTCTGCAGTCCTCGATTAAAGAAGCTGTTCACAATACCAATGATGCCCTGGAGAAGTTGTGCGCCTAAAAGTAAATAATATCAGTTACATCCTCAACACACTCTGGCAAGGACCAAAGATTCATCAAGCACATTATGAAAAGTAGGAGAGGGAAAATTTGTGAGAAAATGTCAACTGATATCTCCTTCACAGCTACTTACGACAAGCTGCTAAATGACCAGATACCACAATAAAGTTAAGAGTTAGGAAAGACATTCTGGATCAGGTAGCAATAGAGGATGCTATCATCCAAGTATCAGCATGTCCTTCTTTTAAAAGAAGAAACAAGAGGGGTGCAATTATGAACATAACTTTCCAGCATCTCCAGCTCTGTCCTATAAACACTTGCGATTTATCAAATCTGAGGAGCCTTAATATACTCCTTGTCCAAACCAACTTTATCTGGAAATCAATTCACACCTCTGTAAAAACGGTGGCGAAATGTGGATTATGGCATCCAGAGCAATCAATAAACTGTGACCCCCCCCCCCCCCCCCAATGCCCAATCGTATCTACACAAATTACTGTACAAGCGAGGAACCAACCCGACGGGGAAGGCAATTCGTAAGGGAGCGCAGCAATCGAGTAGTAGTAGAGTATCGCATTTTGAACATTGATAAGTGGTTTTCATTTCATTTTACTTTAAAGGGTAAACAAACAAAAAGTAACGTAAACTGTGGAATTAAACAAGGTAATCCAAAGGTAAGAGTTTTTTTCCTTTTAATGTTGAAAGTGGATTTTTGTTTGAAAAAGTTGAATCCCATTTCAAACATTCAATCATCGAGGGTGTTATATTCATCAAGAGGCTAGTGAAACGTATACATAGAAATTACATTTCGATGTCAAATTTGGAACCATTTACAAAGGCTATTTATCAATTATATCTATAAATTAACGAGATCCTATGAAACCTAATACTAGGAGCCGCGACCGAGCTTTCGAAACATCTCCATTTCAAATATATTTTACTTTACGTATATTGGGGCGCATATATTCGTAAAGATCAACAGTTTTCTTCCTTCCTCCCCTTCCCCTACCCTCATATCTTTCTCTTTTTTTGGCGCCCTCATGTTATACTCTCTTCTAAAGCACTGTGCACCCATAAAGATGCCAATATGAACCAAATAGAAAGGAATCTATAGGTTTGGGATTGATCAGGAGACTTTCGATCAAATTGGATTAAACACAACTGTATTTTTACCAATGACGTTTAATAATTGGTTTCTTGCAGAAAGCAGTTTTAAAAATAAAATTTTGGCCAAAATTTATAGGGAGAATGGAAAAACTTCAAGAGACGCAAATTCAAATAATTTGAATTAACTCCTTTTCCCCGTTAATGTATTTCCAAGTTTTTAAAGTTAGGAAAATACACGTATGGTACAACTTTTATTTCTTCATGAAAAGAATACGATTGATATTAATCGCAAATAAGTTGCGATTAATTACAACTGTTTATAAGATGGGACAAAGGTTTTGTTATTAATTTACACATGGCTGTTTTATTGATTTATTATATGAAATGAATAATTTGGTCCCACATTCGTGGCTGGGGATGAACAAAAGAAAGACATTGACAAACGGGTTTCTTGCGCTTCAACCCGTTATATTTAAAATGTATTTTGAAGATTCCTTCGAAAAAAATACTTGACAAATGTTTCAATTGCAGTGTACTTTATAAATATTGCTCTGCACAAATTGCTCTGATTTTGTTATGGGAGAAAGAGATAGAGAGGGAGGGGTCACAGAGGTGGATGGAGCAAATTCCGAACCCCACCATCTATTTTTTTCATGATTCACTGACTGAAAAGTGGATCTAGGCCTAGCCGTCATCATTGATATTACAATTTCCGAGAGACACAAATGGGCCTCCCTTGATTAAAGAAATACAAGAACAAATGTTGGAAAATAAAAATGAGGGAAAAAACAAATTAACAGAAGAACATGGCACTTTAGTATTTCCGACGTGGGATAATTATACGGAGAAAAGTGACACGTGAATGTTATGTTTTGTTTAGATAAAAAATGATAAGTCAGTCATTGGATTAAAAGAATATATCTATTTTCTCCTCCCATCAATGAAAACAAAAGAAATTACTCTAACATACATAAAATATATTCTCAAACTACCCTGTAAATTTACCATTTCAAGTGTAGGGCTTAAAAAAACATAATTTTTATACTAAACTTTTTTTTTTTTAAAGTACACATTTGAAAACTGTGATAATATATATGTAGCTATAAGGTTACCGTTATTTTTGGGATCAAAAATATTTAGATCAAATTATGATGTAATCATATCATAGATTGAAAAAAATATATGATACAAACAATATAATGATTGCTGTACTGCGACTCGTACCTTCGTTTAGTAATCAGGTCTAGTCTATGCATTATTTAATTGATATCCTACTTTGGTTTCCGAAAACTCCGGTATCGTATAGGCCTATCGGTTGCTAGGCATATACTTACTGTAGCAATGGGAACTAAGAAAGTATCATTAAATATGGTGAAACCTCATCATCTAACATAACACTTCCAATCAAAATATTCATCTGATGATAGCATCTACTCGCGATATGTTCTATGTTGCATATCACCATGCTACCGTTGTAAAGGAGAAGGGGAAAGAAGAAGCAACTAAAATTGCCATTTTAGCTCTTATCATGTGTCAACTTTAAAGCGCTTTAACTTTTTCTGTTAGAAAAACAATAAACTTTGAATTGGAATATTTCATTAACCATAATTTATAGACAGTTCTCCAGAATATTGCAAGTAAGAAGCCATCATAAATGTAAGTATGGAGAAAAAGGTACTTTGGTGCAATCCAAAAATGGGAACAAATCACATTTTTGGCTCTAAATTGTTTTGTTAATCATGCCAAAACTTATTGAATGTAATATCATCTTAAATTAAATAGAATTATCTTATGAGATTTCACACATCGTAAAATGCGGTTATGTTAAAAATAATCTACAAAATAGTTCAACAGTAGTTATACATAGTGGCCATTTTGACAATTACCTGCCTTTTATTTTTCCAGCAGCATATATTCAAGGTTGTCCAAATGGAAATTTTGCGGGGAGGTGCCCTGAACACGTTGATACTTAACAAACGTTTACAACATTCCATGTCATAAACAAATCGAATAGGGATTTTGCCCCCAATCTGTAAAGCGCTAAAAGACATCGTCGACATAATACGGGCTATATAGACCTTCACTATTTTCACACTGGTTTTGCTTAACCCCGTACTTTGCTTAGCCCCGTACTATCCTTAACCCCGGACTATTTTTTTGGCTTTTCACACACGCTGTTTTTAGTCCCGTACTAGCGCCTATTCCGGAATAAGAAAATTCCCGCTGTTCTCACTGCATTTCGTTAACCCCGGATATCGTGAATGTTATGATTGGACATACTTCGCATCTGGCCAGCTGCGATACGCTCCATTGCGTAGTACCGGACTATTTTTCGTTTCTGTTCTCATTCATTTGCTTAGGACCGCAATTGCGGGGTTAGCAGGAGTTAGCACCACAATTGCGGAGTTAGCCCTACTATTTTGCAGGGTTAGTTAACCCCGTACTATAGGTGGGGTTAGCCAACTTTAGCCCACTTTGGTAAAAACCAGTCTGAACAGAAAGTGGAATAGGCTTAACCCCGTACTATAGGTGGGGCTAAGACCCCCCCCCCCCTTAACCCCACCTATAGTACGGGGTTAAGCAAAATATTGCCAGTGTGAAAACAGTATAAGTAGTAGTATTATTATTACCATTATCATTAGTATCGTTATTTTTAATGTTAGTACTATCATCATCACGATTATCATCATCATCATCATCATCATAATCATTATTATAATTATGATTGTTATTAGTATTACTATTATAATAAAATGAGGAAAGTAGGAGCTACGTGTAAACAACACTTGAATTGAATTGAAGTTGATTCATGGGAATATATTTATCTGGAACGGACTAATGGGGTTTCCTATAATTGAAACATAATTCGCTACATGTTAATGGGTACATGACCTTCAACGTAATTCAATGTATAGCTAAAAACCTAATTTTTCATACCCTTTACCAAGTTTTGTCATTATTGAATTATGTGAAAATCGATTTATGTTTCTTGAGAATATGAAATATTAAAGCTTACATCTAAACGTATTCAACCAGTCCACGTTAAATTATGGGGTTACGAAAAAGACAACAAATACATCAAATTTGCGAGGGTTATGAATAAACTATTTGTAAACTGTATAAGGTTGTTTGTTTGTATATTTTGCTTTTAGGTTTGTTCACAACAGAGGAACTACGGAGGCCGAGAAGAACAATTATGACAACCTGCCGGGAATGGAGCAAAGTAATAGAACAGACAGTGTAACGCCAATAAACAACGCCTTAGGTGAGATAAATTTATGCATCTGATGCAGGTGAATAATTTTCTGAAAGAGCTAGGTATATTCACCTCAAAATTTATAATTCGTTGATTCATTTCATTTTGATATATCTGAGGTCACAGACAAGAATCTCCAGCCTGGCGTCAGATCAACGGTAAAAAAACATAAATATATAAACAACACAATTGTGTTAATTGTAACCATCTATTTCTTTGTTTATTGTAAATTGCGTATATTACAGTTACATAAAGCATCGGTTAGAGACGATCTTCCTATTCGCATAATTAGAGAATTTGCATGTGAATTGAGTGTACCGGTTACTAGGGTTCTTAATATATCTTTCAGACAAGGAGTTCACTATGAAAATGACGGACAAAGAAAGCGGACAAAATATACAGTTCCTCAGGTAGATAAAGGAACATCCCTTCACTGCTATTATGTAAAAAGTGAATATGCATGTGACACCTGTTCTACACATTTTTACATAATAGCAGTGAAGGGATGTTCCTTTGTCTACCTGAGGAACTGTATATTTTGTCCGCTTTCTTTGTCAGTCATGTTCATAGTGGTGGAGATCCGCTCAAGTAACTTCTATTCCAAAATCGCGCCCACCTTGTATTAATAATCTGCGTCCTATAGCGTTGACTTCACATTTTTCTAAGTTGGCTGAATTTGTTATGGCTCAATGGTTATTGGAGGATATTGAGAAACTCATTGATATACATCAGTTCGGTAACAGACCAGGGTTATTTACTACACATTATTTTGTTGGCCTTTTACACCATCTTTATAAACATGCAGAAAATAACAGGTCTATATAAACTATTGTATGTACAAATTTTAAAAAAGCTTTTGATCGCTTGGATCACAATATTCTAATTGAAAACATGGTTAGTATGCACATAAGACCTTGGATAATAAATTGAATCATCATTTGTTTAGAATGTCGTAAACAAAGTACATTATATAATGGAAATCTTTCTGATATTGAATTTAGTCATGCCGGTGCTCCCCAAGGGACACGTCTTGGCCCAATTCTGTTTTCAATTATGGTTAAGGATTTATTCGAAAATATTATTATACATTACTTCAAATATGTTGATGATTTGTCTTTAGTACAATGTCGTTTCACAATTACAACCCATACTTAACTCTGTGCAATACTGGTCTCAATCAAACAATATGTCACTCAATCCTTTGAAGTGTTTTACCCTGAAGGTTAATTTTATGAAAAATCCTGCTCCTCCTGAAGTTCTTTCCATTAATGACTCTACTTTATCCAATGAACAAACTATCAACATTCTTGGAGTTATTATACAATCTGATTTAAAATTCAAAACGTGCAATAGAAAACTGTACATGCTGAGAAAGCTTAAGAAATTCAATTTACCTCTGACGGATTTATATACGACCAATTTTAGAATATTGTGCTCCAGCGTTCCATAGTAGTCTTACAATAGAACAAAATAACAATCTTGAAAAATACAACGTAGAGTATGTAAGCTTATTTTAGGGCCTAGTTACATTTAATACCTATTGTAATGCATGCCAAGTATGCAATTTACCAACTCTTGAGGAGAGGAGACTAGCACTTTGTAGAAAATTCTACAATCACTCTTTTTGTCAGACCTGGTAACCTCAGAAAAAACACTAGTATATCCATGGAGATAATGGTATATCTCTTCGCCGTATTCTCACTTATCAACAATTTCAATTCAAAACAAAAAGGTCTAAAAATAGCCCACTGTCATTTTTGGTTGATATACTCAACAAAAGCTGAAGAACTTGTTTTATTTTTTTAACTTGTATTGTTATTGCAGGTATACTAAGTGCTTGTCTCCTCTCCACAAGTAACCTGTTTTAAATGTACCCATTTTAATATTTTTACCATGCTTGTATTGACTTTTATGGGAAATTTGTAAACAATACCAGCTCATGTTTTTATTATATTTCTGTAAACTTGTGCAATGTGTTTATGGTTTTTAGTTACATAATCTAAGTCTCTTATTTGACATTGCTAGTTTTTGACATTGTATATCTTTAAAAGTGTTATCTATTGTGCCTAACATGTAAACATGAATATTCCAGCCATGGCTGTCCTTCATGTAAAATTGTATTTGTATGAACCATGTTTGTGCTATAATAAAAAGCATTTTTGAATTGAATTGAAATTGAAATATTCTTTTTAAACATCAAATCGTTAATCCATTTTGTCTTTCATTGTATCCTCTTGACGTTACTATTTTGGCAAATACAACTATAAATGAAATGAGTCTTGGAATGAGACTACACGTTCATTTGTACACGTACTGTATCTCTAGCAGGAGATTCTCGCTTGTGACGTCAGAGCTTGAAATATATATATTTATTGCACAGTATTCTGCTAATACATATATTTACATTTCTGTTTAATATCAGATGGTAAATCTGCAACTGGAAATTTTGGGGCTCTTGGAGGAAAGCTGTCTACCAAATTCCATGGGTTCACGCTCCACATTCCACCTGGTGCCCTTGAGGAAGATCAGAAAATCAGCCTTCGGGTACTGACCGAGATTCCAAATGGCCTCGCACTTAAAGAGGACGAGCTTCTAGTAAGCCATGGCTTCCAATGTTACCCGTCTGGGCTACGTTTTAAGAAACCGGCAAAGCTGATAATACCTCACTGTGCATTAGTCACTGCTCCTAACAAAGTACAGACCGTACTGTATTCCTGGAATCAGTCAGGTAAGTTCATGTGTTCAGACTTTCTGCAAGTATAAACATGTTCGGGCAGTTTGTTAAGAGAAAATGACGTAGTAGTTTGTGATTAGGAATCGGGTTCAAGGCCTTTGCCCACATTGGCAAAGGCCTTGAACCCGATTCCTAATCATGCCAACTTGTTTTCGAGTCAGTATACTAAGATTTTCTTTCATATTTTCGTTGGTAATAGGGGGCACTCGACTTTGCAAATAGATATTATCTGCAGCCGTCAGTGGCACTGCAGACTTTACATAGTGACTCCCCAATCATCCCCTATCATTTTCACAACTTTAAACCAACTCTGTGGTTTCAGGGGCTCTTTTGAAATGCTAAACATATCTTTAATTTTACAGAAAAAGTCACTGTGGGTAGTTTGGTATAAGAATAATCAAGGTCATCAGAAAAACAATTGTTCATTTCTTCCATTAGCAGATTAAGGCCTATGTACACAATTATTTTCTTCCCTTACTCAAGAAAAATACATGATAGAAATATTTCATTACAATTGTGTTTATTAAATTCAATTTGACAAATATTTTACAATTTCTTTTCCACATATTCGCCATAAAAAAATTAATAATTATAGTACACTGTCGCTCATATAGTTGGAATATTTTTTTGTTACCCCAATTTATGGAATTATTTTGACAATGATTTATTCCTAATAGATCTAGATAATAGCAAACATTAATTCTCAGATTTTATTGAATAATAATTTGCCAGTGTTTGTTTTGCGTGAATGCTAAATCCTGGGGCCTCACAGTTACGAGGCCATTGCTTTGCCACTGAACCATGACTGTACGCCAATGCATTATGGCTCATGGGCACACAGAAGATTTGTTTATGTTGGGGACCGGGGGGGGAAATTCAATGAATTATTGAAAATGTATTGCATTTTTTTACTTTTTTTTATTCGTGGGAACTGGCCCCTACCCTAGCCCCCGCTGCGTACAGTCATGGTTCAGTGGCAAAGCAACGGCCTCGCAACTGTGAGGCCCCAGGATAAAAAACGTGTCGAAGTGCTATATTAGTGCCCTTTTGTGGGGCATTTATCCTCATTGCTGCCATTTTTTACTTAAGGGCGTATAGGTACCCTAGTTGATAAGCATAGTAGCATACACATGCTTTAGCAGTCACGCAAAACATGGGCTGATTATTATTCAATAAAATCTTAGAATGTATACTATCATCTTGATCTATTAGGAATAAATCATTGTCAAATAATTCCATAAATTGAGGTATTCCAACTATATGAGCGACAGTACAAACAAGTATAAAATAATAAAAGTAATTCTTGTTTTTTCAGTAATTTTCCATTTTGAATCGTATTCCAGTCGCAAAAAAACACGATGCATAATTATGTTAAGCCTAATGGAATAGTACGATTCCCTATAGCCTATTTAAACCGTTGCCTGTCGTTTTTTAAATTCAATTCGTTTTCTTTTGTTTTAAAGGTACACCTGAACGGCTTCCAGATTCCTCCAACTTTGTTTGTTCAGTACAAGAACGGTGGCTAGAGGTCTCAATAAGCCATTTTTCTGGAGGATTCATGGCCTTTATTTGGGACTGGCTATTTATGAGCGGCATATTACTGTCATGCATGTCGTTTCTTCCCAGACTCATGCCTGCCTCCAGAATACCAAGACTGGAGGTTCGGTTCGTCAAGAAGCCACATGGCCAAGGATGGGTAAAAAGACATTAACACCATTTTGTTAAGGGGGGCGTATTTATGCCTGATCACGACAGGAAGGCTTTGTTCATCCTGGCGTCGATGGTGAGGATGTATTGTTTACCCATTTAAAATTGCTGTCGCAAATAAACAGTTTATATCTTAATAAAGTATTTGTATGTTAAAACAAAACTGTAACCTCCTTCAGCACCTCTTTTAGTAGAAATATATTTTTTTCGGCTCTTTTAGTCTTGGTCGTAGATATTCATCGAACAGGGTGTAGTAAACATTTTGTTAACTGCATTTTAGACTTTACCTTGTAACTTTCCAATTTTATCATATCAAATCAACGAATGAATAACCCGATGCCGAAAATACACTTTTTAACTTACATGTGACATCCCTAACTGTGAATAGAAGGCCCTGGTACTATACTTTTTAGACTGTATCTCTCAACCAATACTATTTTGATAGTCATCTTATTTTTATGATTTTCCTGACAAAAAAAAACCCATTTTCACCGATCTAAATGAAATGCTTGACCCAACTACAACTAATTATTCCTTTGGAAGACTCCAGCGCGTACTTTAGTTAAGGATGCACATGTATCCGAGAGAAGGTGTGTAATATAAGTAAATATGATTTCTATCCACTTGATAATTTGCTGATAACTTAATTAGAATCGTTTGTGTACATATTGATTTCAGAAAGATGTCCATGCATTAAATGACCCCGATTTCCAGCCTGTGAAGGCCGATGACGATGAGATTGTGTTTCGGCAGGACAAATTTACAGTGGCTTGCCAGCTGGGTGAGCAGATTCTCGAAACAGATGGACATGTAAGTGTACTTTGGTTCTCGGAATTGCTATATTCTGTTAACAACTTAAATTGAAACAAGGGCTATTTGGAAACAAGAACAGTTCAAATTTAACAGTCGTGCGATCAATCATATTTTCGTTCATCATTATCTAAATTTCATTTTTTTTCGTATCAGACCTGGATCAACTGGTCCTTGATAGATAGATAGATAGATAGATAATCAAATTTATTCCATTCATCATAAAAAAACATTTACATACAAGAACATACAAAATCACAAGATATATAGTCAAAATAAACGAACACTACATAAAATAATAGTACAATATAAAGTGATCTGGACAAAAACATAGAAAAGGTGAGTATTTATGTGAATGAGGAGGCAGCTAAAAAGTAAATGCCTTATTGGTGCTGCCACCTACAAAAAACTGAAAATTTGAAATTAGGATAAGAAGAGAGTATGAGTACAAGACCATATTAAAGATTTACAGAATAGGTATATTGTTTAAGCATATATACCAAAAAGATTAACAACAAACAAAAACAACAACAAACAAATATTTGTTTTTGTTTCTCACATTGACAGGATACATACTCGAATGAAAAAATATCGAAAATATCCTAATGATAATGATACTTATATAATGATCATATTTATATCCTGCATCGTAACTAAATACATTATGTCTGATTTCAATGATTTTCTCAACCCTGTTGAAGATACCAGCCTCCCTTACTCTTTGATTCCTAATTACTTTGATATAATGCTGCTTTGTATCATAATGATTATAATTTCACGTGCGAAAGCTCGCTTGTATAATAGCTCATTCATCTAGAATAGGCTACTTAACCACCCTGAATAATACTACCAAAGGATTCCAGAAATAAAGGTTGAATGTAACATTTAATGTAACTCAAATCAAAGAGGATATTACAAATATCCTTGCTCAAATAGAACACATCATATTATTGTCGTTTACAAAATAATAATCTAAGAACTGTCCTAACAATCAAGATACATAGCTTACTAATGATTTCTTCACAACAACACCCGAACAACCTGAATCACGAAGGACACTGACATCATGGGATTCAAGTTTCCCACTACTAACTGGAAGCTTCGTACGCCAATGTTGCTGACACGCATCACATATACCATAGACTTCCTTATGCATGCCTATCTGACTCTATAATCTCCACTGGAGGAGGTTCAATGTATTCAGTAAAAGACACTAAGAAATCACCTACTTCGACAGTATCAGCAGTCTAATTACTCTGGAAACTAGAAGACCTACAAGTGGGACAAGGACCCGATGTCTGCTTCCCTACTAAATCTTTCTGAGTTTCTTTAGACTGATTCTTGCGTTCCTTATGCTTACTACTCGGTGAGCCAGAACTAACTAAACTCGCACTCTGGAGTCTAACTTTGCACAAGGCGGCCCATTTTGTTACAAACAAAGCATGGGCCCTTTTGACGGCGCGTTGATTGTTCGCTCCTAGTCTTACTCTCTGCAATTGGCGCATTGGATGCCGTAGTGTCACCCTTAGGTTTCAATATGTGGTTTGCAGTGGGGTTCCTCTTAGGTACTCCTAAACGTCCCCCATGAGCCTCTACAAAAGCATCTGCTTGACTTGCCATCTCGTCTGCAGAATTAGGTTTTCTTTCCTTTAGAAACAATGCTAGTGCTAGACCTCCCTTCTCTAAGACTTGCTGCATTAAAAGCAACTATACTATACCATTATACGTACGCTGAGAGTCAGACAATTCAATCCATTTGTGCAAATAATGTGACAACCTAACAACAAACTGACTAGGAGTCTCTCCTGACTCAGGATTAGAAAATCTGAACTTCCATATTGCTCCGATTGTCTCATTTTCGCTCGCGTGAACATTGCCAGCACAAACCACTGACCTCTACCTCCTGAACGGATCATCGCCTATTCCCATTCACTATACGTTACGTACTAAAAGGCTGTATTGTCTGACCGTTCATGAATATTCATGTTTTTGTTAAACTCGGCAAAATGTTTGCTTTTACTAAATGGAAAAATTACGGTGGGGGGTTGGATGAAATGGACATAATGAAATAGGCAGAAGTGATCTAAGATAATTCATGCTTTTCATGTTTCGTGTGCTCGACCTATAATCTTCAAATCGCTTGGTAAACTGAGTCCAAAGTTCGACTTGTTTCACATGTGTATTATAGGCAATGACGAGCTTGCAACCTATTTTGAAAAATTACGGTGGGTGAACTTTCAAAAGTCAATGAGACATGAGGGCTCCAATGAAAGAGCTAGTGATAACGTACGTCGGGGTAGATGTGCTTTTCGTTTAAACAAAAAATGAATTTTTAACGATTAAAAAAAAAACGTCCATAGGCTAACATGTTTAAGCTGCTGATTCTGACCATGCTCTGACAATAGGGGGCGTTGTGAAATGAGACTAAACGGAGCCATATGTAACGGAAATCGTCTGCAGTGAGTTCAAATCTCTTCAACAAAGCTTCCTTCAATTTTGCATAATCTTTTGCCTGATCAGCTGACAATCTTGAGTATACATCTAATGACTTGCCCCGAAGGAGAGCACCAAGACTGATGGCCCAACTAGTTTGAGGCCAACCCTGATTTTCAGCATAGCGTTCAAACCTATTAAGATACGCATCCATACTATCCTTATCTTCCGTAAAGGGGGGGAAGGTTCGGGGAAGGGGCCAAAAAACGACGGTCACCATTACTACTACCTACCCCTGTACTATTCTGGAGACGTGCTAATTCAAGTTTCTTTTCCAACAACCTTTCTTCTTCTTTTCTATCTTCCCTAGCTACATGTCTATCATCCCTGGCTACTTTACGCTCCCGTTCTACAAAAGCTAAAAGGCCTTCACCTGAAAACCCTAAATCCTTTCCTAACTCAAATAATTTAGAATCAATGTTTACACTAACTCATACAAGAACAGGTATGACAGGTTTACAGACTCTTCATATACAAGTGAATTGCTTACCAAAACCCCTATAGCTGGTGTCAGGTGCTTGCGACCCCAGTGCGACTGCGAGAGGTCCCGGGTTCGACTCCCGGACGAGCCCCCAAATGTCACGTGCGATAGCTCGCTTGTGTTAGCTCATTCATCTAGAATAGGCTACTTAACCACCCTGAATAATACTACCAAAGGATTCCAGAAATATAGGTTGAATGTAACATTTAATGTAACTCAAATCAAGGAGGATATTACAAATATATCCTTGCTCAAATAGAACACGTCATATTATTGTCGCTTACAAAATAACAAGTATCTGTAAATAGGATACAGGCATTCATCGAAGTATAAACGTTGAAGGAACTCAGAGAAGACAAACATTTATAGCTCACCGCTAGTCTCCGAATCTGGTCCTACTCCTAGTCCTAGATCTTCGAGTTGAAGTTGGGCTGAGCTCAAACGTCAGGCGTAGACCTAACGTTAGTTAGATGGGATAGAACAGGACTCAATGGTGTCCTAGTTATTGTACATGGTGGTCCTGTTGGTGGACCAGATCTTTGAGTCGAACCAGGTCCAGGACCAAATCTAGAACTAGGTCTTGGACTAGAAAGCCTTACTTTAGCTCCAGAGCCTGTGACTTGGTGGCATTTCTCTGTCAATCACAACCTCATTTGCCTTTTGTGTCCCTCTGCAACTCTAGAGTAATGTTTAAGACTGTTCTCACTTGTTTGTCCAGAGACGCTCATGATATGCCTTGCTTCAAAACCGTGCTCATCTAATGTAGTGATAGTTGTAGCTCTTAGGCAGTGGTTCGTGTAGATTCTAGACGTGTTAGCGGCAATGCTAATGGTCTTCATTTTGGTTCCCAAAGCGTTTTTGCCAACAGCCTGATGATCATACCACGGCACACTTTGTTGTTGTGACCCGTCTCCAGCATTGACGACATCTTCAGGAGCTCTTGATTTTGGCCGTTGCCACAAAAAGGGAAAGTCAGGGTAAAAATGTGAAATGTAATCGCAAAACGACTTCACAGGGCACTTTACATCCTTTGTCTCGTACATGCGACCACACTGGCCCCTTGTGTCATCATTATTGTCTCCTCTTTGGTTTTTAGTCATCTTGTCCTTGGCAAGATAAACGTACCTCATGTTTCTGGAATATTTAGCAATGTCAAAATCATCTACCTTTAGATCTTTAACATTTTCTCTTTCTCTGTTACACAGATGTAACATTAAGTTTATAAATACAGCGTTCTAGAGACATTTATGAGTTGAACGGTCCAACGCTCGAGAAGACATAATTTTGCCAAAGCCTTCCCATATAGCTCCGTTTAGTCTCATTTCACAACGCCCCCCTATCGTCAGAGTCAGCAGCCTAACATGTTAGCCTATGGAATTTTACCCCAAAAAATCGTTACAAATTCATTGGAACCCTCATGTCCCATTGACTTTTGAAAGTTCACCCACCGTAATTTGATCAAAATAGGTTGCAAGCTCGTCATTGCCTATAATACACATGTGAATACACACTTTGGACTCAGTTTGCCAAGCGATTTTAAGATTATAGGTCAAACACACGAAGGATAAGAAGCATGAATTATCATAGATCACTTCTGCTTGGTTCATTATGTCCATTTCATCCAACCCCCCACCGTCATTTTTCCATTTAGTAAAAGCAAACATTTTGCCGAGGTAAGCAAAAACATGAATATTCATGAACGGTCAGACAATACAGCCTTTTAGTACGTAACGTATAGTGAATGGGAATGGGCGATGATCCGTCCAGGAGGTAGAGGTCAGTGGTTTGTGCTGGCAATGTTCCAGCGAGCGAAAATGAGACAACCGGAGCAATATGCTTGCTTATAGGCTCCTTGTGCGTTGTTGCAACCTTTCCCTAAGCTACGTCAGCCACGTCTAAATGCACCACTGTTTACGATGTCCATCGACTTTGTTTTAAGAAAGCGTTTCTGGAGGCCATAGCGTATTGTGATCATGGATCTCTTGGTGTAAAGTTCGCCATTTCCAAGCCGCATCTCTGCGTAGAATGCTCGGAGGCAATCGCACAACTCTTGCTCGGAGTATTCCTTCTCCACTTTTTCGAAGTCAAGAGACTTTGCCCTGCAAAAGCAGCTGAATGTATCCAACGGCAACGCTTTTTTTAACACATTTTCTGTATATTTAGAATCCTTGTTGTCCAAAAGATGATCTAGTTCCTCATCGGTCATTGACACAAATCGGGGCTTCATTTCGAAGTGTTGTTGTGGTACTGAGACGCTCGCGACTTGTAAAATGTAGTCTAGGCTAGATCTAGAACTTAAAATTCGCGGGTCGAATTTATGTCCAATCGAGACTTAATATCGTTGATCGATCACAAACGATTGTCTGCTTTAGTCCCATGTTAATCATATCCGTGTAATTGGTGACATACAGTCCCCAAGAGGGCGGCATGCATTGATTAAAAATATATTCATTTCACCAGTTGGTTAATATAACACCGAAAAGTGACCGGCCAGGAAATATAACAATTTGGATCCTTGCAATTGATATCACGTGACGAGCTCTGGACCAATCATATCTCGGTATCTTTCTAAGCTATCTAATATAAATATATTTTATACAAAGCAAGTTTCGGGTAGAAAGGAATAACGTAACGTAGCACATATGTATATAAGTATAGCGAACAAACGAATTAGATTAACGCTGTGACGACATTAATTGGAAAATGACAAAATTGGTTCATGCAATTGTACGTTGGCAGCCGGGAATTAAGAAATCGAAATCGAAATCACTTTGACGGAATTAGATTCGAAACGATGGAATTGATGGTACAAAGTTAGAAAATACAGACAATTTTTGTAATTATTGTTATCAGTACTCTCTACATTTGCGTTTTGGCGCCAATTTCATACAATCATGCATGTAAATTAATCATACAATCTGGCAATTTCCTCAGGCTATTCAGTACAGCGACATGAGCTTCCAAAGGAAAGTGACAAAGTACTTTAAGCTCGATCTAACCAAAGAGAGGGATGAGACATCAGTGACCCTTGAAGTGGTTAAAACCTATGGACATACGATCATATTCAACACACGTTTCCAAGGTAAGATATTTCATGGAGATGCTTAGTTGTTCTAACCCCTGATTATTAACATTTCATAGCTTATCGTATATTTCATTCACCCATACGGTAAAGACGAAATGAATATATAAACGAAATTGAGATGTACGAAATGTGTTTGAACCAAATGGTTGTTGAAGTAATTGAGTTTCATAAATTTTTATTACAGACAGAATGAGAAATGGACCGAACATTGATGGACCAAATGGTTATTGGATCAAGTCGTACATATTATTGATTTAAGGAAGTGGCAATTAGAACCACGTGGTTATATATTGGCCCTACTTGCTATTTAGACTAAATAATGATTATACGAAACGTTGACTGGACCAAACATGATGTAGACTAAATGAAGATAGATGATCTGGGTATTCGACCAATTGAATCAAATGTCAATTATTTCTTACGTCATACGTGTGAAAGCATTCGATCATGTAGATAACCCTTGTTAATATACAATAAAGCTTGAAACGTACTTGTAGGCGCAGGAAGCTCAGGAACAGGTATAGATGAAGAAAATATTAATAATCAAATATATAGCTTTGTGCATATAAAACAGTTTCTTCTGTTACAAGTTGTGAGAAGACATACAATGGCGGGTATTCTGAGCACGATTTAATCTATAAAATGTTTTATATCTTTATACAATAATCGATATTTTGAGACCACTTTCTATCTCAGATTTAATTAAATCTTTTCATCTCAATCTAATACTTTTTGCTTGCCCATTACAGTTATACACATGATACGATAATGCCCATCTTATTTAACATGAAAATCAAATAAAAGCTAAATAGGTTAGGAGCTATTTCATCTTTCTCTCTCTCTCTCTCTCTTAGCTATTTAATATCTAGGTACGATGTTTCTCAGAATACCGATAGGAAAAGATTTTAAATGTACTTTATCTCACTGAGATAAAATGGATCTTAGAATACCGTCCCTGTTTGTTTAAAGCTCTAAATTCTACAGAGAAAAATAAGGGGATAAAATAGGTGCAGACCTTTAACTTTCTGTGACGGATATTCGTTTGAGCAGCCTGTTTCATTACATGTTTCGTTTCTCATTGTGTCGTCAAATGATATGATTGGTTTCATCATCATATTTTTTTTTAAAGTATCAGTCAATTAGTGAAGATGAAACCCAATTACGCCATAACATTTATATACATATATATATATATATATATATATATATTTTATATACATATATATTGTTATACTGTGTATTATTGCACGACTGTTTGAAATACATTTAATGTACATTATACGGTTGACGTGACAGTAACAAATCATAATTTAAATTAAAATCCACCTATCGATAATCTTAAAAAACATGGTACATACATCTCTTTATCTATCAGTCACTTCTTATGACTTATTCGTATTATAACATAAGGGAACCCCACAGTAACCCAAACAATTATTTTAATATTATATTTACTCTTTACAGAACAGGACACCCCTTCAACATCCCCTGTTGAAACGTGAGTAGGACCTCATTATGCATTTGTCGTTTTTTGTGTATATACGGGTTTATACAGTTAAAAACTGAATTATTCTTACCCCTTGTAAAGTTGATGTTTTTTGTGTTTCTCGTAACTCAATGAAAACGGGACTGGTTGATAAGGGGTCTTATTTGCATACTGTTAGATGTAATCTTGAATATGTCACGTTCTTAAGAAGCCATTGAATAAACGAAATAACGCCTTATAAGTTTTACTCCAGTCGATACTAATGTTGGCTTTTTGTTGGCTTTTTCGTTTTATTTATAATATGCTCAACCATCCGGCCCGTGTATTGATATTATTAATTAATTAATTAATTAACGGTCACCGTATTTTTTTTTGTGTGTAGCTGAATTGGTATGATCGGATTTACTCTAAATTTCACACATTTTGGGGTCTAAAGGATACCTTCATAGCAATTTTAGGTCCTAATAGGGCACTATGTCATGAATAAGAATAAGAGCAATAAAGTCCAAGTTCAAGTTCAAGTTTTATTTCAATTCAAATCCTTAAAAAACACATAAGATACGGATTGAATACAATATAGAAAACACAGAACACACACAAAATGGAAACATGTCTACAAATATACCGGAATTATACAAAGTTAATCAGCAATAGAAATAAAGTGGGGAAACTGCAAATAAAACCACAAGGTTCTGTCGAGGCAGTCCACTATTGAAATGTTATAACAGGACAATGATGTATTGTATAATCCGAGCATGATCTCTATGAGGCGCCGTTTGTAAACCTATTATTTAGACAAATTATATGTTATATAATCATTATTTAACAAATAATAACCATTATTTACATATAATGCAAGTTAATATACATTTTTATTTGTATATAATTCTTAACACATTTTCATTATTTATAAATAATTACAATTCATACTTCTTTATTTATAAATAATGACAAAGTATGTTTCATTATTTATAAATAATTACAATTCACACTTTCATTATTTATATATAATGAAAAGCGTATTTCCATTATTTATATATAATTGCCATTATTTATAAATAATTACAATTCACACTTTCATTATTTATATATAATGAAAAGCGTATTTCCATTATATAATATACAATGAAAAGCACATTTCCATTATATAATATATAATGAAAAGCCATTTCCATTATATAATATATAATGAAAAGTGTATTTCCATTATATAATATATAATGAAAAGCACATTACCATTATATAATATACAATGAAAAGCCATTTCAAATTTTCCATTATATAATATATAATGAAAAGCGTATTTCCATTATATAATATATAATGAAAAGCACATTTCCATTATATAATATATAATGAAAAGCGCATTTCCATTATATATTAAATAATGATTGTGTATGCAAATGTCAATGGTTGGTAACGCCCATAATATGAATATTCATGAGCTTGACTGCCCATATTATCCTCTTTTCCAGGCACCTTTCCATTTTGTTTTTTTGTGCATTCTTATCAGAAATCCTACGTGCGGTAAATAGGTCTCTGTATCACTATTCTCCTTCTTATTTGTATGCAGATTTGGGTATAATGATTGATAACTGTAATCATCCTCATTATCTTAATAAGAAATGTTTCTATCTGTGATGGAAGTTTTTATATACGATTGCCTGATCTGAAGACAAGACTTTCGCCGCATGCATATTTAATGTATGACGTCACCCACACAGAGTGAGAGTTCGAGGTTTTCTTTGAAAGTTTGATGGTGAGTACAGCTCTAATTACGTTCAAATCTCGTAAATTGAATCATATTTATAAACATATCTAACGATAGTATGAATCTGCTGATTTGTCTGTACATTATGAAGTGGTTTAAAATGGTTATATCTGATGAATTTAGGAGTAATCTACACTCGAACTTTTGATTAGTTATTTATCGTCGTGAGAAATATTTCAGCTCGATTGCCAGTCACTCCTTGATCCTTGGCCCAAACTTTCGGGCGAGACCCTCTCTGAAAATTAGATACGCGAGTATAGGTTCTATTATAGGCAGCTGGCAGATCACTTCACGAGCGCTAGCTGCATCAATGATCCAAGCTTTTTGTTACTTTTAGGTCCAACTGTTGAATAACTACTTTCATAGTTGGGTCAGAAGAAAGTTAATAGCTAACACTAAAAAGCATGGTCACAGTTGACATTAGTTGTGAACAAGCGCCAAAATTTGGACCAGATACCGAGATAGTTAAACGACTACGAGAGTAGAAAATTTGAGGCCTAGGCCTACAGACCAGTAAATAATTGAACTACCTGTGAACAGGTGCGGATCCAGGATATCTTAGGGGGGGGGGCCCAAATTTGAAATTATGCAAGCCAAATATTGGTACGTGATAGTGACATCGGCAGTGGCGAAATGAGCAAAACACGGGGGGGGGGGTAGACAAAAAAAAATCTGCACCACCCCACTCTTACATGCAGGCCCCGCTAAACGTTTCTCTAAGTAGGTGGGGGGGGGGGGGGAGGTATTTACGATCAGGTAGAGCGTTGTGAAATTGGCGTGGTGTCTAAGGGCGAAGAACCTGCGGGGGTCAAGGGGTGAAACCCCCAGAAGCTCAAAGGTATAGGCATTTAATTACGGTCAGAGGAGCATATAGAGGCAAGGGCCTTTGCCCCCCCCCCCGAACTACAACTTGTTGGCGGGAAAATTGCAGCTGATATCCCCCTTCTTTTCTTCTTCCTCTTTTTTCCTTCCCTTTATCCCCTCTTTACTTTTTTTCTTTCCCTTTCCTTCCTTCTCTTTTATTTTTTGATGGGGGGAGGGGGAGAGGTTACAGCTGGGAGGCAAGGCCTTTTCGGCCCCCCGATCTCCTTTTTTTTCCCCTTTTCTTTTCTTCTTCCTCTTCTTTCTTTCCCTTTCTCTCCTTTTTCCCTTCTTTTCCTTCTTTCTCTCTCTCTCTTTTTTTTTTTTTTTTTTTTTGCGGGTGGGGGGGGGGGGGGGGGAGGGCCAAGGCCCGCTCGGCCCCCCTGGGATCCGTGCCTGCCTGTGAATGTGATACTCGTAGTCGTACAGAGTCTTGTAGCTATCTAACAAATTAAAGCACGATCCCCCCCCCCCCAAGTTATGCAGTCTAGACTACATCATATAGTATACAGGGGTACGTATAGTGGTGCCTGTGTGTTGCTTAAACTCTTTGTTGGCTTAGCCTAATTTGCCTCTACTCTAGGCTTTATCTTTGAATTTTTGTTTGCTGTAAACAGATTAAGTTTTCTCTGTCATATATAGATCTAGGTCCATATCTATTTTGCATTTTTTCAATTTGATAGAATGAACAGTTACGAGACATGGATCTAGATCATCTAGAGACTTTAGATCAACTAGATCTGGATCAAAAAATTGAATATAAATTTCAATGTTAGATAATAAAGGAGGGCTTTTTTGGTAAAGAGAAAATCCAAATTAAAATAGAACAGTTAATTCAAATGCTCATCAATGTTTAAATGATCATGCTCATTTCCTTTTATTCTAAGAATTAAATCCCCCCCCCCCTCTTTTACAGGAAAATGTACAGAGACTTGTCGCAGTTAATGCAGTACCAAATGCTTGCTTTCTTGGAGTATGTGCTTGAAACAAGAATGTCCTGGAGAAAACAGACCACCACAAGAGAAGGTAAACATATTTACTTTTGATCTAACTTGATCTGTTTAGTTTTTTCAAGTAAAACGAAATTTTGAAATAGGTGAGGTCAAGGTCAAGCTGAAGGGGATGCAAAAAGCTGGTTTGAGAAGTATGTATTCATGGGATGGCTATGTATGAATCCACATGTCTACTAACACGTTGCTGCAGTGTTTCTCTTTTTAGGATTAACATTTTAAGCTCATGTGCAGGGGGGAAGGGGGGGGGTTCAATACATGAAAAGGAACGACAAGCAAAAAAAATAAAAAACTTGACCTTCAAATTTTGCTGAAAAACTAAACGTTGAAGACAACTAAAATATTAAATAGTGCTATTTATTTCAAATTTGGTTAATATATTGAATTGTTTATAATTCTGTTCCAGGGATTGAGAAGGAGGACTTCCTGTTGAGAGATCATGGGGTGCCTTGAGGTTCCAGTCTTGATGTTCTGCCCCTTACCTCAAAGCGATGGCCTCTTGTGCCTGACATATTAGGAGCAAAGCACAATGGACTGGTAATTCATAATGAATATTACAATGTTTTTTCTTAATCTGGTAAAGAAACAGATAAATTCATAGCAAGTGAGCCTGTCATGGCATTTCGAGTGACCCAACATTTGCTCCTGCAACGACTGCTCAAGGCTTTATTTGTCAAATGTGTAGGGTTAGGCCGAGGGTTGCAATTGGGATTGAGGTTAGGTGTAAGGTTAGGGTTAGGTCTAGTGTTGGATCCAGGGATGAAGTTAAGTATTTGGATAATAGTGTAGGAAATTGATGTTGAGCAAATGTCTTGAGGAACAAGTGTCGTACAATCAGATTTTTCAGGTGCTGGTGGAGCTGTATGTATTGATACTTATCGTTGGCAGTTTAAACATCTTCCTTTGTATTAGTAAACTAAAAATACGCTGACCCCCAGTTTGTGAAACGTGTACCTGATTTTTACGACATGCTCTATTGTTTAGTGGTTATGTTGTAACACAAAATGAATTCTTAATCTTAATCCTGGATCAATAGCTAAACGTAATATTAACCCTAAAGCTAATCTAAAACCCTATCACAACTTGAGCAATAACCATATATCTTGATGAAATAAAGCTTGTGTTAAGCATTGGCAGACCCAAAGTCAGGTTATCCTAAATTCCTTTCTACATACTGCTATTGTATAAAGTTGATATTTAGGTACATCCCATTGCAAGTTCTAAAATTTCTGTAAAAACCTTACCCTGCTGCAAGATGATAGTGTGTGAAGTAAGTTGGCTTATAGTAGAGCATGAATTATTACCTGCAACTCTCAACCAATACACCCTTGCCACCTGCAATCCATCTCACTTTCACAATATATTCTTTAAACAACATTAACTGAAGTTCAAAATTTTGATTAGTGATTAAGAAAGGCTACAAAGAATTGTATTCTTTTTTCACACTCGTATAATAGAGGGGGAGGGGGGGGGGGCAGCCTAGCAGTACAAGATCTAATTATCTTATATGACTATATCCTGTTGTCCTGGGGGTAGATATCCCAGAACCTGCAAGTGTGATAAAGAAAAATATGTTTGTGTACTAAAAGTGAAACAAAAACAAATCACTGGAAACTTTTGGTTGTTAATAACTCAAAAGTTACACTCAAATCAAAATGAGATTTTCACAGCTTAAAGTTTAAGGATGTAAATTCTATGCCATTTCTATGAATGCTAATTGCTATTCTTAAAGCCCCACTGTCCTACTTGTAGCTACTTGCTCTCTCTATATAGAAAACTTCCCCAATTGGTGCCTGTTGGTCCCCATGATCCTCTCTTTCTTATGTTAGTTGAGAGCTGAGTTGATGAGATAGCCACCTGTCAGTGACCTGGCTGGGTAGTCTAATCCCTTCTGGCCCAGTAGTATTGACGGTCTTTAAAACAATGGTCGGAATGTTTGATTAGATCTTTTACTCAGACATGTAGTATATTAGTAATAAAATACATGTTTGGCAATATGGTATTTCATTTCAGGCCATAATGAGAAGTAATATTTTAATCTGGGATCTCTCGTTGGCACAGAAAATAAGGAATGTACTCCTGTCGAGCAAACAGTGAATTTATATAAAACTAATAGCCCTTTGAAGATTACTAGAAGAAGAAAAACAACAAGAAAGAAGAAAAAGAAATATACTTGTGATGTTAGCTTTAGATCTTAAAGTGCTTGTAACAATATTGGATTTTTGTTTCTTCTTTCAATTAACATTTTATTCATGAACAGCTGGCTTATTGGAATTGGTTACAAAGATGCAAGTGGACTTGTCTGTAGTAGTTGCTGAAGAGGAGCAGTCAGCATAAGGAGCGTGTGCCTCCAAAACAACGTGGGAACTTCTCCCAAGTTCATCTCAAATCACAAGGCTCTTCAGGAATCAAGATGTAACAATGGAGGTTGAGAAGGAGTTTGCGACCCTCCTGATTTGGACTACTCGCTATATACATTCTCAATTAATGGATTGTAGCACTTCTGCACAAAACTCAACAAGTCATGATTGAGAAAAACGCTACAAATACTTGGTTAAGCATTGATTTATGTGACTGGTATTAGGGTAGGTTTCAGCTTGGTAATTTTATATTAACTATGTCCCAAAAGAACCTCATTGGTCCTTATGGTTCCACGCCACAAGGTGATCCCTCCCCTGTTTCGGTATACCGTACCCAGACTATCAAGGGATCAAATGAATTAAAATCCACACTTGATTACAAATGAATTGATCTTTTAAATATTGTCATCATTTCAGGGTGGTTTTGGTTACGGGTTAGTGTGAGCTTTCTGTGCGTAAAATTGTGGGTACTTCGTGCGGAGATCAGTGGATGGATATTTCATGTACAATGCAAGAGAGGTGTCTATCTTCATTGGAATTCAGGATGTGAATTCCAATGAAGATGGCTTGTTTATAAGGAGAGAAGCAAGATAGATTGATGTAAACTTAATGACATCAGGGAATGTTTGCCTGTATTGTTTGAATGACACGGATATTGAATAACGTGAAGTTAAGTGGAAAGAATGGCATAATATATTCAATTTGTACACCATCCTATTGAATATTTTTAAAACAGCATTTGTGCACAGGTCTATGGAAAACCAGTACCGGTAGGTGGCATATACAATAAGATCATTTACCGCAGCTCAAGGAGTACCGTAGATATCACTTACCGCAGTTGCTGCTATTTGTGCCCACATGCATATTAATATCAAGCAGTTGAAGCTAAAACTAATATAATCTAATTAACAGGGTTTTTTTCTCCAATTATCATAACAAGAGAGAAAAACATACTTTTATAATAACTTCCATTATTATTATTTGATCCACGAGACCGAGTAGTCCAGCCCTCGTGAATCTGTATGTTCTCCAGATTTCATTGTCAGGGCCTATCAGGGGGCGGATCTAGCTTTTTGCTAAGGGGGGGGGGGGGTTGACCCTATGACGTTGCAGAGCATCGCCCACGAGCCGCATAGCGGCGAGGCAATTAACGCATTTATAAGATGGATTTTCTTTTTGTTCTCTCTCTCTCTCTCGCTATCTCACTGCATTATAAATTTCTCATTTTCACGCCGACATCAACATCTCTCACCATTAAACAGTTCTCTCATTTCCTTTCCTTTCTCTTTTGCTCTCTCTCTCTCTCTCTGAACTCTCGCGTTCTGTTCCCAGATTTTTTCCACATATGATTCCATTTATCCAACCATATATGCACACTAAAAAGAAAAAATATGAAGGGAATACTGTATATAAGATAATAAACATGTTTAATTTATTCATTTTCTTACAACAAACTAATATGTTTACAGATTATAACATTGATGGTCAAATATTAAACACAAATGACCTCATCTGCTACTTCCATTTGTAGATTACTTTTTTCTTTAAAAAATTCAACAAAGCATACTTATGCTAAATCTGAGCACTATTTTTTTCTCCAGGGAATGTATTGTATCATGACCTGCACCCTTATTATAAAACACATTATAAAAACATGCTGATTTCTTTAAAAAAAATAAAAAAATACCTATGACTCAATGATTGCAATTTTTTCCAGAGAAACAATAATACTGTACGATAGTATACAACATCCTTTAGTGTGATGGTTACTCCGTGGTTCACACACGCACCAAGGTATATCAGACCTTTTATTAACAATTGCTCGTTATATACAATATATAAATCATACTCATAGGCCCATTCCCAAATGTTATAATTATTATCAATAAACAGAAATTGATAAAAGATGACCCCTCCCCAAAACTCTTATATTCCAAAAGTTTGATCTTGGCTGACAGGTGGTAACTTGAGTACTTGACTACATCTTATTTGCCCTATACACGCATACTTCAAATGGATGCCTTGGCAAAGCCTCAGTTTTATAAATGATTGCTTGACTTAGACTGCCGATGAACATATTTCTTGTGTATTTATCTACACCATTAACTTTTCTCCACATCGTGCTGTCAGATTAAGATGCTTTGATGTGATATACTTAATGTTTTACATCATGTTTTTGATGAACTCCTACCTTGCTTAGTTATGCAGACATTGGGCACTTTTTTAAAACTTGCGATAGCAGTGGAAAGGATGTGCATAAAAGAAGAGGCGGGATATCCATACTACTACCATGTACTACTACAACATGGGTAAAATTGCATCATTGTATTATACCTTGGTTCCTGGTTACCTCTCCTTGGTAGTTTGAAAACTATGTTTCAGTACCGGTAATCATTGTAATAGTGTTTCCGTTTCATGGTGTCACTGGTGTGGTTGTGTGTATGAAGGCCAAATTTTCTATTTTCCTGCTTCGCCTGTCCACAATCACTAAACAATTTAATGCTGAAATACAGGGCCTAATATACAAGGTGATTAAAAAATTAAACATACTGCTTGCAAGGTGAAGTTACACGTACTGCTTGAAGAGAATTGTGAATGATATTTATCTATTGGGAGTTTGACCAAATCCAGTTTCATAAATTTCAGCTTTGGGGGGCACATTACCCCTCGGTAACCCGACACATGCTCCGCCGACGATTGCTCCGCCGACATTTACTCCGCAAAACGCGACAATTGCTCTGCGACATTTGCTCCGCGACATTTGCTCCGCCGACAATTGCTCCGCCGACATTTGCTCCGCTGACATTCGCTCCGCCGACAATTGCTCCGCCGACAATTGCTCCGCCGACATTTGCTCCGCCGATAATTGCTCCGAAAAACGCGACAATTGCTCCGGTGACAAATGCTCCTCGAACGACAGTTGCTCCGCCGACAGTTGCTCCGCCGACATTTGCTCCGCCTGAAGCGACACTTGCTCCGGTGACATTTGCTCCGCCGACAATTGCTCCGCCGACATTTGCTCCGCCGACAATTGCTCCGCCGACAATTGCTCCGCCGACATTTGCTCCGCCGACATTTGCTCCGCCGACATTTGCTCCGCCGACAATTGCTCCGCCGACATTTGCTCCGCTCAAAAAGTGCCCCGTAAAATACAAAGGCTAATACGACAATAATTGTTGCTCCTCCCCAAAAGTACCCCGTAAAAGACAATGCTCCGCCGACAATAAAATTGCTCTCTGATCCAAAAGTGCGGCCTCGTGGAAGACATGAATGCTCCTCTGGCAATGAGTGCAATAAATGCTCAGCCGTTTTTTGCTTTTCCCCATAATGTTTGATTTTAAAAAAAAATCAAGTTATAGCTCCTTAAGCAAGTTCTCCGGCGAATGATAATTACTCCGCTCAAAATCTGTTTCATGTATTACTCATTAGCTGATCCAAAGCTCAAGGCTATCTTTCTCTCTCTCTCTTGCTCCTCCTTTTCCTTTTCACACCCTTTTCTTGTTTTCTTAGCTCTTTTCTTTCCTTTCATGCTATTAGTCTTCTTTCATTTTCATCACTTCTTCTCTTCTCCCCATCTCGAGTTCTTTTTCTCTCGTGAAATTGTAACGTTATGTAGTACATGAAGTACATTTTTTTTAGAATAGTGTTTTCAATAATATCCAGTCCGTTTTCTATAGGTTCCTTTCCTTCAGTTAAGTGCTTTACTAAATATATATATATTACTGTGTAAAACACCCCGTCTCATTCGAGTACTTTGTTTTTACTGACTTTAAGGGACTCACGAAACCACCGGAAGAAGAGCAATTGGCTTATCATGAAGAACTAACATCAAACTGCAACAAAATGATTTGTATAAATGGGAATAAGCAGAGGGGCTGCCATCTAATTTTCCCGTCTGAATGAGTTCTCTTCTTTACATATAAGTGCCCTTCAAAGCTTATTTTGATCCCTACCCTGTTGTTTTCTAGAACTTCCATGATGACCTAGTACATTGTATAATGCTTTACTTGCAGATGGTTTACCTAGTAAGATGCATTGAGGTCAGGTCTTACATATTGATGAGCTGTTTGAAATTAACTAGGAGGTATGCGCGTATTTGGGAATGTGGCTTGCTGCTCTACTTTTTTTTTTAACTTCCCACGACATGTAATGAGTGTTTAGTGTACATTATATGGGACGTACAGTGATAGATGGAAAGTTATTTCAGTATATTCGAAACGACTTTTAGGTAACTCCTTTTTCCTCCCACATCATCAACATTCATTCATTTCATTTCATCTACATTATTTCATGAAATGCATTCAGAAAATGAAGAAAAAAAAGAAACGAAAATAACCCGTGATAAAAAATATTGTCGGCGAATCATTTGTCGTAGTACTAGTATCATTTGTATTTTATGGGACACTTTTTGGGCGGATCAAATGTCACCGGAGCAAATGTCGCTTCATGGGGAGCAAATGTCGTCGGAGCAAATGTCACCGGAGCAAGTGTCGCTTCATGCGGAGCAAATGTAGGAGGAGCAATTGTCGGCGGAGCAATTGTCGGCGGAGCATCTGTCGGCGGAGCAACTGTCGGCGGAGCAAATGTCGTCGGAGCAATTGTCGGCGGAGCTTCATGCGGAGCAAATGTCGGAGGAGCAATTGTCGGCGGAGCAAATGTCGGCGGAGCAACTGTCGTTCGAGGAGCATTTGTCACTGGAGCAATTGTCGGCGGAGCAATTGTCGGCGGAGCATCTGTCGGCGGAGCAATTGTCGGCGGAGCAAATGTCGGCGGAGCAAATGTCGGCGGAGCATTTGACGTCGGAGCAAATGTCGCGGAGCAAATGTTGCGGAGCAATTGTCGCGTTTTGCGGAGTAAATGTCGGCGGAGCAATCGTCGGCGGAGCATGTGTCATGGAACCTACCCCTCACCCCCCCCCCCCCCGCCCCCTGTGCGCGCAATTGACTGATGTGTCCCCTCAGGACTAGCGGAGCGTCTTCCAAAGTGGGGGGGGGGGGGGGCACCAACAAAATAGGCACTTCCTGGAAAAAAAGGGCACCTACAAAGGGAATCTCAAAGCGAAAATATCCATTTTTTTTTACAATGGTATATACCCCTACATTGTGATTACATATCAGAGACGATTTCAACATTTGTTTCTCTTTATACACCATACAAGATATTGCTTAAGTATCAGTTCGGTGTGATGGTCTGAAAATTGATTTGCGAGCGAGGAAAATGTTAAGTTTTGTGAGGTCGCAGTACAAAAAAATGCATCTTATTAAGAGGGAAAAACCCAATCCTGATGGGATTATAAGCACATTCTCACAATGGAAGACTGAAAAGACCTTTAATAAGTAACGTTATTATGTCATCTATAGTATAAATGCGAGCGAGCTTTGGCGGAAGTTACTCTTATTCGCTTGAAATTAGAGGCGCGTTTAATGATGAGAGGAAAAGGGGACACTAAAGGGATAAGAGGAAAAGGAGCATGTGTCATGTAAAAAGGGTAATTATCAGAGGTGAAAATGGGGCACTTCTTAGACCTACAGAAAGATGCACTCATCAGGAATGAAAAAAGGCACTTATGAGAATGGGAAATGGCATTTTTCAACGGAATAGGGGCACCCATCAGATTTTGATAGGGACATTTATGAAAAGGGGATAGGTCCCTTTGGTAATGGAAAGGAAAAGAGGCACGTATCATTGTTAAAAGGGAATTTATCACAAGGTGAAAAGAGGTACTAGTCTTATTGCGCCTGAAAAGGGGCACTGACCAGATAATAGATATGAAAAGGGGCACTTAAAAAAAAGGAAAAAGTGCAATAGTTTTAAAACAAGGGAAACGCTCGCGGCGGTCTCGCCTGCATTATGCAATTCGAAATGATGAAAAATTGAGGTCGGAACATTACTTATAGGCAGGGTGGCCCATTAGCAGGCCCCCCAAAATGAAATCCTCTGAATATAATCATCATTTTGAAGTGAATATTGACTAAGAATCATCAGAAGAATTATTTACTATTAATTGTACCACGATCGATAACTTGAATGAAATATGAACAAATTAATTAAAAAAATTAATTTATTAATTCTCATATTAATTAAGTTGTGAAAACATAATACAAGTCTACTGACCTAAAATGAGCTGTGACCTTGTGACCTGGAATTTGTGTCATATGATTTGTGATACTTGATAACCCTTGGGTACAAGTTTCATGGAATTTCATGGAACAAACAATTTTGAAAATATGCTAAAAATTCAAAATCTTGATGTTGAAGTCACAACAAAGTCTAAGTTTGTTGACCTAAAATGACCTTTGCCCTTAACTAAGTGACTTGACATTCTACTCACATGATTGGGGATACTTGATAACCCTATAGTCCAAGATTCATTGACTAAGAACTTAAACTTTCAAAATTATATCAAAAACTTAACCTTAGGTTAAGTTTTTGATGTTGACGCCGTCGCCGTCGCCGCCACCGGAAAAGCGGCGCCTATGTCTCGCTTTTTGCTCGTAGGCGAGACAAAAAGGGAGGTGCAGATCAGATTTTAATAGGGGCATTTATTGGAGGTGAAAGGGGGCTATTATGAGAATGGGGAAGTGGCTCTTATTAAAACGAAAAAGAGGCACATGTTAAAGTAAACAAGGCACTTATCAGAGATGAAAAGGGGTAATTATGACAAGGGTAAGGGGCACTTATAATCAGAAAAAAGAGCATTTATTAGGAAGGAAAAGGGGACGTGTCAAATAAAAGTGGCAGTTATTAGAGACAAAACGGGACACTCATCAGAGATGAAAAGAGCACTGATCAGGAAAGGGAGGGGCACTTATCAAAGTAAAATGAGTATCTCTCAGATTTGAATAGGGGCGAATATCGGAGATGAAGGGGGCACTTATCAAAAGTGAAAAGGGGCATTTCTCGTAGTTAAAAAGGGGCACTTACTAGAGATTAAAAAGGGCACTTATGAGAATGGAAAATGAACACTTATTGCAAAGAATAATGGGAACTTGTCGAAGGATAAGGGGCACTTATCAGAGGTGAAGTGGGGAAGGGGCACTTTTACAAATTAATAGGGGAACTTGTCAAAGTAATATGGCACTTTACCTATGTGAAAAGGCCATAAAAGGGGCATTTAGGGTGTACTTGAAAAAGTGGGGGGGGGGGCACTGACCCCTCCCCCCTGGCTAACAAAATATCTCCGCCACTGGTTATGAGGTTTATAATACCAAGGTTTTGATACCCAGTCGCAGCTCCAGCAGTTCATTGAAGAGGCTAAGTAGAAGTTCATAGTCTATACTGTACATGTATGTCTGTTGAATGAAAAGAGAAGAGAATGAAAGTAAAACATTGATACCTACATCATACATGTATCTCTGTTGTAACATAAAAAATGTCTTGCATGTACATTGTAGGCCTAGGCAGGAGTGTCGATTTGTATCCGTTATTGGGGGGATGATAGGTGCCAAAATATTTTTGGCAATGGATCAAAGCACCCAAGAGGTAGAAGCGTGTGGGAGGTTGCACCCCCTCCCTTCCAAGTTATTAACTTTTTCAATTCACCCTTAATAAAGATAACATTTCAGAGAATATAAGAGTGGTAATAAAATTAATAACATGCTAAATGTTAGTCCTGACTCTACACCAGTGAAGGCCTACCCAGGGGCTTCGCTAGACTTTTTTCAGTGGGTGGGGGGGGGGTGCAGAGGCCAACGATTACCGACAAAACTAGCCACCAATTAACGACAAAATTAAATGTCCCAATATCTACAAATTTAACCCTATAAACCCGGGCCGAAGTCTAATTTTTTTTTCTATGGACTATCTATAGTACTTGCGTATGCGCAAATGGTCATTTTCCTCGACGACATAATAATATGAATTATTTCGTCAACTTAATCAGCCTCATAGCTATATATTTTAATGCAGGCGCGGAGCTAGGATCTTATTTTAGGGAGGGGCGGTAGTGAGCAAGCGAATCACTTAAAGAGCGCGCGAAGTGCGCTCATTAGGGGGCTGTGGGTGATAGGCCTTCCGCGCATAGCGCGGAAGCTTATAGACGTTTCCTTAAATTATTAAGAAAAGAAGCCGATTTGCTGTACCGTTCTCGACTGTTAATCCTTGTCTGAATGAAGTTTCCCCCCTCCCCCGCAAAGCGCGAAAGCTTTGACGTTTCAGTAAATTATTATAAAAAGAAGACGATTTGCTGTACCGTTCTCGACTGTTAATCCTTGTCTGAATTCAGTTCTCCCCCTCTCGTTGCGTAAGTTTTGCGTTTAATTAAACTATTATAGAAAGAAAACGATTTGTTGTACCGTTCGCGACTCTTAAACCTAACTTGTCTGAAATTAGTTTCCCTCCTCTCGCGCGAAGCGCGGAAGCTTTGACGTTTCCTTAAATTATTAGAGAAAGCAGATGATTCGTTGTACCTTTCTCGACTCTTAATCCTTATCTGAATTCAGTTTTCCCCTACCGCGCTAAGTGCGGAATTTTCGGCGTTTTATCGAAATATAGAGAAGGGAAGACGATTCGTCGTATCGTTGTTGACTCTTAATCTTTGTTTGAATCTAGTTTCCCTGAAAATGTTAAACCTCTGATTTCTTAAGCTGATATTATAGGAAAGTGAAACCTCGAGAAATACAAGTATTGTAGTTGTTGGGTAGAATATAAATATGCCCATATGGGTAACACATGGGGAAAATCTGGGTTAACCAGAATTCAATTTATTCTTGTCTCATATACGGTTGTCTCATTTACTTCCTTTTCTATTTATATTATGTATGTATTATGAAAATGAGATAGCAAAATGTGTATATTGATGGTCATCTTGCGAGTAATAACCGTTGACTACTCTCATCGGGCTCTCATCATTAATTTTTCTCTTTTTTTTTTTTTTTGATGGTGAATTATTGGGGGGGATGATTGTACAGGCCATCCCCCCCCCACCTGAAATATTGGGGGATATATCCCCCCATCCCCCCCCCCGGGATCGACACCCATGGCATGGGCCTAGGCCTCAAATTTTCTCATGTGGAATCATACATAGCCATCCCATTAATACATACTTCTCAAACCAGCCCTTCGCATCCCCTCCAGCTTGGCCTTGACCTCACTCATTTCAAAATTTTGTTTAATTTAAAAAAACTAAACAGATCAAGTTAGATCAAAAGTAAATATGTTTACCTTCTCTTGTGGTGGTCTCAGGTCTGTTTTCTCCAGGACATTCTTGTTTCTACACATACTCCAAGAAAGCAAGCATTTGGTACTGCATTAACTGCGACAGGTCTCTCTGTACATTTTCCTGTAAAAGAGAGGGGGGGATTTAATTCTTAGAATAAAAGGAAATGAGCATGATCATTTAAACATTGATGAGCATTTGCAGAATAAACTGTTCTATTTTAATTTGGATTTTCTCTTTACCAAAAAAGCCCTTCTTCATTATCTAACATTGAAATTTATATTCAATTTCTTGATCCAGATCTAGTTGATCTACAGCCTCTAGATGATCTAGATCCATGTCTCGTAACTGTTCATTCTATCAACTTGAAAAAACACAAAATAGATATGGACCTAGATCTATATATGACAGAGAAAACTTAATCGTGTTTACAGCAAACAAAAATTCAAAGATAGAGCCTAGAGTAGAGTCAAATTAGGCTAAGCCAACAAAGAGTTTTAGAAACACACAAGCACATACACTATACGTACACCCCCCCCCCCCCCCCCGTTTTTGCTCATTTCGCCACTGGCACTGCCGGTGTCACTATCACGTACCAATATTTGGCTTGCATAATTTCAAATTTGGGCCCCCCCCCCTAACAAATCCTGGATCCGCGCCTGTTCACAGGTAGTTCAATTATTTACTGGTCTGTAGGCCTAGGCCTCAAATTTTCTACTCTAGCTCGTACTCCTCTAACTATCTCGGTATCTGGTCCAAATTTTTGGCGCTTGTTCACAACTCATGTCAACTGTGACCATGCTTTTTAGTGTTAGCTATTAACTTTCTTCTGACCCAACTATGAAAGTAGTTATCTAACAGTTGGACCTAAAAGTAACAAAAAGCTTGGATCATTGTAGACCGAAAACTTCAGTCTCTTTAATCGTCGGTTGTTCCACTGAGACTACGTCTGGCTCCACTAGACCTCCGATTATAGAATGTCAACAAATGTAAGTTTTATTAAAGAAATGACCCAAATCAGACGGTTATTTCTGTCTAGGATCATTGATGCAGCTAGCGCTAGTGAAGTGATCTGCCAGCTGCCTATAGAACCTATAGGCTATACTCGCGTATCTAATTTTCAGAGAGGGTCTCGCCCGAAAGTTTGGGCCAAGGATCAAGGAGTGACTGGCAATCGAGCTGAAATATTTCTCACGACGATAAATAACTAATCAAAAGTTCGAGTGTAGATTACTCCTAAATTCATCAGATATAACCATTTTAAACCACTTCATAATGTACAGACAAATCAGCAGATTCATACTATCGTTAGATATGTTTATAAATATGATTCAATTTACGAGATTTGAACGTAATTAGAGCTGTACTCACCATCAAACTTTCAAAGAAAACCTCGAACTCTCACTCTGTGTGGGTGACGTCATACATTAAATATGCATGCGGCGAAAGTCTTGTCTTCAGATCAGGCAATCGTATATAAAAACTTCCATCACAGATAGAAACATTTCTTATTAAAATAATGAGGATGATTACAGTTATCAATCATTATACCCAAATCTGCATACAAATAAGAAGGAGAATAGTGATACAGAGACCTATTTACCGCACGTAGGATTTCTGATAAGAATGCACAAAAAAACAAAAATGGAAAGGTGCCTGGAAAAGAGGATAATATGGGCAGTCAAGCTCATAAATATTCATATTATGGGCGTTACCAACCATTGACATTTGCATACACAATAATTATTTAATATATGATGGAAATGCGCTTTTCATTATATATTATATAATGGAAATGCGCTTTTCATTATATATTATATAATGGAAATGTGCTTTTCATTATATATTATATAATGGAAATACGCCTTTCATTATATGTTATATAATTAAAATGTGCTTTTCATTATATATTATATAATGGAATGTGTTTTTCATTATATATTATATAATGGAATGTGTTTTTCATTATATATTATAAAATGGAAATACTCTTTTCATTATATATTATATAATGGAAATGTGCTTTTCATTATATATTATATAATGGAAATACGCTTTTCATTATATATTATATAATGGAAAATTTGAAATGGCTTTTCATTATATATTATATAATGGTAATGTGCTTTTCATTATATATTATATAATGGAAATACACTTTTCATTATATATTATATAATGGAAATGTGCTTTTCATTGTATATTATATAATGGAAATACGCTTTTCATTATATATAAATAATGAAAGTGTGAATTGTAATTATTTATAAATAATGGCAATTATATATAAATAATGGAAATACGCTTTTCATTATATATAAATAATGAAAGTGTGAATTGTAATTATTTATAAATAATGAAACATACTTTGTCATTATTTATAAATAAAGAAGTATGAATTGTAATTATTTATAAATAATGAAAATGTGTTAAGAATTATAAACAAATAAAAATGTACATTTACTTGCATTATATGTAAATAATGGTTATTATTTGTTAAATAATGATTATATAACATATAATTTGTCTAAATAATAGGTTTACAAACGGCGCCTCATAGATCTCTACTGGGTATGCCTGTGTTGCTTCATAATCGCTGAATCTCAAAGAGTTTAACGTCCGTATCGTACCAAATCGGTGGGTAAACACCAAAATATGCACTTTGAAGACATTTGCGGTCTTAAACATGAACTCAACTCTCCATTCAAGAGTTCTCTTTCAAAATTGTTAGTGTTTGTATTGGCTGCAAAACTCAGAAACCTAATGTACATGTACATAATAATAACAACGTCGGTATTTTGCCCGAAAGAGAACAATGTTGTTCAAGTCTTCGAATCGGGGCAATACATCCTGATCTTTCCCTTAAAGCCATCCCATAGTATTAGCCGTAATGATATTACATTCTCCTGAATCGTAAACAATGGGAGTATGACAAAATACAAAGTACACACCTAGGCCTCGTCTTATAAAGAGTTCCGATTGATCAAATCGTAAGTCTTCCTATCAATCGTAAGTTTGCATTCCTCTATCTATTATGTATATAGTTTCGATTGATACAAATAGCAAATAAGTTGCGATTAATATCGACTCTTTATTACTAGTGGCCAAGAAAAATGATAAATAAAAGTTATCCTGCACATTCACACCCACACCCAACCGCGCACACTCATCCATATATAAGTATACGGATGTGAGTGTGCTTTAATATTAACAATTTATGCATACACATGTGCATAGATGTACTTCCGATATCTAGTGCAAGCATGTAAAACCTATAAATATCAATCAGACATATTTGTCATAGTACTCTATACTACAACATTATAGCTTTACTTGTTGTATAGGCTCCTCATATGTTGCAACGGTTTTTTTTTCTTTTACTGTCGTATCTATATTTTATCGCTAAACTATGTATTTATTTGCCACTTTTGCAATACATTCAAAATATAACCCGTATCGTTTTGTAACCGACTCTTCAGCTTGAAATGAATCTTCATTGCGTTTGATGTACATGTTGATGTGATACAATAAACTTCAAACCAGTGAAATCGGTCACCTGAAATCATTAGATAAAAAGTAGAATTTCATATTTCCTCCGTCCAAATTATAGACCTACTGAAGAATCCAGGGGGCGGGACTTTGACGACCTTCTCAAGAAAATAGCTAAACGGATTCATAAGGATGCTGACATCGACAGTCTAGGCGGTGAGTTGGGTTTTGAACCTCCGGATATACAACGTTACATACAAACAAACGTAAGAACCCAAAATGTCACATACATGGGAACACTTCGAATGCTTCGGGATTGGAGGGGAAATACTACAAGGTCCGAAGAACGTGACAAATTGAGGATAGCCCTGATTGCGATTAATCACAGTCGTCTGGCAGACGACCTCCTGAACGACGATATGGCAAGATAGTATGAACTAGGGAAAGTGAAATTCTAAATAGTTAGAATTTGGATATATGTATGGTTTAATTGTTTTACCATGCATGCTAATTACCTCTTTTTTTATACGTACGTAAAATACATAAAGGCGAAAATCAAAGACCATACTCACAATTTCGCCTATAAACAAGCTTTTGATTTAATAGTAGAAGTAGCCTTCAAAATTCCAAATCGGTCATCGTATTTCGAATTTAATCATAACTATTATTTTTTAATTTCGCCTAGTTTGTATGTGCATCCCGTTTGTTTCCTGTTTTCCTTTTTAAAATTTTGTTTGTAGAATAGACCATTTTCGTAATGCAATCAAATTTAATGCACAAATCTTTGTTAAAAAGTGCTCTGTTACAAATGATTTCATTCACCTATTACAAATGATTTCATTCATCTGTTACAAATTATTGTATTTCAATAGTCAGAATGCGATTCGCATACATTCCGTGTTGTTAGGTAGGGCAAGCCATACCCTTTGTGATACCCAGAAGCAATTAAAGGATGCAATTCGGAAATTTGTTATCAAATTAAACATCAGTGTCTTTAGAACTACCCAATAATCTGGGAATAGCCTACCTTCAAAGTTGTATGTGTAATTTGAATCTGCCTACCTTGAAAGGGACTAATGCCATCTTCAAATCCCCATTCTCTGAGCCTGTGAGCAACGTCGTCTTCCGCCATTGCAGTCCGCGTAAGATACATAGAGAACTTTGTATGTAGAGAATAACTAAAAATTTGCGGCGGTCACTGGTGGTTCAGTCACGTGCTTGTCATTCTCCAATTGCATATTTACCCCAAATCACACCGTGGCTGTTCACAATAAAATGCATACTTTTGTCATTTTGGGAAACATAGTCAATAGATTCAACATTGATATGTCCAACGACCACAAACACGGTGAAATAATTGTGACCATGAAGAAAAAATCATTAAAGTTGAGTCTCCAATTATTAAGGATGTAGTACGCAATGGCTCACTAGTGAGCAATGGTTTCGTTACCGGGCAATCCAAGTTTCGAAACCAAGTCGAAGCGCTCGCACCTTTTGATAAGGCATTAATCCACAGTAACAAGTCCATCGGAGATGACTTAGAACAGTCGGTCCCTTGGTTTCTTACTTACACATGCATTCCGAGCAGACAAGTAAAACAATCCAACAAACCGATACAAAATGTTAGTAGCGATGTAATTTAGCGTTACTGGCTGAATCATAAACTTCACTACATCTACATTAGTCTTGACATTATAATGGAAATGTATGGTTCATATGATATCACATCTAAACTTTATTGGTTACATTCTTGTGCATAAGGTCTACACATTTAATTGTGTCTACCCAGTGCATATGTCTTAGATAATCATGACTTTCGACTTGTTTTTGCATAGGTCTGGATATTATAATAGTGAACTTAAATGAAAATGCAATATGATATTTTCTGCACTGCTGAAAAAGGAATTTGCTGCATAGGTTTGCACATGTAATGCGAAATGAACATCGTGGTGTATAGATTTCGTATAATAGCATAGGCTATCTCAGTTTTGATTTCACTTTATTCTGTGCATAGGTCTGCACAGGTTAAATGTTCAGTATATTTACATCTTGTATGATATCATATCTCGATTTTGAGTTTAGATTTGTGTGTACAAGTGTGCACATGTTGAATGTCCAATATATTTGCATCTCTTATAATATCATATCACGGTCTTGAGTTTATTAGATATTTTATACATAAGTCTTGACATAATGTCAAATACTCCATGTATATTTGATAATATCACATCCCTATTAATTTTTTTTACAAATCTGCACGTAATATTAACTGGTATTAATATCATATCATATTAACTCACTGTTGATATTACTATTTTTATACTAAAGTCTGCACATTTGATATCTGATAGTCCAGTGTATATTTATTTCATAAAATATCGTTTATCACTGCTATGATTTAATTTGCGTGCGTAAGTCTGCACATCATAATGGCGATAGTGGCGATAGTCCAATGTACATAAATATATGTTTTATGTGATATCATATTAACATTGGATTTTTGTGCATAAGTCTGCCCATCATAATGGTGATAGTCCAATGTACAAACATGTTTTATATGAAATCATGATGAGATTGGATTTATGTGCATAAGTCTGCACATTATATCATGAATGGCTCCTGCATATATATTTCATATGATATACTGAGATTCGATTTGTGTGCATAAGTCTGCACATCATAATGGCGATAGTCCAATGTACATAAATATATGTTTCATATGATATCATACTGAGATTGGATTTGTGTGAATAAGTCTGCACATTATATTATGAATGGCTCTTGCATATATATTTCCTATGGTATACCGACATAGGATTTTTGTGCATAAGTCTGCACACTCATAATGTTGAATGGCCACTGCGTATATATTTCATGTGATACCATACTGATATTGGTGTTTTTTTTTTTGGTGCATAAGTCTGCACATTTCAACGTTCAATGTCCTTCGCATATCTATATCATGTAATTTCGCACCGACTTTGGATTTGCGTGTATAAGTCTCCACATTCTAAATGTTCATTGCATATATATTTCATGTGATTTCTTACTGATACTGGATTTTTGTGCATCAATCTGCACATTATAACAATGAATGTCCACTGCATATATATTTCATGTATTGTTTTACGGATATTAGATTTGTGTGCATACATCTGCACATAATGATATTGAAAGCCCACGTCGTATGATATTTCATGTAATATCATACTGAGATTCAATTTAGGTCCATTAATCTCCAAACTTCAATGGTTAATATTCATTGCAAACATATTTTGTATACGATAGCATACTGAGATTGGATTTGTGTGCATAAGTCTGCACATTTCAATGGTGAATATTCACTGCATATATATTTTGTATGCGATATCATACTGAGATTCAATTTTGTTCATAAGTCTGCAAACTTCAATGTTTAATGTCCATTGCATATCTATTTCATGTAATTTCATAGTGAGTTTCTATTTGTGTGCATAAATCTGCACATTATAATGGTGAATGTCCATTACATATATATTTTATATGATATCATACCGAGTTTGGATTTGCGTGAATATGAGTCTGCACATTCCAATGTCCATTGCATATATATTTCATATGATTTCTTACTGATATTGGATTTTCGTGCATAAGTCTGCATATTATGAACATTAATACCCACTGCGTATATGTTTTTCATGTATCATACTGAGATTCAAATTGTGTCCATAAATCTGCACATTTCAATGGTGAATGTTTATGGCATATATATGTTGTGTACGATATCATACTGAGATTGGATTTATGTGCATAAGTCCACACATCATAATGGCGATAGTCCAATGTACATAAATATATGTTTTATATGATATCATACTGAGATTGGATTTGTGTGCATAAGTCTGCACATTATATTATGAATGGCTCTTGCATATATATTTCATATAATATCATACCGACGTGGGATTTTTGTGCATAAGTCTGCACAATATAATGATGAATGTCCACTGCGTATATATTTCATGTAATATCATACTGATATTGGATTTTGTTTGTGTGTGCATAAGTCTGCACATTTCAAATTGTAATGTCCATCGCATATCTATTTCATGTTATTTCATACCGATTTTGGAATTGCGTGCATAAGTCTGCACATTCTAAATGTTCATTGCATATATATTTTCATGTAATTTCTTGCTGATATTGGAATTTTGTGCATCAGTCTGCACTTTATAACAGTGAATGTTTATTGCATATATATTTCATTTGATATCATACTGAGATTGGATTTTTGTGCATAAGTCTGCACATTATGATAGTGAATGTCCATTGCATATCTATTTCATGTAAATTCAAAGTAAGTTTATATTTGTGTGCATAAGTCTGCACATTATAATGGTGGATGTTTCTTGCATACTATATTTCATATAATATCATACCGACATGGATTTTGTGTGCATGAGTCTGCACATTTCAACGTTTAATGTCCTTTGCATATCTTTCTCATGTAATTTCACACCGAGTTTGGATTTGCGTGCATATGAGTCTGCACATTCAAAATGTCCATTGCATATATATTTCATATGATTTCTTACTGATACTGGATTTTTGTGCATTAGTCTGCACGTCATAACAGTGAATGTCCATGGCATATATATTTCATGTAAATTCTTACTGATATTGGATTTTAGAGCATTAGTCTGCGCATTATTATAATGACTGCCCACTGCGTATGTGTTTTTCATGTAATATCATACTGAGATTCGATTTGTGTGCATAAGTCTGCACATCATAATGGCGATAGTCCAATGTACATAAATATATGTTTCATATTATATCATACTGAGATTGGATTTGTGTGCATAAGTCTGCACATTATATTATGAATGGCTCTTGCATATATGTTTCATATGATATACTGAGATTGGATTTGTGTGCATAAGTCTGCACATTATATTATGAATGGCTCTTGCATATATATTTCATATGATATACTGAGATTGGATTTTTGTGCATAAGTCTGCACATTATATTATGAATGGCTCCTGCATATATATTTCATATGATATACTGAGATTGGATTTGTGTGAATAAGTCTGCACATTATATTATGAATGGCTCTTGCATATATATTTCATATAGTATACCGACATAGGATTTTTGTGTATAAGTCTGCACAATAAAATGATGAATGTCCACTGTGTATATATTTCATGTAATATCATACTGATATTGGATTTGTTGTGCATAAGTCTGCACAAACATCGTTTAATGTCCTTCGCATATCTATTTCATGTAATTTCACACCGAGTATTGATTTGCGTGCATAAGTCTGCACATTCTTAATGTTCAGTGCATATATATTTCAAGTGATGTCTTACTGATACTGGATTTTTGTGCATCAGTCTGCACATCATAACAGTGAATGTCAATTGCATATATATTTCATGTTATTATTTACTGAGTTTAGATTTTGCAGTTTATTTGCAGTTTCTCCACATTATAATGGTTCGTGTCTATTTCATATATATATCATATGATATACCAAGCTTGGATTTGTGTGCGTAAGTGTGCACATTTCAATGGTGAATATTTATTGCATTTATATATGTTGTATATGATATCATACTGAGATTCGATTTTTGTGCATATAAGTCTGCCAACATCAATGGTTAATGCCACTGCATATCTATTTCATGTAAATTCAAAGAGAGTTTATATTTGTGTGCATAAGTCAGCACATTATAATGATGAATGTCTTTTGCATATATATTTTATATGATATCATACCGACATTGGATTTTTGTGCATAAGTCTGCACACTCATAATGTTGAATGGCCACTGCGTATATATTTCATGTGATACCATACTGATATCGGTGTTTTTTTTTTTGGTGCATAAGTCTGCACATTTCAACGTTCAATGTCCTTCGCATATCTATATCATGTAATTTCACACCGACTTTGGATTTGCGTGTATAAGTCTCCACATTCTAAATGTTCATTGCATATATATTTCATGTGATTTCTTACTGATACTGGATTTTTGTGCATCAATCTGCACATTATAACAATGAATGTCCACTGCATATAATTATATTTCATGTATTTTTTTACGGATATTAGATTTGTGTGCATAAATCTGCACATAATGATAGTGAAAGCCCACATCGTATGATATTTCATATAATATCATACTGAGATTCAATTTGTGTCCATAAATCTCCAAACTTCAATGGTTAATATTCATTGCAAACATATTTTGTATACGATAGCATACTGAGATTGGATTTGTGTGCATAAGTCTGCACATTTCAATGTTAAATGTCCATTACATATCTATTTCATGTAATTTCATAGTGAGTTTCTATTTGTGTGCATATTAAGTCTGCACATTATAATGGTGAATGTCCATTACATATATATTTTGTATGGTAGGCCTATAGTGACATTGGATTTGTGTGCATAAGTCTTCACATTATAATGGTGAGTGTCTCTTGCATATATATATTATATGATATCATACCGACATGGAATTTTTGTGCATAAGTCTGCACACTCATAATGATGGATGTTCACTGCGTATATATTTCATGTAATATCATACTGATATTGGATTTTTTTTTGTGCACATAAGTCTGCACATTTCAACGTTTGATTTTCTTTGCATACCTTTCTCATGTAATTTCACACCGAGTTTGGATTTGCGTGAATATGAGTCTGCACATTCCAATGTCCATTGCATATATATTTCATATGATTTCTTACTGATATTGGATTTTCGTGCATAAGTCTGCACATTATGATAATTAATACCCACTGCGTATATGTTTTTCATGTAATATCATACTGAGATTCAATTTGTGTCCATAAATCTCCAAACTTCAATGGTTAATATTCATTGCAAACATATTTTGTATACGATAGCATACTGAGATTGGATTTGTGTGCATTAGTCTGCACATTTCAATGGTGAATATTCACTGCATATATATTTTGTATGCGATATCATACTGAGATTCAATTTTGTTCATAAGTCTGCAAACTTCAATGTTTAATGTTAATTGCATATCTATTTCATGTAATTTCATAGTGAGTTTTTATTTGTGTGCATAAGTCTGCACATTATAATGGTGAATGTCCATTACATATATATTTTGTATGGTAGGCCTATAGTGACATTGGATTTGTGTGCATAAGTCTGCACATTATAATGGTGAATGTCTCTTGCATATATATTTCATATTATATCATACCGACATGGAATTTGTGTGCATAAGTCTGCACACTCATAATGATGGATGTCCACTGCGTATATATTTCATGTAATATCATTCTGATATTGGATTTTTTTTTTTGTACATAAGTCTGCACATTTCAACGTTTAATTTCCTTTGCATACCTTTCTCATGTTATTTCACACCGAGTTTGGATTTGTGTGCATATGAGTCTGCACATTCTAAATGTCCATTGCATATATATTTCATATAATTATTTACTGAGTCTAGATTCTGCAGTTTTTTTCAGATTCTGCACATTATAATGGTAAATGTCCATTCCATATATATTTCATATGATATACCAAGATTGGATTTGTGTGCATACGTCTGCACATTTTAATGGTGAATATTTATTGCACATATATGTTGTATACGAAATCATACTGAGATTCAATTTTTGTGCATAAGTCTGCAAACTTCAATGGTTAATATCCATTGCATATCTATTTCATGTAAATTGAAAGTGAGTTTATATTTGTGTGCATAAATCTGCACATTATAATGGTGAATGCCCATTGCATATATATTGTATACGGTAGACCTATAGTGAGATCGGTATTTAGTGCATAGGTCTACACATTATAATGATGAATGTCTCTTGCAATATCATATTGATATTGGATTTTTTTGTGTGCATAAGTCAGCACATTTCAACGTTAATGTCCTTTGCATATCTTTCTCATGTTATTTCACACCGAGTTTGGATTTGCGTGCATATGAGTCTGCACATTCTAAATGTCCATTGCATATATATTTCATATGATTTCTTACTGATACTGGATTTGTGTGCTTTAGTCTGCACATCATAACAGTGAATGTCCATGGCATATATATTTCATGTAATTTCTTACTGATATTGGATTTTCGTGCATAAGTCTGCACATTATGAGAGTGGCTGCCCAATGAGTATCATATTTCATGTAATTCTATAGTGAGATTATATTTGTGAGCATAAGGCTGCACATTATAATGGTGAATGTCTTTTGCATATATATTTCATATGATATCATACCGACATAGGATTTTTGTGCATAAGTCTGCACACTCATAATGATGAATGGCCACTGCGTATATATTTTATGTAATATCATACTGATATTGAATTTTTGTGTGAATAAGTCTGCACATTATATTATGAATGGCTCTTGCATATATGTTTCATATGATATACTGAGATTGGATTTGTGTGAATAAGTCTGCACATTATATTATGAATGGCTCTTGCATATATGTTTCATATGATATACTGAGATTGGATTTGTGTGAATAAGTCTGCACATTATATTATGAATGGCTCTTGCATATATGTTTCATATGATATACTGAGATTGGATTTGTGTGCATAAGTCTGCACATTATATTATGAATGGCTCCTGCATATATGTTTCATATGATATACTGAGATTGGATTTGTGTGAATAAGTCTGCACATTATATTATGAATGGCTCTTGCATATATGTTTCATATGATATACTGAGATTGGATTTGTGTGCATAAGTCTGCACATTATATTATGAATGGCTCTTGCATATATGTTTCATATGATATACTGAGATTGGATTTGTGTGAATAAGTCTGCACATTATATTATGAATGGCTCTTGCATATATGTTTCATATGATATACTGAGATTGGATTTGTGTGCATAAGTCTGCACATTAAATTATGAATGGCTCTTGCATATATGTTTCATATGATATACTGAGATTGGATTTGTGTGAATAAGTCTGCACATTATATTATGAATGGCTCTTGCATATATGTTTCATATGATATACTGAGATTGGATTTGTGTGCATAAGTCTGCACATTATATTATGAATGGCTCTTGCATATATGTTTCATATGATATACTGAGATTGGATTTGTGTGAATAAGTCTGCACATTATATTATGAATGGCTCCTGCATATATGTTTCATATGATATACTGAGATTGGATTTGTGTGCATAAGTCTGCACATTATATTATGAATGGCTCTTGCATATATGTTTCATATGATATACTGAGATTGGATTTGTGTGAATAAGTCTGCACATTATATTATGAATGGCTCTTGCATATATGTTTCATATGATATACTGAGATTGGATTTGTGTGCATAAGTCTGCACATTATATTATGAATGGCTCTTGCATATATGTTTCATATGATATACTGAGATTGGATTTGTGTGAATAAGTCTGCACATTATATTATGAATGCCTCTTGCAAATATATTTCATATGATATACTGAGATCGGGTTTGCGTGAATAAGTCTGCACATTATATTATGAATGCCTCTTGCAAATATATTTCATATGATATACTGAGATTGGATTTTTGTGCATAAGTCTGCACATTATATTATGAATGCCTCTTGCAAATATATTTCATATGATATACTGAGATTGGATTTTTGTGCATAAGTCTGCACATTATATTATGAATGCCTCTTGCAAATATATTTCATATGATATACTGAGATCGGGTTTGCGTGAATAAGTCTGCACATTATATTATGAATGCCTCTTGCAAATATATTTCATATGATATACTGAGATCGGGTTTGCGTGAATAAGTCTGCACATTATATTATGAATGCCTCTTGCAAATATATTTCATATGGTATACCGACATAGGATTTTTGTGCATAATTCTGCACACTCTTAATGATGAATGGCTACTGCGTATATATTTTATGTTATATCATACTGATATTGAATTTTTGTGTGCATACGTTTGCACATTTCAACTTGTAATGTCCTTCGCATATCTATTTCATGTAATTTCATACCGAGTTTATATTTGGCAGTTTATTTTCAGATTCCGCACATTTATAATGGTGAATGTCCATTGCATATATGTTTCAAATATATCATACTGAGATTGGATTTTGTGTGTGCTTAAGTCTACATAATTTGTTCCTTTTGTTTCCATTATATCATATTCAACTATAACGCATTTTGGTCCAGAGCGCTGCATAACTCAATCATTTATTTTACTGTATTTTATATTTCATTGATTCTAAATGTAGAATCGCACACAGTACAAAAGTCTGCCTATAACTATGATTTTCAATTTCCATCGTGAAGTAACGTCAAGTAATCTTCGCTCCATACCATTTCCACCTCTTGAAATATCCTTTCAGGGTTTTGAACCATCATTAGATGATTCTCTGTCGTAAATGTATTTTTTGACATCATGTAGGCTTTTTTTTAAATTGGATGTGTGTCCATACTTCTGTACAATTGTATCTTGAATTTATGTAAACTGTTGTGCGTATAATCAGGATAATCAGGTGGGGGGCGGGGGGGGGGGGGGGGGTAGTGAGCACTAATTTTTTGTTTTTTTGGAAATCGCGCCGGCCGAAAATTTGCTCAGTGGGTGGGGGGGGGGGGTAGTGAGCACTTTTTGGGGGGAGGGCTGGGGACCGGGGGGCACGTGCCCCCTGTGCCCCCTAGATCCGCCACTGATAATAATTATAATAAACAAACACAAAGACCAACAGATATAAAGAAATTATTGAATAGGTTCTGGTAACCATAGTACCTATTCGACATATTATTACGGTTTAAACCTTGTAAATAAATAAGGTAAAGTCGACGCCCCTCCCCCTTCCTCCTCTCCTCATTTGAAAGGCCTTAAGAAAGAAAAATAAACCTCTACAATCTTGGAAAGGGACTGAAGAAGGATGCGGGCTGCCTAGATCTATGACGCTTATCAGCCTGTCAGTAAATCCGCACCTGATTATCACGTTATTGATTCGCTACCGGGGGCTATCATTCATGATTATTGTTGTTTTTTTGGAAATCGCGCCGGCCGAAAATTTGCTCAGTGGGTGGGGGGGGGGGGGGGGGGGGGGTAGTGAGCACTTTTTTGGGGGAGGGCTGGGGACCGGGGGGCACGTGCCCCCTGTGCCCCCTAGATCCGCCACTGATAATAATTATAATAGTTATAATGATAAGTGATCTAAAAAAATAATTTAAAAAGAATCATTATAAGGATTATAAACAAACATAATCTCATGTACGCCTACAAACATACATTGTACATAAATACATATTTTGTGTAATAGGTGCTCTTTTATATGAGGATTGTATGTGTCGATCGCGAATGTTTCATGATTATAAAGAGCGCCATCACGTGGCGCTACAGACACAAGAGCATGTTTTCGTTCATTTAAACAATAGAATGTCTATTCGGCTATCAGACCCCTTTATACAACATCTTTCACCCTGATATAATTATGTCCGTGGTCTTAGTTGCGTCAATGCTAGAAATAATAAGACATATCACAAAGTGAGTCCATCAACATGAAAGGGTTCAAACCTTATATCACCGATCCGTGCATTAATAGCGAATGTTTTTAAATAGTATAATTATGTGCCATTCCCGACTCAAACACACAAAACTTGAAACGAAAATAAGAACAATATCAGCATCAATAATAATAATAACGATAATAATAATAATAACAAAGACCATCTTGACAAAGGATTTATAAAAATGAAGGGAAAAAAACAAAAGGTATTAACAAACGAATCATGGTTAGGTTGTTTAAGGCTCCAGATATCATTCGATAATCCACCCCTCCCCTTCATAGTTGAACGAGGCTTAAAGAGTAGGCTACTTGCGTAGTCACCCAATCCCAAGACACCCCTCCCCCTCCCCTCCTCCCAACCTTTCCATCAGCATGAATCAGCAGGTCGGATAATCCTTTTTGGTGACGGATCATCTAATCTCCGAGTGTGACTCGCTGAGGGACTCCTTAATCCCTGTTGGCTTGAAGACTGTTACGTGAACGTCTTGAGTAGCAAGATTCGGATGCCAGACTCAGCTTATCTTATCCTACATAATACACAAGTTGTTGCCCCTCTATCTTACCCTGTCTAGTACAGATTCACCTGGGGAATCCATTATAGTACTACTAATACAAATTATAAGATGATGACGTGGATCCTAATCAAATGATTGGTTGAAAGCGTACACGTGACCAGGCATTTATTTTGCCTAACGCGTAATTTGGATAATGACCGGTCATTATCAAATTCTAATGACCGGTCATTATCCAAATAATGTTATTAAACATCATTTCATAAAACAAATAAAACATAATCTTATAAAACAAATAATACACATCATTTTGTTCGGGCATTAGTAAAATTACCCAAAATCGGTACCTTCAAAACAGTCCAAACACCCTCGGCTGCCGCCTTGGGCGTGTTAGATTGTTCCAGATGTACCTTGTGTGGGTAATTCTTACTAATGCCCTCACTGCTGTGTATCATTTGTATATTATCGCAAACGTCGAAAGTATGATTTACTCATTATTACAGTAAGCGCTGCATGATTGCAAAATATCATTGATACTATACCAACGCTAGACATTCTATGCTATCATATGTTGCTGCATGTTGCTGATATTATTTGTAGTATTAGTATGTTGAAATAACTATCATCATATTCAATTAATGTTTTTATTCCTGTATTACATTTCGTATGCGAGTAAAATGAGGCATATGTATACTTTCTTCTGTATACACTTCGCTTTAAAGGGCTCTACTACTTAACAAATATTATGTCATGTGATCATTATTCTTTTCGAGAGTGTGTTGTGGGAAGTACTTATTTAAAAACAAAACATGACAAGACTTGACTAACGTAATGTGATAGGTCCTTTAATTCCCCCACGATACCATATTACCATCTTCTCTTACTGTGTATTTTTCATGCTTTAATATAATGACGTACTCTCTTTTACACCATAATGTCATCATCTATTTTATTGATACTCGATTAGCGATTTCAAGAGCAGCTCTACAACTAGGCCTATGACAAAATAGTTACACGATAGGGAAAAATAAACAAACACAAAGACCAACAGATATAAAGAAATTATTGAATAGGTTCTGGTAACCATAGTACCTATTCGACATATTATTACGGTTTAAACCTTGTAAATAAATAAGGTAAAGTCGACGCCCCTCCCCCTTCCTCCTCTCCTCATTTGAAAGGCCTTAAGAAAGAAAAATAAACCTCTACAATCTTGGAAAGGGACTGAAGAAGGATGCGGGCTGCCTAGATCTATGACGCTTATCAGCCTGTCAGTAAATCCGCACCTGATTATCACGTTATTGATTCGCTACCGGGGGCTATCATTCATGATTATTGTTGTTTATAAGATGATGACGTGGATCCTAATCAAATGATTGGTTGAGAGCGTTACACGTGACTAGGAATTTATTTTGCCTAACGCGTAATTTGGATAATGACCGGCCATTATCAAATGCTAATGACTGGTCATTAGTAAAACCAGTTTATAAAAAATCATTTTATAAAACAAATAAAACTCAATCTTATAAAACAAATGATACACATCATTTTGTTCGGGCATCAGTCGCCGATGGTATTTGGACTGTTTTGAAGGTACCGAGTGTGGGTAATTTTCACTAATGCCCTCACGGCTGTGTATTATTTGTATAATAACCTTTGACATTCGGGAGGGGAAGGGGAGGGGAGGGGATAAATAGATCCTTGTGACTGTTGCACACAATGCGTCACTTTACTGACGTAGAAGTGCGTCGGGGGCTGAGGCGCACGGCACGCAATGTAGAAGTCATTAATTTGAGTATATGAACTGTACTGACTTCTTAAATTACCACAAGGACGAATTGCCGTCATAGACAGCTGATAGCACAACTGGGATTAATCCTCGTGTGCCATGGGCATAAGGAAACCAAAAAAGAAAAACAAACAAAGAATGAATGATAATGTCATATCATTTGGAGGTTAACGTCTGATTGCAACTGAAAGACAGAAGTTCGATCATTTATGAAAATTCAGTCAAATCTCGCCACCTTTTTATAAAGGCCACCCGTCTACATTGGCCACTGTTTCTGTTTCCCTTAGGTGACCTTAAAGACAGTTTTGAAAATCGCGGTGAAACTCAAAGCTAGTTGGGAGCCATCGGGGCTAGATCAGACATTAAAAAAAAAAAAGAACAAGAACAAGAAGAAAATAAAAAAGGGAGGAATATCAAAGAGAAAAATACTTGGTACAACGTCAACGTCTTGAAAGAGTTGATACCTGATTACAAATGAAAGAAGACTAAAAGAAAGAGATAACGTCACTGGTTAATCGCCGAGCTTCTTTGGACTCCATCACGTACGACACGTCCTCCGATTTAATACCATCCTAATCTGTTAATCCACAAACCAGCAAGACTTTGATTAAGCCACTTTGAATGGAATAATCTCTGTTTATCCCAACACTGTTTGCAGAACGGGCCGTTTATTATTCATGCCTTCATAATTAGAATTTTCCTGACGCGAGTTCGGCTTTGGGGATAAGAGTCGGGAGAGGTCAAGTGCACAAGTGAGATAAATTTCTGAAGTTCACTTTTTGTTTTTTTGCTCGCTAATTTGTTATTTTGTCCTTTTTAGTGAAATATTGTTCTACTGAGTTTGTAACGAATGGACATGGATTCCGGTTGAACTTTTAACCATATTAGGCCTACACAAAAAGTGTATTTTTTTTTGTTTCTGAACCTACAATTAAAGACTTTGGAGAAGAAAAGAAATAAACCAGAGACAATTTAGTTACTTCATCTCCCCAAAATAAATTGTGTTCACATTGCCATGATTACGCAATGTGCTGTTCCCACAATTCAAAAGATGATAGACAGAGCAATTCAAATCGAACACTTTGACACGATCGTCCTGCGATCCGAATTTCTAAGAAAAATTGTAATCGTTTGAAATAGGAAATCTAAACAAAAATCATTTTCCTGAATTATGCTCTAAATAATTATAACAATACTAACAATCGGAATTGTAGTGCACTGAACTCTTCGAGTCGGAATAAATTAAAGCCGAGTCGGCTTCAAATCGTGTATACATACATGTACAATCGCATTACTGGTCTGACGTCACTACAATTTCGAGCCAATATAGCTTTTCCTCTTCCAAGGAAACATGTAAACTCTTGAAATTTCGATTTTGTTTATCATATGACTATTCAGATCCGCGGTCATTAAAGATTTTACATGTTTGAATGTTCGCATCAAATGCAATGATTCCGAAATGGGATCGAAGTCGGGTCGTATTTCGTTTCGAATTTCTTTGCGATCGTTTTCAAAATAATTCCATGTAGATCCTTATAGATACAGATAATTTTCTCTCCATTCCCTCTATGTTTTACATCCTAGCTGCTCCTTGAATAAAGGCCCTCTATCATGTCCTAGAGTGACTTTTTTTTAAATGTGATAAATGTAAGAGCTTTTGAGTAACCATTATCAGATTGTATTATTATTGTTTCAAAAGGAAGCTTGTCCCATTATAAAAAGAAGCCCTGAATGTTGATCTATCACTGCTCTCGTGGTTGCCAAGGACAGGTCATTATTATTATCATTAATATCATTAGTATTAGTATTATTATGATAAAGATGATAATAATGGTTCGTAACAGAATGGTATTATTATTCTGATAAATGATGCAAGTATATGGATGTGGTGGCAAGGACACACCCACCTTTGGAACAGAGGATGGAGACAAAATCGAGAGGAAGAGAGGGGCGGGGGGGAGAAGAAAAGTGGAAAGAGGATGACAGAATGACAGACCCTCCTTCATACACCTCTCTCTACTAGGTGGCCTCAATTATTCAACTTTCTAATTAAACTAAGAAAGACCACTTCCATCTTCTAATGCCATTCCCCCTCCCCCTCATCCCACTCAATGCCTACACCCCCGCTTCAAAAACGCTTATCTTTTACTAGGAATTTCGTTTAACAATTCGTAACTTTTTTTTTATTATACGAAAATGACAATTTTCCACAAATTCTGTTAGGGAGCAGACATGAATAATTTATATGCTGAACATCTTGCTTTGAATTCGATCCCATTTTGATTCCTGATTGATTTTTAAAATTTAAACAAAAATCACATTGGGCATCATAAAGCTAAAGTTTGAAATCAGATCCGACTTTCCCCCAAAAAAGAGAGATTCACAGAATAAAAGAGTTTCAGGAAACATTGTAAAATACACAAAATATATAGTCCTGAAGGATATTGCTATGATGCATTACATATGCGATAAGGATCCACAAGACGTACGCGATATAACCTTTCGAATTCCTCTGTCTGGAATATTTGTCAAGTTTGAACTACTAGGCAGGATTTTAAGTCTGCAATTGCAAATGTAATTTGATTTGCTTTATCCCCACTGTTTTCTGACGGATTCACCAGGATTTGTGACTTACTTGTCAAATTCGATTGTAGCTGTGATTCACGACCGCGAGGCCCCCTCAGATAAACCGTCTTCTGTTAGTCTGCAAGCACAAACCCTGGTCAGTCGTAAAAGTGAGTCTGCACTATAAGACTACCATAGGTCATGCACTGTAGCTGCTCCTGACCTGTACAGACCCTATATTGACACAACCAGTAGATAGCTGGGCTAGGCTTCTCTCAAGACACAACGATTTTTGATAAAGTGTCAAATTAGGGTCTGTACTTGCAGACTAGTCTTCTGTCACCCTTCATCGATTAGTGTGCTTGCACAGACTCAAATTTTGTATTAATGATTTCTTTTTTCTTAATTTTACCAACACAGACCCTTCCCATTTTTGTGTTGGTGCATTATAGTATCTGCACGATGAGATTACAATAGGTTCTGTACTTTAGCAGCTCCTAACAAGCCAGAGACTGATATAAGCTAGGCTATGCTCAAGGCGATAGGAGTTGTGGTGAAGTGCAAAACAATAGTCTGTGCTTGCAGACTATACCCTCAATTTCACAAAGTCTTGACCCGAGTCTAACTCTGCTCTTCATAGGTTTAAGAATCCAATCTAGCAAAATGCTAGTTGAAAAAAAGTAAACCTAATTTGAAAGAAAAAAATCCTATCAGAAGAGGCGTAAATATTCACTCCTGAGTGATAAACGCCTATAAACCAAAACAACAACAACAACAACAACAAGGTAATCATGAACAGCTAAAGTATAGAGCCTGTATGGAGTGCAGTAGATGATGCAGTCTGGATGGTCTCACTGTGTACACACTTTTGATTGGTGGTGGTGGTTATTTGACCTGGCTGCTAAGAAAGCATAAATGCTTGTTAGTAAGTAACCAGACGGCCGGCGGCTTTAGGTCCTCTCCGAGGGACCTGGTAATAAGGATTAATGCCTTACCAAAGGGCACTAGCGCATCGACTTGGTTGGATTTATACGAGACCGCTGCTCTACCAACTGAGCTATCGCGCCGTATGACGACTGATAGAGGGTTTGTGACTGCAAACTATTTTTTCAAACAGTTTTTTAGACAATAGTCACACCTGTCATCTACTCAATACCCTCGCGAGGCTTTCGGCTACTTCTTATTAGGGACTTTTAGATTCGCACGAAGACAACGTGGATTGCTACGATCGACGTCCTTTTAATGCATTGCCTTGAATGGACGTCACACGTATCAGTCCTCGCAAATCTAAAAGTCCCTATTGTCTGCTGTCCAGCGTATGACACGTGACCTAATCCCTCTGGCTTATCACATTTCAAATGCTCTGACACTATTGGTATTCATTTGGTTAGTTGGTTTGTTTTGCCTGACTGCTATGAACGTAAGTGTGCACTTGTAAGTAAGCAACCAGGGGACCGACGGTTTAAGTCCTCTCCGAGGGACTTGGTAATGATAATTAATGCCTTATCAACGCCCGCATCGACTTTATTTCGACATCGGGACCTCCCGGTAACGAGAACACTGCTCTACCACTGAGCCAACATGCCTCCTCATTGTATTATTTATGGAATTATTGTTCCTCCTATTTGTTTGCTTGTTTGTCTTTCTTTTGTAAAAACTAGAGTAAACAATTTACATACATTATCATGGCAGCTCAAGGATACAATTCAACTCACGAAATCATTATTCGTTTTTATCTTGGCATTGTCTTCCGAAAAGTGAAAAAAGAATGTTTACAAAATGTAAAGTTCACTAAAATATATACACAATGGTCCGAAAATAGCATACTCTACCTCGGCCAAAAAGAAGAAGAAATAATAAAAAATAAAACAAAGGACGACCTTGCCTATAGATCATAAGAAAAAAACGACCTTATTGTCATGGACAATAAAAAAGGCACATTCGTTTTGTTTTATTCGTGTAATGAAAACACGGGACATATGTATTCGTTTCGTTTGTTTGATATCTGTATCATAGCCTTGAGAAAGAATGCATGAAAATGAAGAGCAACAACAAATAAAAAACATAGAAAAATATAAACCATGAACCAACGCCTGCGGATCACTAAAAGAAGGTAGTGTTAAGCGCTATATAAATGTTACTATTATCATTATTATTAATATTGTTAATTCCTGTGACAATCATTATTATATATCAATTTCTTGTTTAAATATTGTTATCGAAGGGTAAAGGAAATTTGTCCGGGGTTGTTTTACTCATGAAAAGAGTTAATGGTAAATATTATCTAGAAATAGCAATATATTCTTTAGGATTTGACAGAGGATTAAATGAAGATAACGTCATCAAAAGTGTTGATTGTTCTTTTCCGGAGAAGTGTCAAAAGCACGTAGGCTTTACGATGATTCAGGAGTTCCAACGAAAATGAGGTTAAAGAGAGGGACAAAATTAGCACTCGAAAACAAAAGCCCAGGTCAGCCGAATCTGAATCATAAAAAGAACCTTGATGGTGTGCGTTTGTCATGCAATGAGTCAGTAATATGGATAACAAACGAGCAGTTGGCAGGAGTGGCGCCGAAAGGTTCCCAAGAAAATATCATAAAACATCACGTGATCACTCTTCGATGAATCTTCAATTATGCAATTTCTTCTACAATGAGGGGTGGTGTGATTTATTTAAAAAAATGCTGCTCTTGCGGAGGAAACTATTTTGGAGGAGAGGTTTATGAATTTAAGCGCCTATAACAAATTATATTCTGGCCAGGTTTGAAAGGATTATAGATTCTGTTCTTTATACAATTTTTTTACTATTGTTTTACCTTTTCTTTTTCTAGATTCTCCTGCAATAATTTCCCGTCATTTCACGTTATATTTATGTTGTGTCTGTCTCTCTTTCTCTCTGTGTGACTCTCTCTGTCTGTCTCTCTCTCTCTCTCTATCCATCTCTCTCTCTCTCTCTCTCTCTCTCTCTCTGTCTCTCTCTGTCTGTCTCTTTCTCTCTCTCTCTCTCTCTCTCTCTCTCTCTCTGTGTTTCTTAGTCTGTCCTCCCCCTTCTGAGTAGTTATGTATACATCATCACACACTACAGGCGTCATCATACTAATATGTATCACTCGGTCAAATACAATTTCAGTGGTAATAAAATTATATGTGGGTAATGAAAAAAAATGCCTTTACTCGATTACAAGCTAAAATAATATATTTTGTAGGCAAGTAATCCATTCACTCATATAATAATACTTGATTAAAAACATTCATGTTAACATATTTCCTCACATTTTTTAGAGCTCTAGCGTAAATTATGTTTGATCATCACATGCTTCATGATTTCTCTCCCAGGCGGAAGTAATCTCGTCTTTTGTGTATCTTGAAAGGCTTTTATGTGATGTCCGTCTACATGTATTTCCTTTTCCAAAATTAAGTGTTAAGAGCGAACACAGCTTTTTTAGCAGCGTTACAGGCTTTACACAGTTTGTTTTTGAGCCGAAAAAATGTTATAATTGTCAACTTAACTCACCAATGAATGGGAGCCCGTATTGGTAGCAATTGTGCTATTGTATATTTCTAACCGATGTGGGCGCTATTTATTCTCCGTCGATGGTTTTCCTGTGTTATATCGGGGCACGTACTGTTCAATATGTGCTTTCATTTCCTTATTATGTCTTCGTACATGAAATTATTATTTCTGAATCGAAAATCTGTCGTTTTTTCAACTAATACCACAATAAGATATATTTTGTCCACACTACAAACAAAGGATGTTCTTATAGTGGTGGTGGTGGTAGGGGGGAATTGGAAGTGATTTTAAAAGGAGTGTTTAGGTTTTAAGGGGTAAGTATTTGTTTTTCTTGCATTGTCGGATGGTATAACTGTCCCAAAATGACATGGAAAATCCAGTTTAAAAAATAAACGCACAATTTCCATGGTTACACTTTTATACCCGCTAAAAAGTATATTACTGTTTGAAAATTAATTCGATTTGACATAAACAAGAGTGCGGGAAATACTAAAGTATGCGTTTTATGATTTATTTGTATTTAAGTTACACCCGAAAGGCCTACTGCTGAGCCGATGTTATCCTTGCAACGGTATTGCCTGGTTATGAGTCCATCCATGCCCCCTTTATCAACCCCATCTCTGTCCGTCTCATCATGATACCTCACATGGGGCACCCTTATTACCCCTCATTTCCCCCTCCGGAAACCTGCTGTAGGGGTAACTCTTGGGGGTAATGTACTTCATTCCAAGCCAGCTGGGGTAACCCCTCGTGTATATCATAGATCAAATTAGATCTTGACGTCATCACCTACTAATAAAGTTAAGTAATATGAAACGTGTTACCTCTTTCAGCTTGCTATTTTTGATCCCCTCTGCTTCCTCTTTAAAACTTTCTTGGCGTACCCTAATATTGTCTTTACAGAGGGACGGAGGCGCTTAACGAGGCCCCCAAATAGATTAAGTAAGTCCAAAAAGTGAAATGAGGGACTCTTTCTCTGAATTAACTACAGTATAAAAACCCTTCCATACCTGAACATGGCTATCAACCTCTAAAAAGATGCTACATAATATATCCTGTTTCACTTAACAACATATTTCAAGAATTGTAAAATTAAAATCTGGGTTTCAATTTTTCATTAGTGTTTAATGCTCTGTAAATAATTATGAGCCCAAAATACTAGCAACAGAAATCATGATATATAGTGTTTGTTCGTAGACAAGAACGGTATAACAAAGCTAACAACAGCCATTAATAATTCATTTACTTCTTAAAGCCCCACTGCACTACTTGTAGCTACTTGCACCCTCTATATAGCAAACAATGCATAATCGGTAACCATTGGTCTCCCATGATCCTCTTTTTCTTATGTCAATTGAGAGCTGAATTGATGAGATAACCACCTGTCCAGTGACCTTGCAGTGTGGTCTAATCCCTCCTGTAAACTAGTACAGATGTGCTTTAAAAAGTGTAAACAGTATGGACCTTGTGAAAGATTAGCCCTGTACTAAACAAGTTATCCAATAAAGTCTACTACTACAACTACTACTACAGATAAGAGGGGGAAATGTGAATGATTATACTATGTGTGTTCATGTCTAAATTTCGAAATAAAGAGATACAATTTTTCACGTTTTCTTATGTATTGCTAGCATTTGCAGACAAATATTTCAAGAAATTCCAACCGAGATTCCAAATAGGGGACACACCCCCCCCCCCCCTCCACACACACACACACACATAAACGTATCTCTCTCTCTCTCTCTCTCTCTCTCTCCTTCTCTCAATCTTTATTCGTTTCTATGTCTGTCTGTCTGTATCCCTCTCTCTCTCTCTCTCTCTCTCCTTCTCTCTATCTTTATCTGTTTCTCTGTCTCTGTCTCTATCTCTTCCGCCTCTCTCACTCTCTTTCTCTCTGTCTCTCTCTCTCGGTCTCTCTCTCTCGCTCGCTCTCTCTCTATCTTTATTCGTTTCTATGTCTGTCTGTCTGTCTCCCTCTGTCTATACCTCTCTCTCCCCTTCCCCCTCTCTCTCTATCTCTCTCTCTCTCTCTCTATCTTTATTCGTTTCTATGTCTGTATGTCTGTCTCCCTCTGTCTCTGCGTCTCTCTCCCCTCCCCCTCTCTCTATCTCTCTCTCTCTCTCTCTTCCCTACTCCCCCCTCTCTCTCTCTCTCTCTCCCCTACCTCCCCCTCTCTCTCTCTCTCTTTCTCTCTCTCTCTATAGGGCAACGCCCCTGTTTCAACTCCCGATGTTTAGTCACGATAGTAGCCCAAAAAGACCAACAGACAACGTCAGCCCTCCCCTTGTTTGCGATCATAGATGGATTTAGCTCTAGCCCCCAAATTTAGAAGAAGGATTAACACGCAGATCCCAGGAGGGATTAAACTAGTAGATGACTGACTTGTGGCTGCTGGTTAGGCACAATAAAAATTGTTCCTAGTTTCTCTTCGGCATTTTATACGAAGAAGGGGCTCCATGTTGTGGTTTCTTTCCTGTACATAAAATGCTGTTTAGTCATATCGAACAAAAAAATGTTATCGCACTTAACTTCAAATTTGGAAAAGAAGGTGAAGTACAAAAAATTCTATCAATGGTTGCTGTTAAACCTTGATTTATGTTTATTGTATGTATATAATTATGTTATTGCTAATAAATAACTCGAAAGAGGATGAGGAATCAATTGCATTTAATTTCATTATGCACTCCAGGCGACCAAGCAAGATGATTTGATAGCATTAGCTTACAATTGGTTGTTATGTACCTGTCTCCGTGATCTCAGATTGTCATTGCAGAAAGAAAAAAACACAAGTTAATGTCAAATTGAGGCTGGCCGAAAAACAAAAGAGTATGGAGGAGAGGACGAGAAACTAGAAATGGACTTTTATTCTTTCTTAAAGACCGTCAATACTACTGGGCCAGAGGGGATTAGACCACACAGCGAGGTCACTGACAGGTGGCTATCTCATTAACTCAGCTCTCAACTAACATAAGAAAAAGAGGATCATGGGGGACCAACCGGCACCGATTGGGGAAGTTTTCGATATAGAGGGAGCGTGTACCTACAAGTAGGACAGTGGGGCTTTAATGCATTCGCTTGTTTAAATCTACGGGAAAAGAATATCACTCATATCTTCATTCTTTTTACGTCAAAGTTTCATCTCCAGGTTTGTGATGAAAGCGTTCGAAAAATATTTAAAAAAACACGATGATGGCGAAGACTTTCAAAAATAAATCAAGCTAGGGCAAGAATTAATTGCATTGTCGATCACATTAAATTGTTTTGAATCTGTGAATATTAAAATGACGCTGTGTGTAATTTGATTATTTGAATATCAAAACAATGGGATATGCAACAGTAGAATGAGATATGGAAATAACCCCGAGTCCATTTTTCTAAAGTTTCTGCGATCGTTTTGATATAATTGACACAAATAGTACGATCCGTAGAATACTGTGCTAGCTGTTCAAAAAATCATCAGCAAAGTTTACTACTTCTCTATTAGCATTGGAAAAAAATCCAACTTGCACATGTAGATATGAGATATGAGGGGCTTCATAAATGTATGAGAAGTTTAAGATGTTCCCGTCTGGCAATTATTGGAATTGTCGTCTCATTGTAAACGAGATTTCCTGACAAAAAGGGCCAATTGACAAACTTTAGAAGAGACAACGTGAGTAATATTTCCAGGAACATTTAACAGGCAACTGTCGGAAAGGGATTTTACACTGATCATTTAAAGATTGAATTAAGGCACAAGAAGGGGGGAAGTGTGTGTGTTCTCCCTTGCGTTAGGGCTCCGATAAAGCAGGGGCCATTAAGTGTTTTAAAATCTAAATGTAGCGATCTCCTTATACCCATTGATATTATACCCTTGCCAAGTTTTGTAATACTTAAAGTTTGTGAACATTTTATTTCTCCCGATTTATGTGTCTTTGCATGGTGACATATTAGAGCTTACATCTAAAAGTATTCAACACAACAAAGGCCCTCAGGCTAATTAAACCATTGCACCTTTCATTCTTGATTTACGGAAAACACAAAACGTCAGATTTACACAGGGTTCGAATAATTTAGTTGTTATCTGTAAATGTTATTCTGTACACATATTTATTTATTTTTTAAATTATGGCATAACCTTTATATTCCCATGTCACTGTTCCATACATACAGCTACATTACTTCTAGAGCAATCGTTTTATTGACAAAATTAACCCCCAAAAACTTGAACTGATCTCAATGAATTAAAACTTAAATATTAAACTATTGTTGAGTAGTTAGACATTTTACCTCGAATATATACCACTCCCTCTCTCCCGCTCTCTCTCTCTCTCCCTCTCTCTGTTCCCCTCACTCTTTCTCTCTCTCTCTCTCTCTCTCTGTTCTTCTCTCTCTCTCTCTCTCTCTATCTCTCTGTCACTCTCCCCCTTCCTTCCCTATAACTTTTGATCTCTTCTTTCCAATCAAACAAACAAACAAATAATCTCCACTCCAAAAGCGCCCATTGTTAAGATCACTCACGATTTAAAAATGTTACATCTCACGTTAAATGCTCTAGGGGTCCGAAATAGTGGTTTTCCTCTCGAGTTAAAAAGGTTTCACAAGCGCGCTCAGTTTGGGAATACAGCATCCCGTTCAATGCTTATTTTAGACATTGATGTTTCCTTGAGCCCTCCCCAGTGGGGAAGGGGGTCGGGCATGTACCTATATTTCCAGCTATGAATAACCCCTTAGCCTGGTTCTTGGATGACCTTCCAGACCTACTTTGACTCATAATATAGCGATGTCAGTATTAAGTGATTCAAAATGTCTAGTTTCTTTCATTTTCTCCCTTTTTGCATGTTTCTCTTGCATGTTTTTTGTCCTTTTTCAACTCTCCACAGGCAGACAGTATCTGCAGTAGAATGGCCGTTTAGGTTTATGTGTGCGTGTGCGTATGTGTGCGTGTGTGTAGGTATGCGTAATCTCAGCCCATCTCTTCTTTCTCTCTCTCTCTCTCTCTTTTTCTCTCACTCTCTCTCTCTCTCTGCTCTATTTCTGTATTCTACCTCTCTCTCTCTCTCTCTCTCTCTCCCTCTCTCTCTTCTATTGCTCTCTCTCTCTCTCTATCTCTCTCTCTCTCTCTCTCTCTCTCTCTCATTGTCATCTTTCAAGATGTTGACCTGTTTCATCAGAAAAACCATGACACCATACGCATGGACAGAGATAAATGTATCATCGAGCTTTAATGCCATACAGATTAGTCTTAATTAAAGGGTACCGGTTATTAACATGATGAGGGCATTAGGCTATCACAATGAATAAATAGACTGGATCATAGGTTTAAAAGAAATACAGTCAAATCTCTCTTTTAAGGCCACCTAGGGGGAACATAAAATGTATAACCTCAGAAGCGTGAAAAAAAGATCTAACAAAAACAAACAAACAAACAAATATCATATTAAGTAAAATACTAACATCGTACTATGTGTACTCACAACAGCATTATCCTCGGAGCATTACCTGAGCCATATTTTGAATTCTGATACAAATCTTGAAATATGTTCCACTTAAACGTATTTGTCAGTAGAATCGTTGATATGTATGATCTTGCATAATTATCTCAATCGATAATCATCTTGACAAGTTACTCGGCGAAATCTATATTTCGATCTCCGATTCCAACATTCTGGCAGCATTTATTAACTCTTTAGCACGTTAAGAATAATCGTATGATAAATAGATATACTACGAAGTATGGATAGTGATAACCGGGAGGAGGAGTGAGGGGGGATGTAGGCGTACAAATTTCACACAAGCAGTTACACTTGCAACTTCGTCTGAAAAATAAATACAATATTTCACAATAATAGTATAATGAAGAACATAACCTACATGCTCCCGAGATATTTGTCTAATATAAATGTCTGTCCGATAAAATTAAGACCAGTGACTTTGGAGTAAGCACCAAAGATTAAAGGACTTGTAGGCAACGCGGCAGTGACCTTACTTCTAAAGAACCGTCTTTTACCGTCTTACGTTAACTAAGCCGTCGAGGCTGCACTCAATCCGAAATTCCAGATCTACTGCAATTCCACTTACACTCACATAATACCAGAATCTTTCCGTTTTCATATTGAGCTTAGTTTCATCTTTCTCGTCTTCTACTGACTATTTCATCCCACTAAACAGAGCGATGCTAATCGAACTATCTAGTAATATTTACAAACATTCACTCCCTAACATAGGTAAAGAATTTCGATATTTCATAATTTGCAAGTTTAGATTTGAACTGACCTCATAGATAATAGTCATGACACGCATTTAATAGTTATATATTGCACAAATATGACTTTTTGTACATGGTTATTTTAATAATGGAAAGAACAATTATAGTTGATAAAAAGTCAGCATTTTGGCACACTCATCTATACAAAGTCGATGAGATTTCAGTTCTATGATAATGATGAAATGTTCAAGGTTTAGTTCTATTTTGTAGTTCTATTTTGATCAAGGATGTGCAATGGCTAATTTTTCAGATTTGTATTGGCTTTTATAATTATGATTTCTATTCTTAATATAAATAGGCCTTTGTCGGATCACTTCGTAAAGAAAACCGTCTTTACCTACAGGTTTATGAAGAGACAAAGGTCCAGGACCGAAGGGGTGATAACTTGGTAGGTATGGTCTTCGTGGAACATTCTTCCTTGGTCTTGTGGGCGTTTGTTGACTTGCGCCTGGGAGAGGAATTGTTCTTTGTTTAGTGGTAGGTGCACTTGGTGATGCGGTCGGTGGTGTCTGACTAAGCTTGTACTCGCACAGAGCAGATGGCTTACTACCCCATTCGAATGGATCTTCACTTTCCCACCTTGGACCGTACCTTCTCTGGTCATTCAAGAATAGAACAGCGCCCTCTCCGTAGTCCAACGGCTCGACCAGATCAAGGATACCCCTTTCACCGCTGAACCAGATTGGTCCTTGCCAAGCTACTTTGGGCTGGTACAAACCGGTCCAAACCGGTGTGGGCTCTGCTGCAAAGCGGCCGATCCACTCGAATATGAAGTTGTTTTCCTCAACGGTGTTAATGGTTACCAGACCGGCGCCAGGCTGGTCGAGACCGCAGTCATTGTGGGCAGCGACCTGAAAACCACCTACGTAAGGTGATTTGTTGTACTTAAAGGGTATTATCCTGGTGAAAATAATAATAATAGAAAGAACAAACAAGGTTATAATGGCACCATCTAAAATATGGAGATCTTCCAATAATTACTCTTTCCCACCCTCCGTTTGACAGTTTCACGGTTAAACTCTGAAAAACCGTTTTAATATGCATCCACAAATTTCAATTTACCGTAGTATATATTCAATTATGCCTAGATCTAAGTTTAATAAAATTACGATGGATTATTACAAAGTAATTACATGTCACTTTTTAATACCCTTCCTTAATACCCCCCATCATTCTCCTAACCCACTGCATTTCCCTATTTCTCTTAATATTATTTATTGTTTGTTTGTTTTTAAACATTTTTATACATATACCCCTTTAAGAAATGACACATTAAAAACAAAAAATATTACATGTGAGCAATGTCTAAAAGCCATTAATGACAAAGCATTATGCAGCTTAAGAAGTAAGCTTTACAAGTAAGAAGAGTCATGTATATCGAGTAACAAAATATGATGTTTGTATAAACCAATTACCAGGGAATTATAGGATCATATTTACTGGTATTTTTACCCGAGCCATTAAATTATGCTTCCATATTTTAAAGTATAAATAGGTCAAGGGTTATGTGAATTACGAGAATTATGTTACATGAATATGCATTTGATAGTCAGTTCTATCTCACAATCTAGCTTCTACTTTTTTTCTTTGATATCATTTTCATTTTAGTAAGTAATTAATTTGGGATGAGAAATATAATATTGTGATATTAATGCTTATCGTTCATTTGCGAAGCAAAGATAGGATAACTTAATCACGGAAATTAGTTAATTAATTTCGGAAAATTCATTCGCATGTTACATAAACATTCCAAAACCGATAAAAATTATGTCAAAATGTACACGGTAAACGTGGAATTTATCGATAGTAATCAAATATGCATTATGTCATATATAAAAGAACTAATGAACAGAACATAACAGCTTTTTCACATTTAAGAAAAGTATAGCATCATGTAAGGATTCACCTATAAGGGAGTTTACAGATAGCACATGGTACAAATGACCCCAACTATCCACAGATCTTTTACACATGGAGAATTTCCACTTTGAGCATCTTAGAATAATAACTGCCAAAGTCCTAGATATGCTTCATGAATACCTTTTGCTTGCCCTCTTGAAAACAATACTTCCACCTGCGTATCTTAGAATGTACCGTTGGTGAATAAATGAATAATGTTACATAACTTTCATGAGCGCATATCCAGTATTCATCTCTGGTGGGTTTTACCTTTTTGGTACAAATGACCTTTATCTGCCCATGCGCAGATTGTATCTGTAAACTCCCTTATTGAAACGTGCGAACATGACGATGACGTAGTACGTAATTCGAAGATGATTTCGATGGGTCTTACAATACAGTATTGAAATTTTCCCTAAGTTGATTTTTCGTGCTGACAACGGGTCCATTAACAGATGTCCCTGATTCCAAATATTTTACGCGACGGCTGCATGGTGTATGCTCAAAAGCTTTGGATATAATTAATTAATATGATTCAATATTGTATTAACTCCCACTGTGTTCCCAACCCAGCTTTTCCTTTTGATAAATTTGGTGGTTTATCCAGCCCTCATTTCCTCCATCTGTTAAATTTCGGAAGTACTTCATTTACGTCCAATTATCACGTCATTATGGTTGTCATGGCAATTGATATATAAAGCATAACTGCTTACCCTTCGGCTTAAGTTCAAATATAAACTTTATAATTCGACATAGAGCTCTTTTCAGGGGAGACTCTAGGGCTGTGAGAAAATCAGGGGCCGAAATTATTTAAAACCACCTGCATGTTCTTTCTATCATCCCTAAATCATGATCCCAGACCCCCTCCTGACCTTCCCCACTTGCCCCCCCCCCCCCCCCCCCCCTCCAACCACCCTGATCTGGAAGAAAAAAGACCACACGTATATATCTTGGAAGGGGTGACACATTTCTATACCATGTATATGATGTATGTTTTGTTTCCTTTCTCTCCCTCTCTCTCTCTCTCTCTCTTTCCTGCTCTCTTTCTTTTCTCATTGGGGGGGGGGGGGGGTTATCGGCACATTAGTGGACCAGCCTGTGTTAATGCCTAGGTGGAATTTAAAAGGGCAATCCAACCCTTGAAAAAAGTAATTTGAATGAAAGCAGAAACATCGGAGAAATAGAATGACAATTATTTCAAAAAAAATAGACGTATAATAAGAAAGATACGAACATTTGAAATATGAGATCACTGCAGATACGCGAATGTCAATTTCGCAATTTTGTCAGTGTACTGTGACGAACTGACGGATTTTTTCCTCGAATAATGTTTGAAATAAAAATGTGGTGAAGATAATGCACACATTAATAAAGCCAGGTTACAGCGATTTATGTTGCCATTTTACTTACTCCACGACGAAAACCGTAAATAAGTGTAAATATTGTTTGTTAATAAATTTACTTTATCTGCCTAACTTTCTCATCCGCTCGAAGCGCGGCCCGGGAGCAAATCCGATTGAGTTTAACTTACCAATAACAACTTCCATTTTCCTCCGTGGCAAACCGCGGGCATCCTGTAATATTGCAGCTTACACTTATTACCATGGCAACAAACACTGAGAAACAGATAACATGTCCGTTCATCTTCATAGATCCGCAATAAGAAACTAATATATTGTTGTCCGCATCCACATATACCAAGTATATTCCACTTCTAGCAAGTTGTCCTCCAAAATATGGCAGGAAAAGGGCAATTAGATATTAATGTTAAATATCTCAAACATTCATGTGAAACATTAGAACAAATTAGATACCAAAATGATACCTCCTCGATCCCCGGCATCCGCAGACGTTCTATCGTTGCAGATACCCATATTTTGATAATGATAATATCTCGGATCCTCCCAAAAAAATGCTTACTGGATTAAATTGAGAACATATGTGAAGAATTAATCGGTTTCGGAATTACGTATATATTAACATAATATTTTATCATTCGAAACTCAGCTGCAATCGGTTTAGCGATTGACCAGATTCGAGATCGCCTGAACTGTCATATTGCAGCCCCGACAAATAAGAGATGATTTCATCCATCAATAACTCCGGTAATATCAGAACTACCCCTCTCAACCCCAATTAAATTAAGAGCACACTGTTCATCCATTCAGTCGCTTATCCTTAGCAGATAGTGGGTTAAGAAACAGACAATTTGTGTTAGGCCTGCGATTAAGCACCGGGCTTAAAAATGAGAAAAATAAGAATCTACTGAGAGCGGTATATTTGGAGGGGATACGTTAGAGATAATCATGGATTACGGGACCTCATGAATCACAATTTGTCCATGTTATCTGGTTTTTAACTTGTGTTTTACAAATTGACAATATTTGAGAGAAATTATCCATACATGTATAAAAACAATATATTTTTATTTAAAAACTATTGCAATTTTTTTTGTCAATAAAATGAAATATAATTTGCCAGCTCTTAGCAAATTGTGACTGAAACCCTTTCAACGTGATTGAAACATTTTCTTTGAAACCAAGAGTTGGAAGATTTTTCTTTATGTTGTACTTTATTCCATGTTGCGCATTTTATTTAATTGTCCTTATTTCATTTTGCGGATATGATACCCTATAAATACGACATATATTTTTTGTTAATAAAAATAAAAATTCACAATTCAAACACTTTGATGCGCACACACACATAACGTATCTAACCCACACCCTCATCCGGGAAATTTCCAATCGGTTCCAGTAACGGTAACAATACGTAGCAAACGCTTTCAGTCTGTAGATGCCCGACATAGCAACATTAACTACATTGTCAGCCCCTGGTATATAACGATGACCTTGTTAGTGTGCTTACACCCCCTCACACCCTCCCGAGCCCATACCCACGGAACCCTTACACCCACACGTTAGCAAATACATTTTTCATAAGCAATATCCTTCATAGAATTTTCTCTTTCTCTGTGAAATTCTTAGCCCTCAGCAATTAGAAATGTTTGTTGTTTCGACACTCTTAAGAAATCCCCGAAGACCTATCCCTTCTTTTATAATGTTTATATAAAGAATTAAATTATAATGAGTATGAGCTAAACAAATTAAAGTTATTTGTATTGTTATAAGTAAACTCTTACTTTGCCGAACTCTCTGACGAGCAGACAGGAATATGGTTCAATGCACGTATCTCCATCAGGAGTGGTATTTTTTGTTCACATCAAGAATGATGAACATGATAATTTAAGCGATATAAATATAAATGAATCCCTATACGAAAACAAAATCTATTTTTAAAATTTGACATTTGGGACCCAATGTTTTTTCTTAGTATTATATAAAATAAATGTGAGCAAATGATGATTAGAATGTAACAGATTACAGGTAGATTATTGTCATATCACAAATAGATTATAGGAATAAAGTATTCTAATTTTAAAATATTTCAGTATCATTAAAAACGGCTTAATTTAAACAAAAAATTGTTTATGTCTGATGAAAATTTGATTGCCAGATATGTACGACATATTTTTTTAAGGGTTGAACAATCGTAGAATCTCTAAACAAGCCAAAAACATTCATACATAAAATTGATCTCACAAGCAAACAATCTCATGTATCGGTCTTCAATCTGAGTTTCAATATTTTGAAAAGAAGATAAATGAGACATAGATGAGAGGTAATCAACACAGGACATCTTATTATCTCCGATATATTAATAGAACACAGTGCCAGAACGTCCCTCTCACGTTGGCACATCTGGTATAACTCCGTTGAGCCTAATAATAAGACGATTCCGGTTTTAAAGTGGTATCGGGAAATGTTACGTAACAAGGCTAGGGGGTCACATGACTTCTCGGCATGATTTGAACCACTCCCTGTTCAAGTCAATAACACATGCAATGGATCATGGTCAAATTAATAAGCAAATTATGGGGCCAAAGATGCAATGCTAATTATATGCACGGAGTAACAATTACAGAAAATAGCCTCTGAGTAGTCTTCCAACGTCACGGCGTTGTGTATAGGCATAGAACATTTCTCTTTTGTTCTTTAAAGTTAAAGTGAACAATGGAGTTGATTAAATGGTAATCGGCTCGAAATTAAAAGGAACAGTTGGTTTTGTAGAGCATTGGAATAATTGAGAATTGTTAATAATTTGAGTCATAGAATGTTTACAAATTGACTACATGATAAATCTAAGTGAGCAGTGCAAAGGCCTACAGTGAAAACAAAAATGCTCAAAGATTGAATTTGAATTGAATTAAACTTTATTTCATTCATCATAAAAGCATCGTAACAAACATAAAATACAAAAAATAGCGTACAAGTTAAAGAGAACTTTTACAATACAATACAACAACAAAAATATATATGGATGTGGAGACAGCTAGGAAAGCCAAAGGCTTTATTGGTGCTGCCACCAAAACAGTAATAAAGTATAATACAGTTTTATATTGTTGTTTGAGAAGGTGATTTAAAAAAAAAAAAAAAAAAGCCTAAATAGAGGGGGGGGGGGACAAAAACAAAAACCAGATCGTGTACATAATCAATCTTTATTTATTTTGTTGGATTAAAAATGATTTATATCTCCTTTTAAAAACGTTAATTGATGGACTATATTTTATATCTTGAGGTATGTTATTCCCCAATTGTGGCCCTTTGAAAAATATTGATTTCTTAGTTATATTTAGTCTTTTTTTATTAAAATGAAAATTAGAAGAACTTCGAGTATTATATGAATGTAATGCAAAATTAAGACAACATTTGCTAGAAAGACTAATTAGTATGAAATTATTAAAACATAAGTACATAAATATTGCAAAACTATAATTACAAAGATCTAGGACATTCAACATTTTAAATTTTAGAAATAAAGGTTTAGTATGAGCAAAATAATCGGCATGTAAGACTAAACGAATAGCTCTTTTTTGTAAGCATAATAATCTTCTCATTGCATGATCAGTTGAGGATCCCCAGGCAAGGTTACAATAATTAAAATAAGGAGATATACTGGCATTATAAATCATAATCAAAATATTTGAAGGAATTCGTGCAGATAACATCAATGTGCTCCTTCCAAGATAATTTACTGTCAATTGTTACACCTACAAATTTCAGGGAGCTACAACGATTAATTACATTATCATTTAAGGAAACAACAAACGTGTCACGATCGATAAACATATTAGAAAAGATCATATAATGAGTTTTTCTAGTATTTACAATTAACTTATTAGAGATCAACCATGAATTTATTTTCAATAATTAAAATCAAGAATCAAATTGTCAATATTGTCGGATAAAAAGACACTGGTATCATGGCATTAAAATATATCCGTAGGTTTTAACTTTTTCTTACTTTTATGCTCGGAATATGAGGGCATTTCAAGAGCAATTTATTTTATGAAATATGTTCTTCCACACATAATTGAAAATGAGTAGGGTCACAAACTATTTCGTTCATCTTTACCACAACTTATCTTTCCATTATGTACAGACAGACATAATAATTATGGATCAAATTACATTATACGAATTTATTCAATTATATTATGGAAATTACGGTCAATAAGCTAGACATATTTCATTTAATTACGTTATGAGGACAGAAAACTAGTATATCCTATGTAATTGCTCAGTTGTATTATTATAAAGCTTACGCCAATGCAGAAAGTTGATATAGAACCCTTATTATGAGCCCCGTCCTACTTACATATATAAGCCTTATGAACTTTTGACAGTAATATTTGTCTCGACATTCATTACTTTTTTTTATTTCAAATAGGATCAAGAGCACAGACAGAAATGGTCGGAATTAAGAGAATTGCGAAAATAAAGATTTGAATATCAATAGTCATAATCGCAATTCTTATAACTCATCGAATTAAACGGGTTTTAATGAAGATGATTCATTGCACAGAGTGTGTATGCGGTTACAGCTAGAAACAGAAACATGACAGAGACCAGTAAAATTGGCAGCTGTTGTCCGAGCTTGATTTTGCTATGTATCATACTAAGTTCCCGTTTTTTTTTTTTTTTTTTTTTTTTGGGGGGGGGGGACTTTTTAAACATGTTTGGTAACTTTGATTTCACAGTGAGGTAACTTGTAAAATGGAACAAGAATTTCAAATGCACTTAAAACAAACTGCTATTTAAAGCCAGAAGTGTGTAAACCCAGTAGGTGAATTCAATGAACCTACACGTAAAAAGCCTAGTTTTCAAGAAGGTTCACTTTTCATTTCCGTATTTAGGCCAAATAAAAAAAAAACATGTTTAGCGTCCTGATTTTGTGAAAAATAAGAAGGAGGAGGCCCTTTTTTTTTCTTTTTTTTTCAAAATGGCCGCTCGGTACATTTTCCCTAACAGTCGGGCTATTTTCCAAGATCCATTTTAGCAGTGTTTTTCACTTCTTCTTTTTTTTTTCTTAAAAAAAAAAAAATCAAACAAAAAATTCAAAAAATAAAATAGGAGGCGACCCCAAAAAAGAAAGCGGGCGGGGACGCTAAACATGTATATTTTTGTTAATGGCCTTAATGATTTACATAACAGTCTTTTATGTCATTAATAACTATGATTCAAGACTATTTACTCCCATATTAGTTAAAGAAGTGTTGAAGCTTTGTAAAATGTATTATGCTTTGGTAATTTGGCCCGGAAGATGAATCAAAGCAACCAACCAAACCATGTTACATGATATTTCTCTGGGAAAAGGAAACTATGAATTGGTTGATCTAATTTCTATGTATTCATCCTTGCATAATGGCATGGATGAGGAACAAATGTCTTATACACAAACTAACCAAAGAAAAAACATCCTTTTAAAATCGGGAGATCCGAATTCACCGACAGCGAAAGATATATCGGTCTTGTAATTTGGCGGTCTCGTGGGCTGTCCGTCCCGTGAAATGTTGGTCTCAAGAACTGTATAAAAAAATAACCAGGGTAACCATGTTTTTTGTTTTTTTTCCAAATTACCATCCACCATGGTAACCATGATAACCCTATCTTTATCTTTGTTTGATGCATGGTGGATGGAAATTTGGACAAAAAAAAACATGGATACCATGGTTCTTTTTTTATAATAGATATGTAAAGGCAATGAAATTCGGTAATGTAGAAGTGATACATCTAATAATATGTCGATAATACACTGATAGTGGGTGATCCAAATGAAATCGTACCTAACAAAAGAAGTCTCTTTCCTCGAATTACGTAAATTATCTGGGGTGTTTAATTTCATTTCATTTGATAGTTTTTATTCCGCTTCCTGATTTTTGCTGCTTCTGAATTAATAGGAATTGTGTTATAAAGTGTTGGTTGGGTTCTTGTAATGTTGGAAATGTAAGGTTCATCATTTTTGCACGTTAGTGTGGAAGAAAATATTTTGTTGTCTCCTGCAAAGGATAGCTTCACATTCTCTCATGTTAAAAATATAACCAAATTTAGCAAAACAGTTTGGACCAAACACTAGTGCCACATGTGTGTGTAGCGGTGTGTACAGTCCCATGTTCATATTTCTGTGTACAGTGCAAGTGTCTTTCGGCAAGACTGTGTCATATTATGTCAATTTGATTAGTCCACACTCTACAACCGGTATGGACAAATCCCTTTATACTCCATAATCATTCTTTAAAAAAGAAATCAAAATAATTTCTTTCACATTGTTGTGGCATGACCAGAACTCCATCTTATCTTTAAAGGTAAAGGGGAGTTCTGGTCATGCGATTGCATTGTGAAAGAAACAGTGTGGAATCGAGAAAAGGTTGATCATCTAGGCTATAGTATTGGTGTGTACTGCAAGGTTCTGGAATCATCAAAATGATAATAAATTTGGCCCAGTCTTGGTAAAATTACAAGCACTGTACACAGCGAGATGTATATGGGACTACACGAACATTTGGCGTAAAAATCCGTCCCTATTTTTATGCTGTAATTTTACATGCCATATTTAGAATATTAAGGCATTTGAAGAGCCATGCTTTTAAGGGAACGTTTTTAATCTGACGTTCTTCCACACTTGCATAATGAAAACGCTCGCAAATTATTGTTCAACTCTTCCCAGAACTCAACCTTCTCTTTAAAGTATCAATAGATAGTATTAATCCTACTTTCCGCTTTGTACTGTTTCTAAAGAAACCAATTATGTTAAGGGCCGGCAAACGGAAGTGATAGCTTCCAAACTAACCTCTTTAACTTTTAGTGAACTATTTGCGATAAAACACGATGCCCTCGTTACTAGATAACAGAATTACCGTAAACGGTCAAGATGCCAAAGGCTATTTATCCGATCTTGACCGCTCTGACCCAGGATTAAATGACGTTTCTAATTTGGATCAAAGGAAAATCCCCCGCGTCATTCACGTTATGTTGCAAAAGGAAACAAAGGATTAAGCAGTTTAAGGTTACAACTTACCAAATGGCGTGGCCATAATGCTTAAAAAGAAGGTTAAGACCTCAGGCTGATAATTAATGAAAGATCTTATGATTTTTTTTCAAACTATTTTTCTTTTAGTAAGAACGTCACCGTGATAATTTATCCTCTTCAAATACTTGTATACTAGAAACATTAATGAATAGAAATATCTTCAAACTTTTGAGTAAATTTGTATGTGTAGTCCCACATATTAATTTATGTGTGCAAAGCTGTTGTGTTCTTGAATGATTTGTCTTCATTATGATCTGATCTAAAATCCCTAAGCACATCATTATTCTAATATAATTACACAATGCACATTTCCTAGGAGTTTCTGTTGTTTTTCAATCGCGTTACCGGAACTTAACTTTATTTTTTAAGGAAGATGGCGTAGTAAACATAGGAAGTGTTCACAGTTGCAATTCGTTGGTGCCTAAAGGGGTTAACCAAGAATCCCAAGTGATTTGAATCACTAGAACAGTTGGATAGCGAGCTCGTGTAAGATGAACTATTCCTGTGTACCGGCTTGCACGATTAAGGATGTGGTCACTTTAGCGATTTTCGAAGCAATGCTTTGGGATTGTGAGTGAGGTCATTATATGTTTTTTAAAAGGTTACCTGTGACGAAGGAATGTTTAAATTAAACCATAGAACGATTAATGCTGTACATCAAAAAAATACATAATGCGTTATCAATTGCGTTTAGGAAAAGTGCGATGACTTTGTAGTAAAGCAGTAGTCTCGTATTCGGGAGGTCCCGGTTACCAATCTAAATCGAAACTAAGGCATATAAGTCCTCATTACCAAGTCCATCGCAGAGGACTGAAAACCGTCGGTCCCCTGGTTGTTTACTTACAAGCATAATGATTTCTTAGCTGTCAGGTAAAAAAGAAATCAACAAACTTTTTTTTCTGTTTAATGCTCTGTAGTTTTTTTTTTAATCAGTTTATTTAAAGTGACAGTGCAGCTTAACTCTCATTATATTTGACTAACCAATTTAATATTTTGGTGATTAGAAGGAAAAATCGATCTTTAATGAATTTTCTGTTCTCAATCATAACTGAACTTATTAAAACAAACAAATAAAATTAGTCAAAATGGGACGTTCAGTTTATTTTACTAGTGAAATTAGAGTAAGGTATAGTGTTTAGAAAACGATGAAAAAAATCGAGCATTTATATTAAAAAATCAATTCCATCTAGTAAACAATCACTGAGTTCAAACAAGTTGAAATTGTACTTTTAGTTACTATTTATAAATTTGATGAGCACTACAAAATGAAAATGAAGTGTGAACGCGAAAGTCCTTGCAATCGCGAAAACGGACCCTGTACAATAATGACCATGATTACGTTTCGCTGGAGCGGTCTTCATAAACAGGTTCGACTGTATCATCATTTCGAACAGAAGACCTTGAACTACTTAATCCTAGACATAGAAGACCTAAGCTCTTGAAGGAGAATGATTAAAGGCATCGTTTAACAATGTTAAATCTGAGATGTTTGGCCCTACGTGTTATCAATGTATGTGATATGGTGTAATATTGAAGCCCTAAAAAATCGTTCTTCAAAATGATCATGAAGTGCCTCCAAAAAAAAAATCTTTGAGTGACCGGTTTTACCATACTACTTTTCCCCAATAGACTGTAGTGTTTGCAATGTTTTGTTTGTTATATATTTGTAAAAGTACAACAGAATAAGAATATCAAACAGAAATAAATAAATCAAATCAAACCAAATCAAATCAAAATTAAATTTCGATTTTCAATCATAATTTCTTGATAATCAGACAGGCGATCGGCTTGTAAAAGTCATGTGATTCCTGAATGACCTAACGGTTTATAATTATCATTGCAGCATGAGCTAAATCCAAGATTTTGTTTCAGAATCTGAAAGAAAGTTACCGGATCCCTTTAAAAGAATGATTAATTATTCTCGGAGTCACCCATCCAGGTTCACGTGTTAACGAAGGAAGTGACTGGTAAAGTCAATACCAAAAGCGCTAAATTGATTAATTAGGCACCCGGAGCAGTAATTATGATGTGATTAGATCACATCTTCATGGAGAAGTGTGAACAATTTGGAAAACTGTACTAGGTGCTAGACAATCTCTACGGCATCAGGGCCTTTGAAGTGGCTGCTCCAACCCTCTGGAATTCACTGCATGTCCGTTAGGCTCCCACACGACAGACTTTCAAAACCTTCTCAAAACATACCTGTTTCGTTTGTAATCTTTGACATTGCAATTAATGAATGTATTATAATTAAATATGTTACTTTTGTTGATTTTTCACCAATATTTGCTATCTGTATTAACGTTGCTATTAATGAATTAATGCTTTTAGCTACATGTCTTTAGTTTAAGGTTTTAGTATGTCGTTCTTGTAACTGGTTAAATATACGTGTACATGCCTATTTATTTCTTTGTGAAGCGCATAGAAAAACATCCCCTATAACCCTAACCCTAAATCAATCTTTATTATTAGTAGTATTTGTTTTCAGTGGAATACGCTGAAATGGAATTTAAATGCGGAATTAAATTTATTGATAATACATACAGTATGACAAAACTTAATTATTGCGATGGATGATGAAAATACCTCTTGGAGAAAAATCTTTAATTCTAGATGTCTTCTGTTCTTTCTTGTTATTGTTTTTGTTCTTGTTCTTGTTCTTGTTTTTGTTCTTGTTCTTGTGTTTGTTCTTGTTCTTGTTCTTGTTCTTGTTCTTGTTCTTGTTCTTGTTCTTGTTCTTGTTCTTGTTCTTGTTCTTGTTCTTGTTTTTGTTCTTGTTTTTGTTCTTGTTCTTGTTTTTGTTCTTGTTCTTGTTCGTGTTCTCCTTGTTCTTGTTCTTGTTCTCCTCTTTCTTCCTTTTTTTTTTCTTCTTCTTCTCCTTGATTTTTTCAGGTTTGGTCTGAATTTGTAGAGGTGTCGTGGTTTAGCGGATACGTCACCAGACTGTGGATCACATGGTTCGCAGATCGAGTCTCGCGGCAATAAATGTCCTTAAGCAATACACTAATCTACATTTGCCACTATCCATCCAGGTGAAGTGACAGGGTGCCCGATTAGAAAGAATTCCTTGAAATAGCTCAGCTACAGCTGGGTTAATAATATTATACTTTGTATTAAGCGCAGTATATATTCATATACTTGCTGCGCTATATAAATGAACCTATTATTATTATCATTACTTCTACTTTTGGGCATACTGTCATTTGGTGGGTCAATTTCCTTTTCGAGGGTATATTTTTGTTTTGTTAACAAATGAACGTGCGACTCCGTTTGCAAATAGACATAAGGTGTTATAAACGTGTTTTTGCGGTTGAAAGACGAAAGTTGCACATTTTTTTTCAGAATATATGAGTAATTTCCTTGCCCATATAAGGTAATGAAATCACCACATTTTGTTTACCCTTGTCATTTAATGACGAATCAAACATCAATCATCAGATATGTATGAATGTTTGCTTGACCAATTGACCGGTGTGACTAAAGCCGGAATAAGGAAATGTGGCTTATAGGTCAGGCCACGGTCTAATGTTGATATTAATGTTGAAAATGTTTTTAATAACTATTACCGGTGTATATGACTGCGTATTACATTCTGTCCAAATTTAACTCCCCCAATTGATGGATGTAATTATTTTATTGAGTAATGAATCGCCAAGTGGTAAGCACATCATCAGTTAAGAAGTATCCTTATATTTATATAATAAATCAACGTAATATTGCATGTCATCTTGAGACTTGGGCTTTTCATTTCCATTTCATAACTGGGTGATTTGATTTTCGTGTTCTGATTTAAGGAAATTATCACAAAAATATGTCCGGAAAGGAAAGATTGAAATTCCGCACTCCATTTATCCCTTGACCATCTTCAAGTTAATCCACAGTCATATACATGGTTAAACAGGGGCTTCTAATCTTTATAAGGGGAAAATGATCAATCAAACACAAATTGCGAACTCTATGACGTATATTGCGATATACCCTCCCTATTTAGCCTGTATTAAACAAAAATATATACAAATTCCCCTTAAGAAAATATTCAACCATGCATTGACCCTAAGTATCATTCTTGAATATATGTTTTAATACAACACATGTGTGACACAAATTTATTCAGACATCAATAACTAAGAAAATGAAAGTTTATGAAATAATTTGTACAGAGATCAAATACATATATAGATAAAGAAACGAAATGAAACTTCTTTCATATCGAATCATCAAACCCAGCATATGGGGAAATCAACACTCATTTATTAAATAATCAATTTCCATTCGTCAGATATATCCTAGGCGAAAGTTCACATTAACTGGTCTATTTCGTGATGAAATTTGTCAAAGACTCTTCTAAAACACGATTTTGCAGCTATCCATGGAAACTTAAGACTATGTAGAAACAATTTAGTAGTACATACTTTATTTCTTAACTAAAATCTAGAAGAAGAAGGGGAAAACAAGAAAAGAAAAAATTATTAAAAGAAAAACCAACAAATGACGCAAGAAGTCACATTCTAAGGCATTTAACAAGTGTATCAAATATGTTTACCCCCTCGTTTGTGAACAGTTGTCCTACTTCGTTAAGAAAAACAGATAATTTGGACAGAGCGAGCCTCCATGATTGAATCCCACGCACAATTTTGTATTTCGTATCTCATCAAGATTGAAGAAAATCTGATCAGAGCAAAAAGATATTGACAGGTAGAGAGACAGGTTTGTTGCCAAGAACTAAAGAGGCACACGGACGTCAGTCATCGTAATAAGATAAACAGTTGTGGGCGATGACTTTTAAGGGGTGCACTTAAATAAAAGAGGCCTAGCTTCTGTAACATGTTGTGGTGTAATGACGTAAGGCAAAGCAATATCAAGCCCACGCTGTATTAAAGGGATTCGGTAGCATTGTTCAGATGACAGAAAATGGTGCTAAGGTAGTGACTTCAATGCTACGTGAACAATTATAGAAAATCTGAAAGTTTGAGCGACAAAACAGACAATTATTAATAATAAACATTGAGGAAAACTGATCTGATCGATTCCTTAATTCTCCCAACTATATTCTTACAATTTAATCATAATTTAGGTGAATGTAAATCTTCACAAAGCAATGAATTGACTCGATGTACCATTCCTGACATTTAAGTTTTTAATGATTTTTAAAAGCCTATCTTATGTCTTATTTTCATGGAAAAACGATTGGAAAAATTCAGAAAAGGTTGGGAGAATTTACTGTTAGAGGGTAATAAGAATAATAATACATTTATAGAGCGCAGAAACTATCCAACATTAAGTATATATTCTACTGCGCTACAAGAGCTTCTGATATGCTTAGATTTACAGTTAATTAAACAGATGTGTTTTCAGTTTTGATTTAAAGATATTTACAGATGGTGATTTCCTGACTTCAAATGGCAAGTTATTCCAGAGTTTTGGGGCTGCACAAGTAAATGCTCGATCACCTAGCGTTATTTTTGTTTTGATAGATGGGATCTGCAGCAACAAAGTATCTTGGGAACTGCGCATGTTGCGATTGTGTTGATTCAATTTGAAATTCAACAGTTATTTGATATATGTGTGAGCTTGACCAAAAGGTGCTTTATATACAATCAGCAAGATTGACGCCTTCCAAGAAAGCCATAACTATCTTTGTGGTTTTAGATTTTTTTTAAGGATTGTGTGCATGTTAGAGGGTTAGTACAGTAGAAGGAATATAATAAGTAACATTTCATACTAAAATAACGCACGTTTTTCATCAAACTTGAACAATGTTATCAAGTCACTTTAACATAATATTGATCGAAGTGTAGATTATGTTGTTCTTTTACGAAAAAGGAAGATGTAATATCTTGACACAAACTATCCTTATCTTTTTGCATTCATAATTTAAGATCCCCCAAATTTAATGTGGTTTTAAAGGAAATGTTTGACGAAATTATACGGCAGGGGAAGTTTAAGAGGGTAAAGGCGGGTTCCTGTGGGCCCCGAAAGACGGAGGGGTAGCATAGCTAGGCCGTTTGTACCACGAACACAAGCGCAAAAAGCTTCGATAAATTTGGTCAAGGGAATTTGCAATACCCTATTGTGTAACCCATAGAACACTTAATTTGATTACTTAATTAGTCGTTGTAATGTTCGTACAAATTTAAAAGATGATGGACAAGGCAATAACAATTGAATTAATTTCTCAAAAGTCTTTTCCATGTTCTAGCCAACCATACGTGTGTTGTAGAAACATTAAAAGTTGTATTCATTCTCTTTGTTCTAGTCTTCTAGGAAGGGGGCGACGCTTGCCTTAGTTTCTGCGGCTACGCCTCTCTCAAAATGATTGAAATTGCATTTTTGATGAAAATATCAAAAGTCTTCAGATTGTGAATCGGGAAACGAATAAACTGAATTTATCTTAATGTGTCGATAACAAATAAATGATCACAAAGACTTTCGAGAAATCGACTTTAGGGCAATTTTAATATGATGTTGTGTTCCTTAAATAAATGATGTTCCAATTACGAAGTATGTCATTATCTTGATCGCACACTGACGTTCAAGGCCGTTAAAATAGCCGTGTCGATATACATCAAGAAGAGGTGGCTACGTACTTTTGATAAAAAATTAATTCATCAAAAACGATTTTGACAAGGTTTCGACACATGGTGCTTGTGAAATCGTGTTTGATGAAAGATAAGGGGGTGGAGAGGGGAAGGGTATTATCTTTAAAAGACCTAGAACGAAGAAAGCAAAGAGATTATTGATTCAAGCAGCAATGTTAGAAACGTCTCGAGACATAGTCATTACAAAATTCTTGTTTAGCTGCAAAGGGAGCAACTGAACAATTCCGAAAAATCTTAGAGCAATGGAAATTAATTCATAAAAAATAGATTTTGAAAAGCTTAAACCCATGATGCTGTAGAAAAGTATATTCAGTGAACAGGCGGTAAAGAAAATTTGCTAAAAATACTTACAACAAAGAAAGAATAGAAATTATTATTTAAACCATAATCATCGAAAAAAGTGTCAACTACTTGTGCTATTCACACTTGTAAAATGAAAAAAAAAATTGTAACTGTAAACCTTTGAAGAATTACGAAGTTCGAAGAAAGCATAGACATTTTTTTTTTTTTACGGATGAAAATGTTTCGAGACATGACTTTTGAGAAAACAGTTGTTCACTAAAAATAGGGGGGGGGAGAGTTTTAGACCAAAAAAAAAGGAAAACCTGCTCTGATATTTGATGGTAATGTATATTGACAAGGTTGAAACGAGGAATTGGGTAAAATTACATTTCTTCGACATTTGTTTCGAGATCACAAATGGCGAGAGGCCTTGAAGGTTAATAAAATGAGGTGAGTAATACAACAAGAAGGTAGTGATGACATTGTGTCGTGGGCTCCGTACATGTTTATGAAGGCTCGGAAGGAAATGAAATAGACATCAACAGGGGGAGAAAAAAATAGCTTAGAATTATTGGCAGTAACAGAAATCGTAGTTGTAGTAGTAGTAGTTGTAGTAGTAGTAGTAATAGTAGTAGTAGTAGTAGTAGTAGTAGTAGTAGTAGTAGTAGTAGTAGTAGAAGTAGTAGTAATAGTAGTAGTAGTAGTAATGGTATTAATAATAATAGTAGTAGTAGTAGTAGTAGTAGTAGTAGTAGGAGTAGTATTAGAAGAAGTAGTAGTAGTAGTAGTAGTAGTAGTAGTAGTAGTATTAGTAGTAGTAGTATTACAATAGTACTTGTAAAAGTAGTAGTAGTAGTAGTAGTAATAGTAGTAGTAGCAGCAGTGTTAGTACTGGTACTAGTATATAGTAGTTATAGCAGCAGCGGTAGTAGTAGCAGCAGAACTAGAAGTAGTAGTAGTAGCAGTAGTAGTAGTAGTAGTAGTAGTAGAAGTAGTAGTAGTAGTAGTAGTAGTAGTAGTAGTAGTAGTAGTAGTAGTAGTAGTAGTAATAGTAGCAGCAGTAGTAGCAGTAGTAGCACCAGCAGTGTGTAATCCACTTTCGTATACAACATTTCATCATTCACACACTGCCATTGTATCTTTATTTTAAAATATTAAAAAACAGCTATATCTTGCTTGTTCAGAAAACGAAGGCGTGGCTTTATCTTTCGTTTAACTCAACGATTTGGTCTACAGTCAAAGACAATGTTTATCCCATTTACGTCTCATAATAGTTCAAGAACGACCGTTGCACAATCGTTTTATACACACCGAAGGTTTGTTTACTATTAATGAAGAAACGAACAATGGTAACATGTGGCTTTAATCCAAAATTTTCATCCAAAGCTCGCTGTGCCCTTAGATATTGACCTATATGCATATGTTCCCTCAACACAAGGTAACTACCGAAATAGAATATTTGTTAACCTTCATTCTTTATTTTAAGTGTACATCACTTTTGGCAGTCTTCTCATATTGTTGCATGCAACAACAACTTATCATTCAGATGTGGTAGACAATACGGTTGTACGACAGAAACTCCGGTGGCAATCGCTCCGAGGTTACACATACTTAGCTCCTGTATCATATTTCTATACCGGCAACCCTAATCCTAAACGAAATTTGATTTCATTAACCTCTCGAATTTAACCCGTGTATTAATGTATTATCTTGCTTCAATATGATTTAATACATGAGACATTCCGACCCCGTAGGTAATCGGTTAAGATCCATATCAATCTATGAAATCAATACAATGTCAATCAGACTCTCAGTGTGTATCTAGATATTTGTAATTCCTTGCGTTGGTCCATTTAATACACAATGAAATGGTACCAGCTAAGATTGCATATTTCTGTTTACCAAGCAAAGTCGAAGGATATTTATTCTTTTGTCATGTGTACAATTTGCAATGTTTGTTTGTTATATATTTGTAAAAGTGCAAAACAAAAAGAAAATTCAAACAGAAATAAATCAATCAATTCAATAATGAAAATAGTAATAATACATATAATAATAATGAAATATAATAATAATGATGATGATGATGATGCTGATAGTAATTATAATAATAACAATAATACAAATTATAAAAATAATATGAACAATGGTTCAAATCCGTCCCTAGCACTAACGTCCTTTGGCAAGACATTAATCCACTTTTTTTTGCAACTCTCTACCCAGGTGTAAATTGGTACCTGATATGCCAGAGCGCTACATAAAGACATGATGGACATGTGCGCCATATAAAGAGCCATCGTCGTTATTTTTTAATAATAATAATAATGATAATGATAATAAAAAAGGAATTTCTTGTAAAGTGCTTCATGTCTGTCAGACTTGACACTCATGTCGCTCAACAAATAATACCCCGGTTTTACCAGGGCTCATTATGGCGCTCTAGCATTTCAAGGAATTAATTCTGGCCAGGTACCCATTTACCTCACCCGGGTCAAGCGTGGCAAATGTAGATAAATGTCTTGCCAGAGGACGGTAGTGCCGCTGCGGTGAAACTCGAACCGCGAACCATGCGATCCATAGTCCGTTGAAGCAAAAATAACCCATTAGCATAAAAAAGAGACACGATTCTTTCATGTAGATAGTGGACAGAGTTCACACTATGTTAATAATAGGAAGTGTTCCTTAATGAAGTTTCCGTAATGCATTAATTGGATTAATATGGTGCCCCCCGATTGGCAGTCGACTTCCCGAATGACGACTGTCATGATTTATGACAAACGAAATGAAATATGTACTAGTCTTGCAATTACATTATATAAAAATGAAATGAAATGGACCCAATCTTGCTGAAAATCATATACGTCGCCACTGTACCATGAATCTTTGGTCCAAATTTGTTTGATACTTCTCATAATTTCTCGTAAATGAGGCTTCCTGAGAGCAGATTTTTCACGGGACATTTCCACCACGATATTAAGAGGTTTGTTTGAAGGAGCTGGATGCGTGGATGTCTTTAGCTTTGGAGCTGGACCAACTAAATAGCCTGTCACAGTCCTCATCGAGACATAACAGGGGAAAAGGGGCAAAATATGCGCATGATTCTTTCTAAGAATGTCTTTGGAAAAAAAATAACAAAGTTGCAAGCAATACAGGGCTACTCGTTGGGGGAAAGAACTGAGTTTAAGTCTTAAAAATGCCATGATATTTAATAAAAATACTTCTCTTAAAAACAACCTTTACGTTAAAAAAACATAACATTTACACGTGTAAAAAAAGCAGGACATCACACGTATTTCTGTAGCCTTTATCATTATCAGACGCATCTATAATAAATGGTATGTCTTCTGTTTAATCGTGTAACTATACGTCTTGTTTGTGGGTGGGGCCGGTATACACCAGTTTACAGTTGTATCAGTGCGCATGCGCAGACAGTTGACCTCGGGTCATTTGCCCTGAATTCAGGGCCAATGACCCGAGGTCAGTGGTATTTATGCGTGAATACACCAGTTTACAGTTGTGTGCGCCATTTTAAACAAAGCCAATGACCTAGAGGTCATGTATTTATGCGTAAATTAAGATTGCGCCCATGCAAATTATGATTATATTACTGCCTACGCGCTTCGTTGTGCGCGCACATCATCATTTGCATGGGCGCAATCTTAATTTACGCATAAATACCACTGGTCAAAGGTTATTGGCCCTGAATTCAGGGCCAATGACCCGAGGTCAACTGTCTGCGCATGCGCACTGATACAACTGTAAACTGGTGTATTAAGATTGCGCCCATTCAAATGATGATGTGCGCGCACAAAGCAGCGCGTAGGCAGTGATTACATTATAATTTGCATGGGCGAAATCCTAATTTACGCATAAATACATGACCTCTAGGTCATTGGCTTTGTTAAAAATGGCGCACACAACTGTAAACTGGTGTATTATGTCGACGCCACCCTCCAAGGGCAAGATCATTAGAGGCGTTGTGTTCGGTCACACGAACCGGCAACGTACCACGCCCCGAGTCAGGAATTTTTCTCCATCGGAGTCATGAGAGAGCTTGGTCAGCCAAACAGGAAGTGAGAGGAATATATGTATATAGAGAGAGAGAGAGAATGAAAAAGAAATAGAGAGAGAATGGGAAAAAGAAATAGAGAGGGGGTAAATCATGGCCCTTGGTTAAGAAACATGAGATAGATAGATAGGGAGATGTCGGTACCAGATAGAAGGGGAGGGAGAGAGAGAGAGAGAGAGAGAGAGATACGGGAGAAACAGAGATACAGATAGATTGGAGAAAAATAGAGAGGGGAGAAACAGAGAGAGCAAGAGACAAAAAATGTCAAAAAAAATCTAAAAGAAGTGAGAGAAATGTATATGTAATAAACAAGAATTCCTCTAATAGATTTTATATCCCTCATGTATAGTTGTTTGCATTGCGATTGTACAGAGCACGAAAAAGGTATAGACAAGTACTATCTACCGATCTCAGGTCGAGATAGTACTTATTGTAAAGTATTTTTTTGCTGCTACCCCACTTGCCCACCCTTGCCCATTGAATACGCATAGCAAAGTAGGTTACGCGAAATGTCAAAGTCAATGTCAATGTCAAATGAGCGCGCATCGACTGTATTACATGTGTGCATGTTGCGCTTTGTAAAATCTAGCTGAAGCTAAACTGTCTGCAGAATCAGTTCTTATTATTATGTAAAATTCACTTTAAATAGACCTTATTGCCGATGTGGGATATAAAACAAATATTAACCTCCTTTACTCGGGCAATGGATACAAACTATCATCGCCTCGGTGATCTCGGGGCTACCATCTTCCCTCGCTGCGGCTCGGGAAGATAGTAGCCCCGAGATCACCTCGGCGATGATAGTTTGCACCATTACCCTCGTAGTCGATTAATATTTGCTTAATATATATATATATATATATATATATATATTGAAAGAGAAGGGGTATGTGTGTGTGTGTGTGTGTGTGTGTGTGTGTGTGTGTGAGAGAGTGAGAAGAAAACAGAGGTAGATATAGAGGGGAACTAAACTGTTTAGAATAAATAATACCCTATTTTTTAAACGTGATCATACAACATTCAAACATTACTAGCCATTTGTAACCAATGACAGATATCATGACGAATACCTGGTGAAAAAGCAAATTTTAACCTCAATTCATCAAGACGAAGTTAGCGATTCTCCTTTTTCGTCGAAGAGTGAAAAGGTTTTCGTGGTTTTCATGGAAAACATTTCAACATGATTCGGTAATCGGTGGAAAAAGACTACTTTTATAATAGATGTACAAGATAAATGTCTTCATTTTGCTAGGTTTTCATGCATAGCATTGAAACATGCTTTGGTAATCGAGAGAATATTTAAAACACTTCCCTTAAACCTGACAGAAAAGGAAATTAAGCAAACGATTATCTGTGAAAAGGATTTAAGAGAAATTTTTTTATTTGGTAAGAAGCGAACATAATTTGATTAAATTTTCAATCTAGCAATATTCTTGAGCGAATTCATATAGAACCGTGCACACAATCTTTTTTCCGTCTTTGCCATAGCGGAAAAATAATGATAAATTATCGAAAGATTACGAAAATGACTATAAAGCAAAAATCTTCTTTTTTGTTGTTATATATATTCAGAAATATTGAGCAAATGTCACTTTTCTGTATCATTACATTCTAGAGCAAATTGTCAAAATGTCAAAATATTATTTAGTTGGTTGTAAATGGTAGCTACACAACGTGTACGATCATAAGATTGTTTATATAAGATAGGAAACGCCCTTAATAATTATCGATCATTCGATTGGCTAAATAAAAATTAATTAAAAGATCTGTGAAAAATGACCGACCGTTAGTAACCTCAATATCTACCACACCTGTCTTTCATTCACCTTGGAAAGTAGTCAATCACCCCTCCCACTTATGTTTGCCAAAGAACCTTGCCTAAGGAACTTTGCCCATGCCACCAGAAGTTTATTTCAAGATGAATCGTATAAATAGGACTGTCACACCTGACCAGATAGAATAATACCATCGTCATCGGCTCAAGTTGGTCAGCTCAGAATCCACCTTCAGTTCTCTCCTCCAAGCTTCAGTTGAACTACCTTACTGAATCTTCCTTCATCCAGAAGTCTCACACGTTGTCCACGACTTAAAGATGCGGGGTTTCGTCTATTTGTTGGTGTGCGTAGCGGCTTTGGCCTCCTACTCCCTGGCACAGTGGCCCGGTGCTGGTGGTCCCTTTAACCCTGGTCATGGAGGACCAGGCCATGGCCATGGATGGCATCACCAACCGGGTGCTGGAGGACCAGTCCTAGGACCAGACCCGACTAGGACAGAAACATGCGCCAAGTTCTGGATACAAGAAGGAAACAGCTGCTACCTGTAAGTTTCACAAATTCATTCCATTACAGTGCTAAAGAACCCGGTTCCAATCACTTTTACTAACATTTTGGTTCGCTGCTACGCAGCAACAGCATATTAAAGCAATATTCCTCATAATATTAAGATATCCCGCAACATCGGAAAGCGGAATCATTTCAGTTTGCTTTCCTTGCTTCATGTGATCTTCCTCCTGTGATATTGCATGAGGTGTTAGATCTCATACCGAAAGGGCAGCGAAACGCGATTCAAAATATACCAGTCTCAATTAGGATAACATAACCAGCATAGATAGGGGCTGTTGAAACCAGAAATATCATATTTTAATTTATTTTATGGTTCTGTTGATCATTCTGCCTGCTTGAAGAGTGCAATTTCATGATAAAATGTGTTTTTAAGATTTATGTTTTTTGGGTATCGCAGTGATGATATTTTGTCCAATATCTCTTTTGGACCCCATCGTAGAGAGTTTGTTTTTTACAGCAGCAATTTGAAAGATGTAAGCTTAAAGAAATATTAGCATCTCATGAATATTGCCTTAATTGTAATATAGAATATTTCTGGTCCGTGGTTAAGACCAACTCTTTAGCAATACAGGTAACGGTTTTTTCAGCTCGCTCGGTTTAGGGCAGTCTGGTGTCCGTATTTTACGCGCGATGATGTTATAAAAATCAATTGTCAATTCATTATTTCTTTCGTCAAAGTATTTAATCCTGTATATTAAAAATTGTAGTTCAAGAAGTCAGAGACCTATATTGCAGTGGGAATACGTTCAAATTTAAGTAATGTTCCAGGCCTCGAAAGCTTGATGGTCGATATTTCGGTCACTGTGACGCGTACCAATATAGCTCTGCATGCAGTAAAGTTCTAAGATAGGGACAAGACTGAGATTCTCAGAGACATCAAAGAGGATAATATTTCGAAATTTGAAGACTCCTATTTAAGAAGCGAGATTGGGAATCCTGTTTAATGCTATGCGATTTTATTCTGCTGTGCTTTCAGTCTCAGAGAGTTGTAGGTATTGCTTTGATTTTCATTGAAACCATATCCCTTTCCTTTTCGGGGGGTTTATCAACATATTTCTCAACGAATAATATCCATGTTCACAGCATTTCCGTATGATTGATGTTATATCATTTTTATTTGCCGATCCCAACTATCTTTACTACAGGTTCGACAGTGGTGCTTTCTTGAGACAATTTGCCACTTTCGGTCCCCTTATCGTCAACAACGAGAACGGGCTTTTCCAGGCCGCCGCCAATATGTACTGTGGCCGGATGCACCCCAATGCCTCCCTTGTCACAGTCAACGACCTGGCAGAGAACAACTTCTTGTACGAGTGGGCTATCAGGATGATGGTTGAGCCTGAGCCAGTTTGGATTGGTCTTCACGTTGGCCCAATGGGACTATGGCAGTGGTATAGCGGAGAACCAATCACCTACACCAACTGGGAAGGGAGGAGAGCCCCACAGGCTGAGCCAGGTCTTGGAGCCATGATCTTTGATGCTGAAATCGTCAATCAGATGTTCAACAACCAGGTGGAGATCGCCCCGCAGTGGGTTCCGGAAGAAGCCAGAAACGACCGACACTCCCTCATCTGCGAATACCACCCATCTGATATGACTGCAACTACGGATACTCCAACTACGGATACTCCAACTACGGATACTGCAACTACGGATGCTGCGACTACCCCTCCAGTGGCTACAACTCCCATTGTTGCTGCTACCACTGCCGCCCCAGTGAACCTTGTGAATCGCCTCACTGGAGGACGTTTTGGAGGGTCACTCCTTCACGAGGTACCACGAAGACAAAAAATGAGGCCCTCCAACTACAAGATGAATCCATACTTCGGCGTCCAGCCTTAAAATTTGGTTTAACTGAGCTCCCCATTCTAAAACCCAAATCACACCACCAACCCCGACACCCGACCGACAACAGACCGAACAGGAAAGTAGTCACCTCAAATGTTGAGAATCAAAATGAACCGGTCGGTCTGGAGTCGGTCTGGAGTTGGTTTGATGGTGTTACAGGGGTATAATACTTTCCATACAACCCACTTAAACATGATGAATGAAAGGCGAAAGATTTATCACCCAATATCCACTGGACAGTCACAAATGAACTCTTCTGCCGCACTCCTTAACAGTTTCCACAGCAGAGGGCGTCGTATCAAAGTTACCCTTCTGTTGACGTTTCTCCGGTCGGCAATCAAAACATTCCGATCAGGCTTCAAACAACTTGTCTGTTTTTAATGTGCATTGATAACAGAATGCATGTGATCCAATTTAAAAGAACTTGTTTGTTTTCCAAATTCCGCTCCGTCTCATTCATTTCGTTTTTTAAATCTGTTTAGAGAGTTACCATCCTATATTTTCCTTTGCGCCAAAATGTGTGTGCCGTACAAGTATCTACATATATTCGATAACATTTTATTATTTGTTCTTGTACAATTTATTTCATAGAGATTCTTTGTAAAAAGTATTCAGTGAGTTCTGTCATGTTCATGAGAAACGATGTAGCTTATTTTCATGTCGGTGATTCACTTGTACACACTGATTCTTTGTACATTACGTTCATGAATAAAAGAGATTTTTATTTTACATCTTGAATATATTGCAATGTTTTCTTTTACTTTCAGGCAAGTGCGTGTAATCACTAGTCGAGTTCATAATTAGTGCCCTAAATTATCTGGACGAATGGCAAAATTATGTTATAGACCTATCACAGAAGGGTGTCTCTAAAAAAAACATTTGCATAAGGCGGGCTGCAGCTTTTTGTATTCTTCTTTTATTTTACAGAACAGCCTAGCAATATTTGATGAGCTTAATTCCAAAAGGAGCTAAATCCACCTTTGATGAAAATTGAGTTATTGATATCAGAACATTGTTCACTCAAGTACCTGTCTTTCAACAAAATTATTTACCTAAATTTTGGGAGCTATTATGAAAAAATGCACCTTCTAATATCAACTGTCCATAGACGCCTGTACAAAATCTGGTAATCTAATTCTTTTTCTCGAAGTTAAACAAATGGATTTAGCTCCTTTCGGAATTAAACTCTTCGTTTTTCAAATGATTTGTAGAAGTGCTCAGTTCGAAAAAGGCTACGTAATTTATCCATATAAACGTATGCCTAGCTGTTATGACCTCATATGCCCCACGCGCACATATGTACGTTAGCGTTGTACACTGGCGTCTAGATCACAGCAATATCGTCTACTAACTTTTATAAAAGGGATTGGATAACCTTGTCTCAGATTCTGAAACAAAATCCTGGATTTAGCTCATGCTGCAATGATAATTATAAACCTTTAGGTCAATCAGGAACCCAATGGCCTTTACAAGCCGATCGCCTGTCTGATTATAAAGATATTTAAGATTGGAAATCGAAATCAAATTTTTGCGTTTGCCTAACGGCTTTCATAACATTACAGTCTATTGAGGGGAAACGAGTATGGTAAAACCGGTCACTCATCGATTTTTACTTTTCTGAGGCACTTCTTGATCATTTTGAAGCGAAATTTGTTTACGACTTCAATATTACACCATATGGCAGACACTGATAACACGTAGGGCCATGCATCTCAGATTTAACATTGTTAAACGATGTCTTTAAGGGGTCACCTCACAACCAGCGACTTCCAAGTAATAACGTACTACTTGTATGCATGCAACAAGAACACTATTACAGGGAATATGGGACTAGTGGCTGCAAGCAAGCCAAACAACTAAGAAATTAGTGAGCAACGTGTCAATAAAAGTTTCCCTGGCGTCTTGGACTTTAAATCCTTGAATTCATAGATATAAATTGTCGACATGGTGGTATCATAATTGAACTACACGGAATATACATTTTAACGAGTAAACGAGATTATATCAATCAATGGTGACGATGATTATGGTGATGATGTTGATGGTGATAATGATAATGATGATGAAGATGATGATCATGATCATGATAACATTGGATGACTTCCGGAGTTTTGTAAAAGTCACGATAGAGAAAGAAAAGTATCTAAGCAGCAATTTCAACTTACGGATATTACAACACTCAAAAGAGCTATAAAATTGATATATTTTAAAACATAGAAATGAAACTAACAATGTCAGTATCTGCAAAGTCAATATCAAATATAAGTCTGAATGTAAACTAACTATCATGTAATTCTTTAGAAGACGCATATTATTCATTAATTCAACGTGGATATAGTTAACAGGAATGGTGATTATAATCTAGGAAGTCGATAAAGAGTGCGTTATTCTTAAACTACACATCGCACACAAAGCGTCACTGGCTGTGTCATTAACATCGCTAATCTAACACTATGTGGACTTTGTCACTTTGAGCTAACTGGAGAGGATGACGCCATCTTTAAGAGGTGTGTGGACATCTTTCTCGGTTTGCACCTTTACAATTTGAGATGCCAGCTGTTGGTCCTCAGATGATCATGTGTGTAGTATGCTAACTATCCATTGCAGCGTCTCGTCTGCTAAATCCGCATCAAACTTGGCTGCCCTGTCTGTTAGGGTTGCCGGTATAGAAATTTGATCCAGGAACTATTAATGTGTTACCCCGGAGCGGCTGCCGCTGGAGTATATGTCGTACAACCTTATTGTCTACCACTCCGTTTCGTTGACGATCAGACATAGACGAAAGACTTCATGCATGGCTGATTGTCAATGAAGCGGAGTTAAGTCTTTTGTCAATTTTCCTTGTTGCTACGACGGGAAGTCAGTGAAAACGAACTTTTTAAATCAAATTATGGAAATGCAAGCATCGCTTTAAACAAACAGAACTTTGTTATTCCTTGCTCATTTTTCCTGATTGAGGTGTGATATCAACGGGCAGAAACTGGACTTCGAAATTCAGATACCCCCCCGCAAAATGACTTTTTTGTTTCCTTCCTTCAAATTGCTTTTAATCATTCATGCGTGACATATGCATCATATGAGTTGTATCCAATAAAAGAGAAGGATCTAAGCTTTACAAATATATGTCATTTATTAATTATAATTGTGATTAAGTTATGATAAAAGATCGATAATTCTCGGTTTCGTTTTTTCTGGGTCCACTGTATAGAGAGAGTGTGTGTGTGTGTGTGTGAGAGAGAGAGAGAGAGAGTGAGGGGAGGAGAAAAACATAGGTAGATATATAGAGACACAGAGATGGACAGACGGAGACTTAGAAAGGAACCAAACTGTTTGGAATAAATTATACCCTATTTTTTAAACTTGATCAAACAACGTCCAACAATTGCTAGCCATTTGTAACCAATGACAGATATCATGACGAATACCTGGTCAAAAGCAAATGTTAACCTCAATTCTTCAAGACGAAGTTAACGATTCTCCGTTATTCGTCAAAACGTGAAAAAGTTTTCGTGGTTTTCTTGGAAAACATTTCAACATGCTTCGGTAATCGGTGGAAATAGACTAATTTTAGAATAACTGAACAAGATATTATTGTCTCCATTTTTTTAGGTTTTCATGCAAACTGAAACATGCTTTGGTAATCAAGAAAATGTTTAAAAAACTTCCCTTGAACATAAAAGAAAGGGACATTAAGCAAACGATTATCTGTGAAAATGATTTAAGAGAATTTTTGTACTTGGTAAGAAGACAATGGTATTTTATTTTAGTTTCCAAACTAGCCATATTCTTAAGCTAATTCATATAGAACAGTGCACACAACCAATTTGTCCGTCTTTGCCGAAGCGGAAAAATAATGAAGAATTATCCAAAGATAACGAGAATGACGAAGCTAAAATCGTTATTTTTTAATTTGCAGGAATATTGAGCATATGTCACTTTTTGTATCATTCTATTCTAGAGCAAATTATAACAAGATGTCAAAATATTGTTCATGTGGTTGTAGATGGTAGATACACAACGTGTACTGTCAGAAGAATATTTATATTTAGATAGGAAAGGCTCTTAATTGCCAATCATTCGAATGGCTAAATAAAGATTAATTAAAAGATATGTGACAAATGACCAGCCCTTAGTAGCCTCAATGTATACCACACCTGTCTTTCATACATACTTCGATAGTGGTCAATCACCCCTCCCACTTATGATTGCCCAAGAACCTTGCCTAAGGAACTTTGCCCATGCAACCGGAAGTTTACTCCAAGATCAATCGTATAAATAGGACTGTCACACCTGACCAGATAGAATAATACCATCGTCATCGACTCAAGTTGGTCAGCTCAGAACCCACCTCCAGTTCTCTCCTCCAAACTTCAGTTGAACTACTTTACGGAATCTTCCTTCATCTAGAAGTCTTGCGCGTTGTCCACAAATTAAAGATGCGGGGGTTCGTCTATGTGCTGGTGTGCGTAGCGGCTTTGGCTGCCCACTCCCGAGCCCAGTTGCCTGGTGGTGGTGATCCCTATTACCCTGGTTATGGAGAACCAGGCCATGGCCATGAATGGCATCACCAGCCGGGTGCTGGAGGACCAGTCCTAGGACCAGTGAACCCAGACCCGAAAAGGACAGAAACATGCGCCAAGTTCTGGATACAAGAAGGAAACAGCTGCTACCTGTAAGTTTTACACATTTATTCCATTACAGTCCTCAAGAACCCGGTTCAAATCACTTCTACTAATTTCCGGTTCGCTGCTACGCAGCAACAGCTTGCGCAATATTCCTCATAATATTGAGACATCCCGCAACACCGTGACAGCGAAATCATCTCTGTTCGCTGTCCTTGCTTTGTGTGATCTTCCTCCTGTGATATGGAATTAGGCGTTAGATCTCATACCGAAAAGGCGCCAATTACCTGTCTCAATTAGAATAACATAACCAGCATGAATAGGGGCTGTTGAAAACCAGAAATATTATATTTTGATTTCTTTGATGGTTCTGTTGATATTTTTGCACGTTTGAAGCGTGCAATTTCATGATAAAATGTGTTTTTTTAAGTTTGCAGGTATCGCAGCAATGATATTTTGTCCAAAATCTCGTTTGGCCCCCATCGTAGAGAGTTTATTTTTTTACAGCAGCAATTTGAAAGATGTAAGCTTAAAGAAATATTAGCATCTCATGAATAATGCTTTATTTGTATTACAGAATATTTCTGGTCCGTGGTTAAGACCGACTCTTTAGCAATACAGATAACGGTTTTTCAGCTCGCTCGGTTTGTTGGCAGTCTGGTGTCCGTATTTTACGCGCGATGACGTTATAAAAATCAATTATTAAATTCATCGTTTCTTTCGTCAAAGTATTTAATCCTTTATATTAGAAAGTGTAATTCAAGAAGTAGGGGAAATAATTATATGGCAGTGGAAATACGTCCAAATTTAAGTAATGTTCCAGGCCTCGAAAGCTTGATGGTCGATATTTCGGTCACTGTGACGCGTACCAGTATAGCTCTGTACGCAGTAAAGTTCTAAGCTTGGGACAAGACTGAGATTCTCAGAGACATCACAGAGGATAATATTTCGAATTTTGAAGACTCCTATTTAGGAAGTAAGATGGGAATCCTGTTTAATGCTATGCGATTTTATTCTGCTGTGCTTTCAGTCTCAGAGGGTTGTAGGTGATGCTTTGATTTTCATTGAAACCATATACCTTTTCTTTCTTATTCTCTCTTTTGGGGGGTATCAACATATTTCTCAACGACTAATATCCATGTTTTACAGCATTTTCGTATGATTGATGTAATATCATTGTTATTTGCCGATCCCAACTATCTTTACTATAGGTTCGACAGTGGTGCTTTCTTGAGACAAACTGCCGCTTCCGGTCCCCTTATCGTCAACAACGAGAACGGGCTTTTCCAGGCCGCTGCCAATATGTACTGTGGCCAGATGCACCCGGGTGCCAACCTCGTCACAGTCAACAGCCTGACAGAGAACAACTTCTTGTACGAGTGGGCTGTCAGGATGATGGTTGAGCCTGTTCCAGTTTGGATCGGTCTTCACGTTGGCCCAACGGGACTGTGGCAGTGGTACAGCGGAGAACCAGTCACCTACACCAACTGGGAAGGGATGAGGGTCCCACAGGCTGAGCTAGGTCTTGGAGCCATGATCTTTGATGCTGAAATCGCCAATCAGATGTTCAACAACCAGGTGGAGATCGCCCCGCAGTGGGTTCCGGAAGAAGCCATAAACGACCGACATTCCATCATCTGCGAATACCATCCATCTGGTATGACTGCACCTACGAATGCTCCAACTACGGATACTCCAGCTACGGATCCTCCAACCACTCCTCCAATGACTACAGCGCCCCCTATGGCTGCTTCCACCCGCAGCCCAGTCCAGTTTCAGAACAACCCTATGAACCTTGTCAATCGTCTCACTGGGGGACGTTTTGGAGGGTCACTCCTTCACGAGGTACCACGAATACAACGAAACGGGCCCTCCAACTACAAGATGAATCCAATCTACGCCGTCCAGCCTTGAGCTTTGGTTTAATCGAGCTCTCCATTCTAAAACCCCAATCACACCACCGACCCCGATACCCGACCGACAACAGACCGAACAGAAAAGAACATCACCTCTAATGTTGAGAATAAAAAAGAACCGGTCGGTCTGGAGTCGATCGGGAGTCAGTTTGATGGTATGACAGGGGTGAAACACTTTCCTTACAACCCATTTAAACATGATGAATGAATACCGAAAGGTTCATCGTTAAATATCCACTGGACATTCACAAAGGAACTCTTCTGCTGTACTCCTGAACAATTCTGGCAGCAGAGGGCGTCGTATCAAAGTCACCCTTCTGTTGACGTTTCTCCGGTAGGCAAACAAAACATTCCGATCAGCCTTCAAACAACTTGTCTGTTTTAAATGTGCATTGATAAAAGAATGCATGTGATCCATTTTAAAAGAACTTGTTTGTGTTCCAATTCCGCTCCGTTTCCTTCAATTCGTGTTTAAAATCTGTTTAGAGAGTTAGCGTCTTATAGTTTCCTTTGCCCCAAAATGTGTGTGACCTGAAACTATCTACATTATATTCGATAACATGTTATCATTTGTTCTTGTACAGTTTATTTTTCAAGAGATTCTTTGTAAAATATTCCGTGAGTTTTGTCGTGTTCATGAGAAACGATGTAGCCAATTTTTATGTCGGTGATTCACGTGTACACATTGATTCTGTGTACATTACGTTGATGAATAAATGAGATTTTTATTTTACATCTTGAATGTATTGCAGTGTTTTCTTTTTTCTTACATGCGTATAATCACTAGTCGAGTTCATAATTAGTGCCCTGAATTATGTGGACGAATGACAAAATTATGTTACAGTTCAACTATCAAAGAAGGGTGTCTCTACACAATTTTGCATAAAGTGGGATGCACTTTTTTGTATTCTCCTTTTGTTTTACACAACAGCCTAGCCTTATTTGCCAAATAATTTGTAGAAGTGCTCAGTTCGGAAAAGACAACGTCATTAGTTCATATAAACCGTATCCGGATACCTACCCTCTGGACATCCACCCCCCCCCCCCCCCCCCCCGGGTGGCCACCCCAGTCAACTACCCACTAGGGCAATCACCCCTACTACAACTACCACTCTAGGACAACATCCTTAGGGGGGCAGTTGTCCTAGAGGATGGTTGTCGTAGGGGGTAGTTGTCTTAGGGGCAGTTGTCCGGGGGAGTTGTCCCGGGGGTGGGTAGTCGTCCTAAAAGGTGGTTGCCCTAGGGGTAGTTTTCCTAGAGGGTAGTTTTCCTAAGGGGTAGTTAACAGGGGTGGCTATTCGGGATGGATGTTCAGTGGGTAGGTGTCCTAGAACCCATAACGTATGCATAGCTGCTATGAACTTATAAGCCCCACGCGCACGTATGAACGTTACTGTTGTGCACTAAAATCTGGATCACAGCAATATCGTCTACTGAATTTATTAAGGGGTCACCCCACAACCAGCGACTTCCCAGTACACTCTAAAAAATGTTGGGAAAAATATTGCCCAATTTTTACCCAACATGAGGGATATTATGTGTCCAGCCAACTATTGGCTAAATTAAAGATTTTGCATGATTTACCCAGTGTTGGATAAAAAGAAAATACCCAACTTTTAACCAACAAAAATTCACCCAATCAGAAAATGACCCAATTCTCACCATAATGTGAAGCATGTATTAGACACTAGATGGGCAAACAAGTGGATAAAATATTATATAAAATTATATAAAATATACATATAAAAGGACACTAGTGCCGCGACGGGACTCGAACCGCGGACCTTGTGATCCACAATCCTGTGACATGTCCACTCGACCACGACACCTCTAATATAAAGAATAACTCCCAATTGTTCCATAATATTGCTGCCCGACTTACGTTTGCCGAGTAACATCTGCCCAACATAATCTTGAACATTCAATTGGGTAAATACAATGTACATGTAGTAAATGGTTGGGAGAAAATAACCCAAGTGTTGAACAAAAATGGCCCAAATTTAATTTGCCCAATTACATTACCCAATTATTTCATTAGTGGTTGGAAATAACCAAATTATTGGACAAAATTTGCCCAACTTTGATTTGCCCAGTAACATCTGCCCAACTTTGTTTACAGTGTAATAACGTAATACTTTTATGCATGCAACGAGAACACTACTAAAGGGAAATGGGACTGGTGGCTGCAAGCCAGCCAAACAACTAATAGATTAGTGCACAACGTGTCAATAAAAGTTTTCCTCGCATCTTGGACTTTGAATCCTTGAATTCATCGATAGAAATTGTCGACATGGTCGTATCATAATTGAATTACAGGGAATATACATTTTTACGAGTAGAATATATTATATCAATTTTAATTATATTGATGACGATGATTATGGTGATAATGTTGATGGTGATAATGATGATGATGATGATGATAATGATGATGATGATAACGATGATGATGATAATGATAATAACGATATTGATGAAAATGCTAGTATACTTGAAATATTTATAACAATTTCAACGACAATAATAACGACCCAAAAAAAATATAATGCACTACAGAAGATGAATATATTGAGGAACATAATAATATTTATAATAACAATGTAGTGACTTTGATCATTATTGAAGTGATTAATCATGTTTCATGTCGCGCATGATAACAAGGGATGACTTCCAGAGTTTTTGTAAAAGTCACGATAGAGAAAGAAAAGTGTCAAAGCAGCAATATTAATTTACACACATTACAACAATCAAAAGAGCTATAAAATTGATATTTTAAAACAAAGAAATGAAACTGTCAGTATCTGCAAAGTCAAGATCAAATATAAGTCTGAATGTAAACTAACCGTCATGTAATCTTTGGAAGATACATATTATTCATTTCTTTAAAGTGGATATAGTTAACAGGAATGGTTATTATGATCTAGGTAGTCGATATTTCTTGAGTAGTACAGCGCAAATAGTTTGTGAGAGTTTCGCTTGGAGAATGTAGTAAAGAGTGCGTTATTCTTAAACTACACAACGCACACAAAGCGTCACTGGCTGTGTCATTAACAGCGCTAATCTAACACTAGACGGTTTCTGATATGTGATAGCCAGTGCGTCAGTAATCAAACCATGTTAGCACAGGGTATTTGGTAATAAGGCAAAAATAAAAAATAAAACGTGGTTTATTTCTAATTCGATACCAGTGTTTTACAAATGTTGCTGAAATGCTGATTTCCGGGTTTTTTCCCTTTCATTTTTGCCCATTATGCCAGAGGCGGCACCACCTGTAGGGGGGCACTGTGCCATCCACTTTTCCAGGTACCCACAAACAACCCCCTTTTACCTAGGACAAGTGCCCCTTTTCTTTTCTGATAACTGTCCTTTTCCTCTCTTTTCATCTCTGGTGATTACGTCTTTTCAGGTGAAATGCTTATTTTTACCTCTGATATTTTTGCCCTTTTTTTATTTGACTCGTGCCCCTTTTACCTTTTAATAAATGTTCTTTTCCCTTCTTAATAAGAACCCTCTTCACTTTCTCTTTAATGCCACTTTTCACCTCTGATACGTGCCCCCTTTTCCTTTTTTATATGAGCCCATCCCCTTTTCAAAATGCCCCTTTCAATATATGATAAATTTCCCTATCAAATTCTGATAGGAGCCCTTCTCCTCCAACAGATTCCATATTTCCATTCTCACAAGTGCCTCATTTCATTTCTGTTGAGTGTCCTTTTTCAGGTGCAAGAAGTGCCATCACCTCTGAAGGCTCTGATAATTGCCCTTTTTTACTTTGACACGAACACCTTTTCTTTTCTAATAACTGTCCTTTCCCTTTTGATATTGTGCCTACTTTTCCTTTCTCCATAACATGCACCCCTGATTCAAGGCGACTTAGAGCTCCTTTTTCTTTCATTTTCCCTAGAGCTCGCTCGCTACGCTCCCTCGCATTTATAGATGTTATAATTATGTTACTAATCGGAAAAGAACTTCTCAGTCTTTCTTCATTAGATTGTGCTTAATATTCATCAGGGGATTTGGTTTTTTTAATGAGATGTATTTTTTTGCAATGGACCTCACAAATCTTAACATTTTTGCTCGCACGCTTCGCTCGTTCGAAATTAATATTCAGACCATCACCGTGACACCTAACTGCAAAGTATGTTGCTTAAGTAAGCAGTATCTTGTACCCCTTAAAGAAAGAAACAAATATTGCTATTATCCCTGGTTGTGTAATGACGATGTAGGGGTATATACCAATGTCTTAAAATGGTGTAGGTTTTCTTGATATTTCACTTGTAGGTGCCCCCTTTTTCCAGAAAGTGACCTATTTTGTTGGTGCCCCTTACCTATTTTGGAAGACGCTCCGCCGCCCCTGCATTATGCTACTTGGTGGTGATAAGGATTTTGTTCTGACCCCTCAAAGTTTTTCTGCTCAATACGCCACTGTCTGTACGGGGTCGGTGTCCTACTGCAATATGGTGAACTCGTAGTATCATGAGGTATATAGCAAGCAATCTTGTACAGCAATGGCTTAGCTAGATTGAGATAGGGGACAAATACCCCCCCCCCCCTAATTAAATGACGACAAAAAAAAAGAAAAAAAGAAGAGGACCAAAATAAAAATGAATTTGAAATTGAAATAGAACCGTGCAAGCAATCTATCTTTCCGTCTTGGCCAGAGGGGATAAATATGATAATTGATAAGCTAAAATCACTTGTTGTTAATATGCAAGAATATTGAGCAGACGTCACCTTAATGTATCATTCAAGAGTTTAGAGTTAAAGAGAAGGTTGAGTTCTGGGAAGAGGTAAAAAATAATTTGTGAGCGTTATCATTGTTATTATGCAAGGGTGGAAGAACATCAGGTTAAACATGTTCCCTGAAAAGCATGGCTCTTCAAATGCCTTCATATTCTAAATATGACATGAAACATCGTAAAAATCGGGGGTAGGTTTTTGTCGCCATGTGCTCGTGTAGTCCCATATACATCATTCTGTGTACAGTGCTTGTAACTTTGCCAAGATTTGGCCAAATTTCTTATCATTTTGATGATTCCAGAACCTTGCAATACACACGAATACTTATATACTAGATGATCAACCTTTTCTGATAGATTCCACACCGTTTCTTTCACAATGCAATCACATGACCAGAACTCAACTTTATCTTTAAATGTCAAAATGTAAAAGTATCATTTCTTTGGTTGTAAATGGTAGCTAACTATACCCAACGTGTACTGTCATAAGATTTCTTCTACAAGATAGGAAAGGCTGTTATTTGTCAATCATTCCATTGGCTAAATAAAGATTCAAGATCTGTGACAAATAAATGAGGATTAATCATCCATTGTTACGTAACCTCACTGTCTCCTGCACCAGCGCCTCTCTCTCATTCACACTTCAATATAGTCATCATCCATCGCCCCTCCCATTTTTGTTCGCCCAAGGACATTACAGTGGTGACCGGAAGTTAATGTAATAAGTGCGCTGTCCGAAATGTATCGTATAAATAGGACTGTCACTCCTGACCAGATAGGATAATACCATCGTCATTGACTAGAGTTAATCAGCTCAGAATCCACCTCCAGGTCTCTCCTCCAAGCTTCAGTTAAACCACTCCACGGAATCTTCCTTCATTTAGAAGTATCACACGTTGTCAACGAAGATGCGGGGTTTCGTCTATGTGTTAGGGTGCGTAGTGGCCTTGGCCTCTTACTCCCGAGCCCAGTTGCCCGGTGCTGGCGGTCCCGTTTTCCCGGGTGGAGGACCAACCATAGGACCAGTGAGCCCAGACCCGACCAGGACAGAAACATGCGCCAAGTTCTGGGTACAAGAAGGAAACAGCTGCTACCTGTAAGTTTCACAAATTAATTCCATTCCATTACTTGCATATCAGTCCATTCCTTTCCAATTTACCTATGCCCCGGTCCCCCTACTCCGGGGTCGGAAGTACCGCATGCGTTTTCCCAAAATGTAAAGGGGTACTTTTCACGCACTAAAGTCCGGCTCGTAGTACACAAAAATCCGGCCCGTATTGACTTTACACACCGGACTTAGGGGGTTGTTTTCAAAAGGAGGGAACACGCATATGCGTACTCTAAATAACACTGAGTGGGTGGGGGGACCTATGCCAATGTCTCCACTTGTTTTAATCTTTACTTGCTTTTTAGCTTTAAAACATGTTCATGTTACAGCTGTACATGAACAAAATAATCTTGTTGTCAAAATTGTAAGCGTATTACATGTACATAATGCTCTCAATTCGTGATAATTTCGTTGTTTAATGGGTTTCATCTTTTGTAGTATGTTTTATTTTTCCATCGTTCATTCGTCCCAAAGATTCGAAGTTTCAATTGATATCAGGATTATTTATTTTAAGAGAATGAAAGAAGATCATTAACAAATATATTCAATTACACTATTCAACCGTTGGCTAGAATTCGAAACGCCTGCGAGCCGGAGTTAATGGTTTCGATAAGTTATAAAACAATACCATTTTCTATCAGAAATTGCTAACGATTGTCTTTTATTAGATTTTACTGCTTATTAGTATAGCACGATTCCTACACTGTAAACAAATTTGTTTTTATCACGAAATATGGCTTAGGCTTGTTCGAAAGTTAGTCGAAGAATTAATATAATAAGGGCTACTTTTAGTCCTTTCTTTGACTCTAGATGAGCGTCCAATGTGAGTTTTACAGGCCTCCGAAACCCGATTCCAATCATTTTTAATTATTTTTGTTTCGCTGCAACGCAGCACCAGCATACACAATATTCCTCATCATATTGCGGCATCCCGCAACATCGGGACAGCGAAATGATCTCAGCTCGCTGTCCTTGCTTTGTATGATCTTCCTCCTTTGATATGGAATTAGGCGTTAGATATAATATATACCTGTCTCAATCAGAATAACATGACCAGCATTAATAATAATAATTATAATAATAGGTAACATTTATAACGCGCCTAATCTAGGCGTAGTGGTGCTGTTGTCCCAGCAGCCATTAAGTGAATCAATGTCCTTACACGAAATAAAGCCGGGACGACAGCACCACGAATACACAATATTATTCAGTACAAAATTACATTATGTTACGCTATGTTACGTCAATAATAGCGGCTGTTGAAAACCAGAACTATCATATTTTAATTTTCTTTGATGATTATGTTGATCTTTTTGCCCGTTTGAAGAGTTTGTTTAGTTTCATGATCGTTTGGTATCGCTGTGTTGATATTTTCTACAATATCTCTTTTGGAACCCCATCGTAGACAGTTTATTTTTTACAGCAACAATTTGAAAGATGTAAGCTTAAAGAGATGTAAGCATCTCATGAATAATGCCTATTTTCTAATTCAGAATATTTATGTTACCTGGCTTAGACTGACTCTTTAGCAGAACAGCTAACGTTGTTTGTCCTTCGGTATGTTGGCAGTCTGGTGTCGGAATTTTAAGTGCGATGATGTTATACAAGTCAATTATCAATTCATTATTTATTTCGTCAAAGTATTTAATCCTGTATATTGGACAGTGTAGTTCATAAAAAAGAGAGACCTATGACAGTAGAAACCCTGCTGGAAAGAACACTCATTCACAGTGTGATTCACACTGTGAATGAGTGTGAACGAGTGTGTTCTTTCCTTTTCCGGTTATCCACACTGTGAACCACAGTGTGAAACGAATCGAGCACAATGTGAAAATGCTCCAATTTAACATTGTGGAGCACACTGTGGTTCCCTGTGTGAAACACTGTGTGATTCACACTGTGAATGAGTGTGAACGAGTGTGTTCTTTCCTTTTCCGGTTATCCACACTGTGAACCACAGTGTGAAACGAATCGAGCACAATGTGAAAATGCTCCAATTTAACATTGTGGAGCACACTGTGGTTCCCTGTGTGAAACACAATGTGATGCACACTGTGAATGAGTGTGAATGAGTGTGTTCTTTCCTTTTCCGTTTATCCACACTGTGAACCCCAGTGTGAAACGAATCGACCAAAATGTGTAAACGCCCCAATTTAACATTGTGGAGCACACTGTGATTCACAGTGTGATTCACACTGTGAATGAGTGTGAATGAGTGTGTTCTTTCCAGCAGGGAAGACCCCCAAATTTTAGTAATGATCCAAGCCTCGAAAGCTTGCCTACCAGTAGATCTGTAGGCAATAAAGTTCTAAGCCAGGGACCAGACTGAGATTCTTAGAGACATAAAACATGAAAAGAGGATAATATTTCGAATTTTGAAGATTCCTATGTAGGAAGCGAGATTGGGAATCCTGTTAAAGGTCACGCGTCTGCTATGCCTTAGTCAGTCAAAGAGGGTTTTAGGTGTTGCTTAGATTTTCATTAAAATCATATTTCGTTCCCTTTTCTTTACTTTCATTTGGTTTATAAACATACTACTCAACGACTAATATCCATGTTTCACAGCATTTCCGTTTGACTGATGTAATGTCATTTTTATGTGCCAATCCCAGGTTCGACAGTGGTGCTTTCTTGAGACAAGTTGCCGCTTCTCGTCCCGTTGTCGTCAATAATGAGAACGGGCTTTTCCAGGCCGCCGCCAATATGTACTGTGGCCGGATGCACCCCAATGCCTCCCTTGTCACAGTCAACAACCTGGCAGAGAACAACTTCTTGTACGAGTGGGCTATCAGGATGATGGTTGAGCCTGAGCCAGTTTGGATTGGTCTTCACGCTGGCCCAACGGGACAATGGCAGTGGTATAGCGGAGAACCAGTCACCTACACCAATTGGGAGAGGATGACGGCCCCCGTGGCTGAGCCAGGTCTTGGAGCCATGATCTTTGATGCTGACATCATCACTCAGATGTTCAACAACCAGGTGGAGATCACCCCGCAATGGGTTTCGGAACAGGCCATAAACGACCGACATGCCCTCATCTGCGAGTACCATCCCTCCGGTATGACTGCAGCTGCAGCTACGAATGCCCCAACCTTTCCTCCAATGGCCACAGCTCCCCCTATGGCAGCTACCACCCGCGGCCCAGTCATGTTTCAGAACAACCCTAGGAACCTTGTGAATAGTCTCACTGGAGGACGTTTTGGAGGGTCACTCCTTCACGAGATACCACGAAGACAACGAATGAGGCCTTCCAACTACAGGAAGAATCCTTACTTCGGCATCCAGCCTTGAGTTTGGGTTTAATCGAGTTCTCCATTCTAAAACTCTAGTCACACCACCGACCCCGATACCCGACCGACAACAGACCGAACAGAAAAGTACATTACCTCAAATGTTGTTGATAATCGTAAATAATCTGTCGGTTTGGAGTCGGTCGGGAGTCGGTTTGATGGTATGACAGGGGTGAAACACTTCCCATACAACCCACTTAAACATGATGAATGAAAGCCGAAAGGTTCATCATCAAATATCACAAAGGAACTCGTCTGCTGAACCCCTGAACAGTTTCCGCAGCAGGGGGCGTCGTATCAAAGTAATTCTTCTGTTGATGTTTCTCCGGTAGGCAAACAAAACATTCCGATCAGCCTTCAAACAACTTTTCTGTTTTAAATGTGCATTGATAAAAAAAAATGCATGTGATCCATTTTAAAAGAACTTGTTTGTGTTCCAATTCCACTCCGTTTCACTCATTGCATGTTTAATATCTGTTTAAAGAGTTAGCGTTTAGTTTAATTTGCCCCAAAATGTGCGTGACATAAAAGTATGTAAGTATATCCGATAACATTTTATTATTTGTTCTTGTACAGTTTATTTCGAAGAGATTCTTTTAAAAATATTCCTTGAGTTTTGTAATGTTCATGAGAAACGATGTTAGTTATTGACATGTCGGGGATTCACTTGTACACATTGATTTTTTGTACATTACGTTCATGAATAAATGAAATTTTTATTTTACATCTTGAATGTACTGCAGTGTTTTATTCTCCTCGAGGGCATATCCTTGAAATCACTAGTCATAATTAGTACCCTGAATTATGTGGACGAATGACAAAATTATGTTACAGTTCAACTATCAAAGAAGGGTTTATCTACAAAATTTTGCATTAAGCGGGATGCACTTTTTGTATTCTCCTTTTGTGTGACACAACAGCCTAGCTAATTTGCCAAATAATTTGTAGAAGTGCTCGAAAAAGACCCCACGCGCACGTATGAACGTTAGCATTTTGTACTGACGTCTGGATCCCAGCTATATCGTCTACTGAATTTAGTAAGGGGTCACCCCACCACCAGCGACTTCAAAGTACACTCTAAAAAAATGTTGGGCAAAATATTGCTGTCGACACCTCTACGACACCTTTAATATAAGGAATAATTCCTAATTATTCCATAATATTGCTGCCCGACTTACGTTTGCCTCGTTAGATCTTGCCAACATATCTTGAACATTCAATTGGGTTAATACAGTGTACATGTAATGGTTGGGAGAAAATAACCCAAGTGTTAGACAAAAATGGCCCAACTTTAATTTGCCCAATAACATTACCCAATTATTTCATTGGTGGTTGGAAATAACCAAATTATTGGACAAAATTTGCCCAACTCTGATTTGCCCAGTAACATCTGCCCAACTTTTGTTTACAGTGTAATAACGTAATACTTTTATGCATGCAACGAGAACATTACTAAAGGGAAAATGGGACTGGTGGCTGCAAGCCAGCCAAACAACTAACCGATTAGTGCGCAGTGTGTCGATAAACGTTTTCGTGAAATCTTGGACTTTAAATCCTTTAATTCATCGACAGCAATTGTCGACATGGAGATATCATAATTGAAGTACAGGGAATTTACATTTTAACGAGTAAACGAAATTATATCAATTTTGATTGTAATGAAGACGATGATTATGGTGATGATGTTGATCATGAAAATGATGAAAATGATGATGATGATGAAGATTATAATGATGGTGATGATAATGATGATGATGATAATGATGATGATGATAATGATAACAACGATATTGATGAAAATGCTAGTAATACTTAAAATATTTATAACAATTTCAACGACAATAATAACGACCAAAAAAAAATTATGCACTACTGGAGATGATTATATTGAGGAACATACTAATATTATAATATTTAAAATGGTGTAGGTTTTCTTGATGTTTCCCTTTGTAGGTGCCCCCTGTTTCCACAAAGTGCCCTTTTTTCTTGGATCCCCCTACCTATTTTGGAAGACGCTCCGCCGCCCCTGCATTAAGCTACTTGGTGGTGATAAGGAATTTGTTGTGACCCCTCAAAGGTTTTTTCTCATTACGTCACTGTCTGTAAGGGGTGGGTGTCCTACTGCAATATGGTGAACTATTGAGTATCATGAGGTTTATCGCAAGCAATCTTGTACAGCAATGGCTTAGCTTAATTGAGATAGGGGACAAATACCCCTCCCCTAATTAAATGACGAAAAAGAAAAAGAAAAAAGAGGACCAAAAAAAAAAAATTGAAATTGAAATTGAAATAGAATCGTGCAAGCAATCCATTTTTCCGTCTTGGCCAGAGGGGATAAATACGATAATTGATATTACTAAAATCATTTGTTTTTGTTAATATGCAAGAATATTGAGCAGACGCCACCGTAATATATCACTCAAGAGTTTAGAACTAAATGTGAATATATCAAAATATTATTTCTTTTGACGTGAATGGTAGCTACTGTACCCAACGCATACTGTCATAAGATTTCTTCAACAAGATAGGAAAGGCTGTTATTTGTCAATCATTCGATTGGCTAAATAAAGATTAAAGATCTGTGACAAATAAATGAGGATTAGTCATCCATTGTTACCTAACCTCACTGTCTCCCGCACCAGCGCCTGTCTCTCTCTCATTCACACTTCAATATCGTCATCATCCATCGCCCCTCCCACTTTTTGTTTGCCCAAGGACGTTACAGTGGAGACCGGAAGCTAATGTAATAAGTGTGCGTTGTCAATTCTACATAGCGCTTCGAGGTGGGGGACACTGATTGACAAAAGTCTGTCCGATCCAAAATGTATCGTATAAATAGGACTAACACACCTGACCAGATAGGATAATACCATCGTCATCGACTCGAGTTGGTCAGCTCAGAATCCACCTTCAGGTCTCTCCTCCAAGCTTCAGTTAAACCACTCCACGGAATCTTCCTTCATCTAGAAGTCTCGCACGTTGTCCAAGAAGATGAGGGGTTTCGTCTATGTGTTGGTGTGCGTATTGGCTTTGGCCTCTTTCTCCCGAGCCCAGTTGCCCGGTGCTGGCGGTCCCGTTTTACCGGGTGGAGGACCAACCATAGGACCAGTGAACCCAGACCCGACCAGGACAGAAGCATGCGCCAAGTTCTGGGTACAAGAAGGAAACAGCTGCTACCTGTAAGTTTCACAAATTAATTCCATTCCATTCCTTGCATATCAGTCCATTCCTTTCCATTTTACCTATGCCCCGCCCCCCCCCCCCGCCCCTACTCCGGGGTCGGAAGTACCGCATGCGTGTTCCCAAAATGTCCGGTAAAGGGGTACTTTTCACTTTACACACCGCACAATAGGGGGTGTTTTCAAAAGAAGGGAACACGCATATGCGTACCCTAAATAACACTGAGTGGGAGGGGGGACCTATACCAATGTCACCACTTGTTTTAAACTTTACTTGCTTTTTAGCTTTAGAACATGTTTATGGTACAGCTTTACATGAACAAAATAATCGTGTTGTCAAAAGTGTAAGCGAAAAACATGTACATGTACATAATGCTGTTCAATTAGTGATAATTTCGTTGTTTAATGGGTTTCATCTTTTGTAATATGTTTTATTTTCCATCGTTCATTCGTCCCAAACATTCAAAGTTTCAATTGATATCAGGATTATTTATTTTAAGGGAATGAAAGAAGATCATTAACAAATATATTCCATTACACATAATGGTTTCGATAAGAAAAATCACTATCATTTTCTACCAGAAATTTCTAACGATTGTCTTTTTTTAACATTTTACAGCTTATATAATATAGCACGATTCCTACACTGTACGCAAATTTGTTTTTTTTTATCACGAAATATGCTTGTTCGAAAGTTGTCCGAAAAATTGATATAATTGGGGCTAATTTTAGTCCTTTCTGTGACTCTAGATGGGCGTCCAATGTGGGTTTTACAGGCCTCCGAAACCCGATTCCAATCACTTTTTAATTACTTTTGTTTCGCTGCTACGCAGCACAAGTATACACAATATTCCTCATCATATTGAGACATCCCGCAACATCGGGACAGCGAAATGATCTCAGTTTGCTGTCCTTGCTTTGTATGATCTGCCTCCTGTGATATGGAATGACGTGCTAAATCTCATACCGAAAGAGCAGCGAAACGTGATTTAATATATACCTGTCTCAATTAGAATCACATGACCAGCATTAATAGCGGCTGTTGAAAACCAGAAATATCATACTTTAATTTTCTTTGATGATTATGTTGATCTTTCGCTGTTGGACCCCCATCGTAGACAGTTTATTCTTTTTACAGCAACGATTTAAAATATGTAAGCTTAAAGAGATGTAAGCATCTCATGAATTATGCATGTTTTCTAATACAGAATGTTTCTGTTACCTGGCTTAGACTGACTCTTTAGTAGAACAGTTAACGTTGTTTGTCCTTCGGTATGTTGGCAGTCTGGTGTCGGAATTTTAAGCGCGATGATGTTATACAAGTCAATTATCAATTCATTATTTCTGTCATCAAAGTATTTAATCCTGTATATTGGACAGTGTAGTTCAAAAAGTGAGAGATCTATGGCAGTGGAAAGACCCCCAAATTTAAGTAATGATCCAAGCCTCGAAAGCTTGCGTACCAGTAGATCTGTAGGCAATAAAGTTCTAGGCCAAGGAGAAGATTCTTAGAGACATAGAACATGAAAAGTGGCTAATAAGTCGAACTTTGAAGATTTCTATGTAAGAAGCGAGATTGGGAATCCTGTTAAAGGCCACGAGTCTGCTATGCCTTAGTCAGTCGAAGAGGGTTGTAGGCGTTGCTTTGATTTTATTAAAATCATATTTCGTTCCCTTTTCTTTCCTTATATTTGGTTTATCAACATATTACTCAACGACTAATATCCATGTTAAACAGAATTTCCCTATGGTTGATGTAACGTCATTTTTATATGCCAATCCCAGGTTCGACAGTGGTGCTTTCTTGAGACAAGTTGCCGCTTCTCGTCCCGTTGTCGTCAACAACCAAGATGGGCTTTTCCAGGCCGCTGCCAATATGTACTGTGGCCAGATGCACCCCAATGCCTCCCTTGTCACAGTCAACAACCTGGCAGAGAACAACTTCTTGTACGAGTGGGCTGTCAGGATGATGGTTGAGCCTGAGCCAGTTTGGATTGGTCTTCACGCTGGCCCAACGGGACTATGGCAGTGGTATAGCGGAGAACCAGTCACCTACACCAACTGGGAAAGGATGACGGCCCCCATGGCTGAGCCAGGTCTTGGAGCCATGATCTTTGATGCTGACATCATCGCTCAGATGTTCAACAACCAGGTGGAGATCACCCCGCAATGGGTTCCGGAACGGGCCATAAACGACCGACATTCCCTCATCTGCGAGTACCATCCCTCCGGTATGACTGCAGCTGCAGCTACGAATGCCCCAACCTTTCCTCCAATGGCCACAGCTCCCCCTATGGCTGCTACCACCCGCGGCCCAGTCATGTTTCAGAACAACCCTAGGAACCTTGTGAATAGTCTCACTGGAGGACGTTTTGGAGGGTCACTCCTTCACGAGATACCACGAAGACAACGAATGAGGCCTTCCAACTACAGGAAGAATCCTTACTTCGGCATCCAGCCTTGAGTTTGGGTTTAATCGAGCTCTCCATTCTAAAACTCTAGTCACACCACCGACCCTGATACCCGACCGACAACAGACCGACACAGAAAAGTACATTACCTCAAATGTTGTTGATAATCGTAAATAATCTGTCGGTTTGGAGTCGGTCGGGAGTCGGTTTGATGGTATGACAGGGGTGAAACACTTTCCTTATAACCCACTTAAAAAAAAACATGATGAATGAAAACCGAATGGTTAATCGTCAAATATCCACTGGACAATCACAAAGGTACTCTTCTGCTGCAATCCTGAACAGTTTCCGCAGCAGAGGGCGTCGTATCAAAGTCATTATTCTGTTGATGTTTCTCCGGTAGGCAAACAAAACATTCCGATCAGCCTTCAAACAACTTGTCTGTTTTGAATGTGCATTGATAAAAGAATGCATGTGATCCATTTTAGAATAACTAGTTTGTGTTCCAAAGTCCGCTCCGTCTCATTCATTTCGTGTTTAAAATCTGTTTAGAGAGTTATCATTCTATAGTTTCCTTTGCCCCAAATTGTGTGTGCCGTAAAAGTAACTACATAATTATATAATCGATAATATTTTATCATTTGTTCTTGTACAGTTTATTTAAAAGAGAATCTTTGTAAAATATTCCGTGAGTTTTGTCCTGTTCATGAGAAACGATGTTAGTTATTTACTTGTCGGTGATTCACTTGTACACATTGATTCTTTTTACATTACGTTCATGAATAAATAAGATCGTTATTTTACATCTTGAATGTACTGCAGTATTTTTTTCTCCTTGAGGTCATATGCGTATAATCACTAGTCGAATTCATAATTAGTGCCCTGAAGACGAATGACAAAATTATGTTACACAACTATCAAAGAAGGATGTCTCTACAAAATTTTGCATATTAAAGGCGGAATGCACTTTTTGTACTCTTCTTTTGTTTTACACAACGGCCTAGCCTTATTTGTCAATTAATTTGTAGAAGTGCTCAGTTCGAAAGAAACTACGTCATTAGTTAATGTTAACGTATGCATAGCTGTTATGAAGTACCCCACGCGCAAGTATGAACGTTAGCGTTGTGCACTGACGTCTGGATCACAGCAGTATCGTCTACTGAATGATCGTTTCATAAAAATAACAAATAAATAATAATACAAACCAGAACAACAGCAAACAATAATGATAAATACAGTAACAATGCGTCTTTTATGAGCTTATGACGAAGTCTTTTTCGCCAGAGTAGGATAATGAAAGACAAAAATGCGCGGGCGGGATTTTTGACAAAATGTGCAAAAACAGATGGCAGCAGCTAGAAGAGTGAACAGTGAACTTTTCATTTAAAGTAATGCCAACAAAATTACAGGCCGGCTTTCAGAAAAAAACTAAGAGAAACATCATCTTTTTTTTCCTTTATTTTGTCGAAAGATTTTCGAACATGTATTATTAATTAAGGGGTCACCCCCGCATTTAATAGCGACTCCCAAGTAATTAATAACGTAACACTTTTTTACTTGCAATTGGGGACATGGTGGTCGTATAATCGAATTACAAGGAATATACAAGTACTATGTAAACGAATAAACGAAATTATAACGATACTAATTGTAATAATGATGAAGATTATGGTGGTGATTGTGATGTGATAATGATGATGATGATGATGATGATGATGATGATGATGATGATGAGGATGATGATGATGATGATGATAGTGATAATGATGAGGATGATGATGATGATGATGATGATAATGATACTGATGAAAAATGTAATAATACTTATAATAATTACAAACATTTCAAAAACAATATTAACGACAACGGTAGTAGTAATGCAGTACAAGACACACATATATTGATAAACATAATGATAGTAATAATAACGATGTAGTGACTTTGATCATTATTGAAGTGATTAATCATGTATCAGGTCGCGCAAGGTAACAAGGGATGACTACCGGATTTTTGTAAAAGTCACGATAGGGAAAGAAAATAAAGTAGTATCAATTCAAAACAATTAAATTCAATTCGAAACCATTTTGTTCTTAAACATCAAATAAAATATCAGATGAGACATTCGTAAATAATTACATTTGAACAAGAAAAGGAGGACAACAAAACGTATACACTTGACAAATAAGAAGCCTCCATCAAATTCAACTTACACACATTACGACACTTCCTACTTGTAGCTACTTGCTCCCTCTATATAGAAAACTTCCCCAATCGGTGCCTGTTGGTCCCCCATGATCCTCGTTTTCTTATGTTAGTTGAGAGCTGAGTTAATGAGATAGCCACCTGTCAGTGTGTGTTCTAATCCCTTCTGGCCCAGTAGTATTGACGGTCTTTAAAAGAGCTATAAAATTGATATTTGAAAAAGAAAGAAGTGAAACTAACAATGTCAGTATCAGCAAGTTCAAGGTGAGTTATAGGTCTGATTAAAGACAACATGTGCTGCAAACTTTAGTATATATATATTATTCTTTTACTAAAAAAAAGGTATAGTTCACAGGAATGGTTATTATAATTGAGGAAGTCGGTGTGTCTTGCAGTGCCTGCCGCAACACAAACATCCTATGATATACATTTGCCACTCTCGACCCAGGTGTAGTAAGTGGGTACCTTAAAGCCCATATGTACGAGTAAACAGGAGGGATTAGACCAACCTGCAAGGTCATTGACAGGTGGTTATCTCATCAAGTCAGCTCTCACTTAACATAAAAAAGAGGTTCATGGTGTCCCAATGGTCACCGATTAGGCATTGTTTGCTATATAGAGGGCGCAAGTAGTTATAAGTAGTACAGTGGGGCTTTAAAGGATTTATTCTTTGAACTCACTGAGCGCACCGGTAACCGGAGTTAAAGTAGGGGTCATAATATCCAAAATCCTTAGGAAGCGCATAGATATGTTATAACAAAATGCATGCGCTATAAAAGAACGCTTAATTATTATAGTTATTCTGATGTGGATGCATTTGATGACAAGGAGGTATAGTGGATGTTGGTGAAGAATTCTGTAGGGGTGAGTGTCCCTCCTGCACTGATGTGACCTCTTATATTAAAGTATCATGAGGTCTTTAGCAAGCAGACTTGTCCAGCTGTGGCTTAGCTAGATTGAAATGGGGGACATATACCCCTTCCCTAATCGAATGACGAAAGTAAAAAAGGAACAGGAGGCCGAAGATTGTTTTGGTTTTTGTATCGAAATGGGCAAACGACGAGAAAGAAAAGGACATGCAGGGACTCCTCAAATATCCACCCTCTTATCACAGAACTTGTTAACATTAAAATGAGCATATATTTATTTATTAAGAGCGGTCCAACAACCCCCCCCCCCCCCCCCCCCTAGTTGGATTTACGCTACACCGCTGTTGTAATTGTCCAATTTAGAAGTAACATGTGTATGCAATATGGTGGGGATTCTGTTCCTATCTTGAACACGAATTCCTCCGAACTTCTTGATGGTCAACATAACATGGAGAACATTTACAATCCATGGAAAAACATATACGGCACATGGACAAGATTTTATGACGCTTGGAAATAATATGCGACACATCTAGATCATTTATAACCAATGGAAAAAAACATGTAAGGCGCTTGGAAATAACTTGGGACACATGGAGATCATTTACGACAGAAGAAGAACATATACAACACATAGAGATAATGTGTGACACATCATTTACGACATAAGAAGAACATATATACAACACATGGAGATCATTTGCGACACATGGAGATCATTTACGACACAAGTCATGTCGATCATTTACAACCAATGGAAAAACATGTACGACGCTTGAAGATAATTTGCGACACATAGATATCATTTACGACACAAGAAGAACATATACAACACATGGAGATTATTTACGACACATGTAGATCATTTACAACCAATGGAAAAACATGTATGGCGCTTAGAAATAATGTGGGACACAAAGAAATAATTTACGACACATTGGGAAAATTTACGACCCATGGATTAACATATACGACGCTTGAATATAATTTGCGACACATGGATATCATTTACGACACAAGAAGAACATTATACAACACATGGAGATAATTTGCGACACATAGAGACCTTTTACAACACATGTATATCATTTACAACCAATGGAAAAAAACTTGTATGGCGCTTGGAAATAACTTGCGACACATGGAGATCATTTACGACAAATGGAGAACATTTACGACCCATGGAAAACATATACGACGCTTGGAGATAATTTGCGCACATGGATATCATTTACGACACATGAAGAACATGTACGACACACGCCCCTGGGTAGCCATACGATGTTACCCTATATTAGAGCCCCTGATTACACCCTTGGGCATGTCGTTTTACCCTAATCTGTTCCTCTCTAGCAGCGATTGGGTAAGAAGAATTGCACGTCCCTCGAACAGGAAGAATACTGATGACGCACCCCTGGGTAATTGTTGTTGTTGTTGCTGTTCTTTCTTCGCTTCTTCTTCTTCTTCTTCTTAGCGCTTAAAGACTTCGGTGGTAAGCGCTTTATAAGTAACGTTTTATTATATTTTTTTTTTCTTCATCTTCTTCTTCTTCTTCTTCTTCTTCTTCCTTTCCTTCTTACCCTTATCGTGTTATCAATATTATCATTAATGTAATTATCACCGTCATTATCATGATTATTGTATTATTATAACCATTATCATTATTATCAGTATCATTATAATTATTATTATTATCATAATCATTATTATAATAATTATTATGCCATTTTAAGACGAAGTAACAGTGATAGTAATTAGTAGTATTAGTAGTACTACTAGTGGTGGTATTACTTTCGTCGTTGTTGTTGTTAATGCTGAATAACGTTGCTATTATAATCATTATAGTTATCGTAACAATTACCATTATTTTACTGCAGTAGCATTTTTTCGAAATATTTCAGTTGGTTCCCTCATCAACCAATTTGAAATATGAACGGCTAATTGCCTTGACGATGGCATGAGGCATTAAAACGAGTAGATTAAACAATATCTCGTTTGTTGCTTGAAATGAAAAGGGCGAAGAACTTTTGCTATCGTGCAATTGATCACGCGATTTAACGAATTCAAACATTAAAAGCTTTGAAACATGACTAAATGTTACTCATAAGGGATTACCTTCTCTTACCCCCTCCACATCAATGTTCGTCTGTCCCAAACCATTGTTTTCAAGCTGGAGACCCAGCCTTGTCCCTACGTTTCCCCCAAGACCTGGCATCAAATGTCAACAGAATTTAAAACAAAAGAGTATTCATTGTGCAATGTCACCTTCAGTCGCAAGGATAACTGTTAGATCGGCCAAGATAGATTTGTATAAATAGGACTTTAGCAACGATCAGATCAGAGCATTATCATCATTGTTGGTTTGACTTGGTCTCCTAAAGAGCGACTGTCTTCCACACTTAAAGCTTCATTTGAATATCTTTACGGAATCTTCTTCAAGGAGTCTTGTCCGTTTAAGGAGAAGATGCAGGGTTTCGTTTGTGTGTTAGTGTGTCTAGCGGCTTTAGCTGCTCAAACTCAAGGGCAGGTTGGACAACCGGGAGGACAACCGGGAAGACAGCCGGGAAGACAACCGACTGGACAACCGACTGGACAACCGCGTATGCAACCGACTGGACAACCACGACAACCTGGAAGACAACCGGGACAACCGGGCGGACAACCGGGAGGGCAACCGGGAGGACAACCGGGGCTTCCCGGTGGACAACCCGGACTACCCGGTGGACAACCAGGATTTCCGCGTTGGCAACCAGGACAACCGGGTGGACAGCCCGGTGGTCAACCCGGTGGTCAGCCCGGTGGTCAACCCGGTATCCGCCCAACTGCTATATCATGTCCCGAACTATGGATACAACACAAGGGCAGCTGCTATCGGTAAGTTTTTTGCCAATTCCAATAATTTTTCTCTCCGCAAAATAGCAACAGAATTTTGCTCATTGTCGCAGACCCATATTGCACATTTTAGATTCATGTTACTGCAATTCAGATGTTATCGCAAAACAAACCGGTACACGATCGCAACGCCCTACCAAAAATCAACCTTAAACAATTTCAAATAGCCTTTTTTACCACTGACCGGAGTGTACGTATGCAAACCCTAAAATAAGTCATTGCACAAATTGAACATCATTTCTATGCGACATGTTTTTCGGAAGTATTTGCGATCGTGTTAATTATCTTTTATTTTCCATTGTCATGAATTATCATCCAAATGGATATCTGGCATATGGATTCTAACTACATATCATAGATATGGGCCTGCCCTGAATCCCATTATTTGCGCGCCCCCCGCCCCCCCCCCCCTTACTCTGGCACACAAATTTAGATGAGTGACAGTTTAGTATGGAAAGCTGCTTTAGGGATAAACTTGTCAAGGTTCAGGAAGACAGATTTCAATTCATATCAAGCCTTAAAAATCGATCAAAAACTCATTATTTTAAGAAGCAAGCATAAAAGCAAAGGTGAAAACAAACAAAGAAACATACATAGAAAAAAACACGAAAACAAAAGGAATCCAAAACAAATATTTGGTCTCATCATTTACTGGCATTTGTCTCTCCAGGTACGTACAAATCATGGGCACAAATCTACAGCATTTATATTTGTTGATGATTCATTATTGAAGGGAAAAATTATATCTAAAGATCATAATGGTGAGAGCAAACAGAGGCATGAACGGCATGCCATATTTTAGTCCAACTTAAAGTCGATTTTACTTTGTAAAATACTCCCCCGGTCTAGTTTTGCAGGGAACTTTTTTCAGGGACAGGGAGTTAATTTCCTGGCATTAATTCAGGACCCTGGAAATAGCAGTTACGGTACAGACTCAAGAAACTGGTTATTGTAACCAAGGCGACAAGAGGAAGAAGAAAAAAAGACAGACAGAGGGAGAGAAAGAGGCTAAATCTTATTTCTGTTTTGTAAACTGCCAGACGAACTTCCAGTACAGAAGCTTTCATGTTGTCACGACTCCAGAAATGCCAATAAAATGACAAACTGGATACAAAAAATAACAGACTGGATACAAAAATAGAAAACGCTAATTTGAAAGTCATATCGAGGCTCCCGTAAGCACAAAGTTTAGCAACGAATCTACGATAAATTGCTGAGAGTTGTGCTACGGAGCCAAGATACCAGTGGAGTGTTTCACAAAGACTAAGATCGATTTAAGTTGAACTTAATTATGGCAGGCCGTTCATGCCACCGTTCGCTCTCACCATAATGATCTTTAAATAATATATTTTTTCCTTCAATAATGAATTATCATGACAAAATGCAAATTCTGTAGATTTGTGACCATGACTTGTACGTCCATTGAGAGACCAATGTCAGTAAATGGTGGGAGCAAAAAAGTGGCATGAATGGCCTGCCATAGTTCAGTCCAAGTTATAGTCGATCTTAGTCTTTGTGAAACACTCCCCAGGTCCAGGTTATGGCATAATAAGATCATAAGATAATAAGACTGCTATTAATTGTGTAAATTAAGGAAACGAAACTAACGAAAAAGCCGTAACCAAACGAAAATCAACGTTTGCTTATTATTTTGTCAGCACCGAAATATATCCATATTTTGGTTCCTATATTTATGTTCTTTGTAAGCTATGTCTGATCCTTTATTTGTCATTTGAGCGAAACAAATATCCATGTGGAACGTTCATGGACAATTAAATTCATAGACTGAATGAAGGTGTCGTGGTCAAGTGGATATGTCACCGGACTGTCGATCACAAGGTCCGCGGTTCGATGGGCCACTAATGCAACACAAACTGAATTAGACTCACTATTTAATGTTCAAAAGAAATGTTTGAGAATAGCTACCAATTCTCATTATCTAGCACCATCCGCACATTTGTTTAAGAAGCTATCGTTATTAAATATATATGATATAAATAAGCAAGAAATCGCATCGTTCATGTACAAATATAAAAACAAGTTGTTACCTGCCCCCCTTTTCAGACCTCTTTCAATATAATAGTCAAATTCATAATTATAATACACGGCTTTCCAACAAATCTCATTTATGGTCTGTTAAGTCTAGTTATGAAGCTAAATCAATGAGTTATCTAGGTCCTAAACAGTGGAATATGATTCCCCAAGTAATAACGAAATCACAATTCATATCTTCCTTTAGAAAACAATATAAAATCTTACTACTAAATAATTATTAATCAGCACAGTTGTTGATTTTTTTTTCTTTTCTAATTTTATATCTGAACCCTCTTTCATTGTTATCTTGTTTTCCTTTCCTTTCTTTTCCCCCTTTATATATTGTTTTTCTTCTCTCTATTTTACTTTCTCTTGTCTTATAAGTAGTTGAAGTGTTTGTACTTTGCTTATTTTACTTAATTTATTGTTGTGTGCTTATAATATGTTTTATTTCTTTTTGTATTGTTTTTCATTCTTTAATGGGCGATCCAACTTCACAGGTTTTCGCAACCTTCATGGAAAGCCCCGCATATAACCTTTGTAAACATAGTTAAAATTTACTGTTACTTTGTATATTTTGATTTTTATATTGCGAAATAAAATTGAATTGAATTGAAAAAATTGAATTGAGTCCCGCCGCGGCACTAATGTCCTTTGGCAAGACATTGCCACACTCAATCCAGGTGATGTCAATGTAAATGGGTACCTGGCAGGAATGTTTTCCTTGAGACTGAAATGCTAAAAACGCAGTAATGACAGCCGTGCTGAAGCCAGCTAAATAATCGGGAGCGTCAGGAGCGTCAAGTCTGACAGACATGAGCGCTATATATTACAAGAACCAACTTTTATTATTATTATTATTATTAAAATACTTGATCATGATATACTTTTGTTTTCTTCCTGATTGTAGTATGGAGAGTGGTGCGTCAAGTCAGATGCGGTTTGGCGCTACAGGACCTACCTTCTATGGATACAACGAAGGGCTGACGCAGGCTAGCGCTAATAGCTACTGTGGAGTGTTACAACCCGGTTCCTCCCTCGTGACCGTCAACACCTTGGAAGAGAACAACTTCCTCTACAAGTGGGTGGTAGGGATGCTGGGTCACAACGCTAGACCAGTCTGGATTGGTCTTCATGTCGGTCCTACTGGACTGATGCAGTGGTACAGCGGGGAAACGTCTGCGTACACCAACTGGGAAGAGATCCCTGAGCCGTTTGATGGAACAACGATGTTCGACGTTCAACCTAATAATCAAGTACATAACCAGGTTGACGTTACATCCCAGTGGAGCCGAGAGGATCCTTTCAACGAGCGGATGTTTATCTGTGAGCACCGCCCGAGAGGGCTTGGGGGTCCAACAACAACGCAGCCAGGGAGTACCATGCGACCAGTTCTGCTGAGTAATAATCGTAATAATCTTATGGGTGTTCTCAGAGGAGGAGCCTTTGGAGGGTCTCGGCTCCAGGAGATACGACGTGGCCGACCTGCCAACTATAGGATGAACCCATATTTTGCTGTGCGACCATAACTTTAACATCTATTCATTGAATTTGTTAGTCTTATGCCTCAGTCACACCGCCCAACCGATTCCACACCGACCCCAAACCAAACCGACTGATTCTTCGTCATTCGGTGTAATGTAATTGCTTCGTTTGTTGTTGGTCAGGGCCCTGTTGCACAGAACTTACCATTGATAGTAATTTTGCCATCAATGGCAACTACCATGGTAACTGGGGTCAATAGCCAATCAAAATCAAGGTTTCCATGGTAGTTACCACTGATGGCAAAGTTACCATTAATGGTAAGTTATTGGCAACAGGGCCCTGATGTCTGTCTCGTTGGTGTGACTGGCGTATTTCAATTTTCATCCCAATGTTAATGGTCAATGGGAGGCGCAAGATCGCCAACCGTATGCCACTTGAAAAACCATATACCTTTTGCCTATGTTAGCTATATATGTTTCCTTCCTGCTGTTGCACAGCAGTTCGTTTATTAAAGCTCATAGCCCCAAAATAGTGATAGTTGCATAACCGGAAGTCGTTCATCACCGAATTAGTTCCATCCCATATAGATTGTGGCCCGAATTCACAAAGGTGGTTTGTCGACAAACCTAGGTTTATGTGCGTCAAATGACGCCTTTTTACGAGTTTTGACAAACCTTGGTTTGTAAAAACGCGTCGAAGCGTCGAAACGCACATAAACCTAAGTTTGTCGACGAAACTATAGAATTTTGTACTCTATTAAAATATTGACCTTTAAATGAGCCCGCACGTGTGCGTCACAACATTGATGTCCATGGTCACAACTGGACCTTGTGGCAGATTAGCCTTGTGCTAAACAAGTTATCCAATAAAGTCTACTACTACTACTACTATATCTCTTAACACCCTATATTTAAGTCCACCTCTGTGAGTTGGTCTAGCAGAAGACGGTCAGCTTTTTTTTAATCCTACAATTTGAATCTGACTGACCCTTATTTGCAACTGAGTCATGTCTTTCGGATGATGACGTTAAAGGTCAGTCCCGAGATCGCACCTGTCAAAAAATTGTACAACTTTATTTTCAACTTTCTTGAATTGTGTACTCGGGTAGGCGATTCTGTTGTATGTATTGTTTTGTTGTTGCTTTGTAAATTTTGTTCAAGAAAAGAAAACAAGTATATTACATATATTGTCTAGTCTGTTGTTGTTTCCTTTCCTTGTGTGACATAACTTGCTAGGTTCAGCCTCTTCAGACTGATCAATGAATTTGACACGGGACCATAAACTTACACTAAGATATCATTATTAAATGATGTTTTGTATGACTGAAGCACTCGTGGGGCTGTCAGCGTGATCCAGTCATCAGATAAACTGAATTCTGAGAAGTGGTCGGTAACATATTGATGTAGGACGAAATATAGCGTGGACTCTCCTTATCCTAAACATCCCAAACCTCATTAAATCGAATAAGAACAAATAAAACGAGATGAAAGATAGAGATTGAGATAATTACGAGTGGAATAAACAAATATGAGCGTGATTAAGGATTGACCGTCGCCGACCCCTCCCTCGAAATTGTACTTAGCATCCCCCCCCCCCCCCACGACCTACTTTTCCTATGTCATTTGATTATCGTGCACCTGGCAATAGTGATTCATTATGAATAGACCGGTTTACTAACATTTTCAAATTGCGTGCATTCTTTTTAAACAAAGGTTGTTCTTGACAACTTGACAGCTTATCCGAGGCTTGTCCGACATATCATAATGTATGCAGACTGGATTCAAAGTATTGTGGTTCATTCATTAATAACAGGGTAATGGATTAACTCGTCACTAGGTCCCCAGGAAAGACAAATCTATAAATTTGAATATTTGTAGTAAACCGGTCTATTTGAGAAAGAAACTGGGTGTGTTTAATAGGAACGTTGATTGTTATGTAAACTAATGTGTGTGTTATGAAGTTAGTGTTTGACATATTAAGATAATTTATGAGGTCTAGAAAATAGTGAACGTATTATGAGAGACGGTTCTGTGGTATGTAAAACTTGGTATGTTAATGTGGGAATATAGTATGTTGCATAAGACAGCAGACATCAGTGGAACGAAAAGACGAGTTTGTTACATGTGAATTTGGTGTGTGAGTCAGGAGGGCATCAGTGACTTGAGCGACCTTTCAAACGTAATGGCCCGAATTCACAAAGGAGGTTTGTAGACAAACCTAAGCTTATGTACGTAATATGACGCGTTATGACGCGTTTCAGACCAAGTTTTGTCTGAACCTTGGTCTGAAACGCATCGAAACGCTTCATATGACGCACATAAACTTAGGTTTCAATTGTCGACAAACCTCCTTTGTGAATTCGGGCCAATGAGACAGTGAGATTGTTTCAAGAGAAGATGCACAATAAAAAGCGGAATCAATTCTTATGATATTCGTTTGAACTAGTAATATCCTTCAGAGGCTTTATTAGCGCAGGTGATGATGCTATCGCAATGAGGTCACGAGCGCAGCTGGTGTTATTCCCGTGGTTGAAGTTCATGGACGGAGCCTCATTTTGTCGCAAACGTGTAACTGGCGCTGCGTCAGTGACTGACGCAGTCTCTAAACCGCAATGTGAGAATGACACATCAACCCCCCCCCCCCCCCTGTTAAGGGGTACAGAAGGGTGCAAAGAGTGTGATGGATTAGAGGCACATAAAATGTATTTATAGTCTCAATACGAGGCTAGGTAATGCGTTGAATGAGCTACATTTAAAGCCCCACTGTACTACTTGTAGCTACTTGCTTCCTCTACATAGAAAACAATGCCTAATCGGTGACCGTTGGTCCCCCATGATCCTCTTTTTCTTCTGTTAATTGAGAGCTGAGTTGATGAGATACCCACCTGTCAGTGACTACCTTGGGTGGTCTAATCCCTCCTAGCTTGTCTAATCTAATCCCAAACTAGTACAGACTGCCTTTAAGGAAAACAACGTTCGGTTTCACAACCAAACGTTAGTATGTATTGATGCTTTGGGTAGATTCATTTTTTTTCTATACACCTATTCAGTATGTATGTTCCGTCGAGAAATTTCCGAACCGTGACCACTCACAACTAAGCAACCAGTAGCTTCCATTATCGGTATTTTGGTTAGCATGATAACATTTTAATTTTCACAATATATGAAGCATTAAATGATGTGAGAGCCGTTGTTTTAATTACATATACAAACATATGTATATATATATATATATATTCATATACACCTTATAACGTCATTAGAAGGACATATACAGTGCGTCCCAGAAAAAACGAAACCGAGAAGTATCGATGTTTTATCATAACTTAATCACAACCATAATTAATGAATGATACATATTTGGAAAGCTTAGAGTCTCCTCTTTCAGTTGATGCTACTCATATGATGCATATTTCACGCATGAGTGATTAAAAGCAATTTGAAGGAAGGAAACCAAAAAGACATTTGGCGGGCGGTATTTGAATTTCGAAGAAAAATTCACATTTCTAGAAAGTTGAGTTTCTGCCCTTTCATATGACACCTCAATCAGGAAAAATGAGCGAGGAATAACAAAGTTCTGTTTGTTTAAAGTAGCCCTTACATTTTCATAATTTTAACAAACGAATTCGTTTTCACTGGGTGCCTGTCGTAGCAAAAAGCAGATTTGACAAAAGACTTAACTCCGTTTCGTTGACAATCAGCCATGCATGAAGACTCTCGTCTACGGCTGATTGTCAACGAAACGGAGTTAAGTCTTTTGTTAATTTCGTTTATTGATACGGCAGGCAGCCAGTGAAAACGAATTCGTTTAGTAAAATTATGGAAATGCAAGCACTACTTCAAACAAACAGAACTTTGTCATTCCTCGCTCATTTTTCCTGATTGAGGTGTCATATGAAAGGGCAGAAACTCAACTTTCTAGAAATGTGAATTTTTCTTCGAAATTCAAATACCGCCCGCCAAATGTCTTTTTGGTTTCCTTCCTTCAAATTGCTTTTAATCACTCATGCGTGAAATATGCATCCTCTAAGTAGCATCACATGAAAGAGGAGACTCTAAGCTTTCCAAATATGTATCATTCATTAATTATAGTTGTGATTAAGTTATGATAGAACATCGATACTTCTCGGTTTCGTTTTTTCTGGGACGCACTGTATAGTGAAAAAATGAGTCATTAGCAGGACATTTTCGTGTCCTGTTAACGATTGAAAAAAGGTGTGTCCTCTACGTACGTTTGCAGGCAGAGTAAATTTTAAATCCTCCCAAGAAACAATAGGCTTATTCATTATTCATTAGTTTAAATTGTATATTGTTTTGAATTTAGGATTAGGGTTAGGGTTAGGGTAATATACTATGTTTTATGATGTCCTGTTAATGTACCATTTGGGATTATATATAGATGTCCTGTGAATACAACATGTAAGGTTATATATATATATAAATATATACATTTACAATTTATATTTAAATATGCCCATGTGTGTCTGATCAAGAATTTCTTTGAGACCATAGCTACACGTCTCATTTTTATGCCACATTAACCTCGAATATAATAAGCTGATGGGTTGATTCTTAGACATGCTAATAGACAGGATATGCTCATTAAATACTCAAGTTGAAGGATAATATAGTAATCCCTTCAGAAAGAAATTATAATTATATCGAGCACTATAATCCACCTTTTGCCCCTTTTCGAAACCCCTTATGGCTTTATATAGACACCAAACTTACGATGTTTTTGTCGGAGGGGGGCGGGGGATTGGACATTTCTCACCATTTACTGAGTTAAGAAGACTTTACAAGCTTTCTTGATGAGGTACATGAGAATCTACAGCTGAGAATCTACTGAGAAATGTCAATGTTTTATTTCATTTGTCCAATGTATATACGTTCAACATGGATATTTTCATTGCTCTTATGGAAAATAAACGCTCAGACATACTTTAGAAGGAATAGAAATAGCATACAAAGTGGGATACATTTTGGTGATGACAAAGTAATAGTCGTGCATTATATTGATTTGCGATGGGTTATGGTCTGTTTCGTTTCCTTGAATTACATAATTTAAATTGTCGCCATGCATATTTATAAGCAAAATTATTTACTATTAAACACAAAGAAGGCTCAGCTTTTGAACTGAATTGAAGTCCATCGGAATAAAGCTGATAAACTTGAAAATAAAGATATTGAATTATATTGGCAAATGATAACAGTGTTAACGATTATGAATGATTCTTATGACTTAAATTGTGTATTTTCGGTAGGAAATGAGATATTATGAATCGAATATCAAATTCTTAATCATCTGAAAAACGTGCTCGTATGTCGCAATTCCCACCATACACCTATGATTGTCTTAACCGCGTGAAATTATTTTAGAAACTTGACTGATTATTAATCATCAAGCATTACTAATTGAACACCAGTCTTTTTTGTCTTACTTCCGGGAGAACCGCCCCTTACCCTTTTGTTGCCCCGGCCCAGAACTTGACGTTTAATATTGACGGGTGTTGAACACATGAGTGAGCGATCTTCCATGTCATCTAAATGGAGAAGGAGACTTTCTAACAGCGGCAAGACGTTTGTATAAATAGGACCAGTACGACAGTTAAGACAGGATATACCACTATTGTCGTCGTTCGAGTTGGTCACATACAAAACCATTCCCAGTTTCCTCTTTACAGCTTTAGTCGAACCTCTTTCCGGGATTTTTGTTAAGAAGTCTCACCCGTTTGAGAAGATGCGGGGTTTAGTTTGTGTGTTGGTTTGTCTAGCGGCTTTGGCTGCACAAACGCAAGGGCAGGTTGGACGCCCAGTGCCACCAGGTGGGCAACCCAGTGGACAACCAGTTACTCCTACAGGTGGACAACCAGTTACTCCAACAGGAGGACAAACGGGAACACCCTTTGGAACGACAGGACAACCAGGTACTACTCCACCAAGTGGGCAAACGGGAATGCCAGGACAACCAGGACGTCCAGGACAACCAGGAATGCCAGGACAACCTGGTGTGCCAGGAGTACCCGGTGTGCAACCAGGACAACCATTACAACCTCACGGCCACACGCCCCCAAACCACCCCATCACAGCAGGTCCCAATCTAAATGGCCCTGGAAAATGTCGCCCGAAGTGGACTGAATACAAAGGCCACTGCTATCTGTAAGTTCTATCAATGATTACCATTTATCTTAAATTTACTTTCAGGAACCAATTGAAATCTGAAAATTGTATCGGGAAAACACCTAGCACATTGGAATTTCGGACACATGAGGATATCAATAACTACGTGTACGTTTTACTATGCATAAGAAACTTAGTATGAAGTTTATTCTTTGTGTTTGTAAATTTGTGCGATTTGACAGTGGCTTACTTTTTTCAAAATAAGACCGTAAACCAGTTCGAATGGATGGCATACAACATGTTATCACTAGCAAGTTACAATAACTGTTATGAGTTACTGAAATCGTGGGATCTGATTGGCTTAGACCTAATTTGTCAAAGAATGTTAACTATTTGTTATTGATGAAGTTCTATGAAACATAGTCCTGGTCGTGGATAGTAATTGCCAACATTTCCGCCGAATTAAATTCCCGCCCATTCTCTACTGTTATTTATGCTAATAATAATCATGGATTTGACCATAGATAATTAAGGTGAGATTTGTATATTTGTGAAGAGAAATACTGTGAAATTTGTAAGGATTATGTTATGCAGGAATCGTGTACATCAAAGGGCAGGAATACATCTCATTTTTCAGAATACCTACACTTATTCTTTGGGGGGTAAGGTTTCCTTTAAGCGTTCGTTCAAAATTGGGTTTCAAAAAAGAACTTGATCGAGGATTGCCTTTCCTCTGTTGAACGTGATCTCAAACATGCTGCACCCATGTTCAGAATCGACTGAATAGACTGGTTAACTAACACATTCTTACCTGGGGTCCTAGTGACGAGTGACTCCATTAACCTGGAATCCAGTATGCATACATTACTAGTTGCTATGTCGAGCAAGCCTCGGGCAATCTTCCAGGTTATCAAGAACAATCTTTGTTTTACAAATCATGCATCAAATTTGAATATGTTAGTGTACCGGTCTATCGGCAGAATATGGACCTATATATTTGACTAAGGAAAGTTCGGATTGTATCCGAAGTAAAACGAATATCGGTGCAACGGTATGTTTTTTGTCCCTAACTTGGGCTGATAACAAGCTCATGAAATGTGTCTATCCTTACGGCTGTGCTAACTCTAACGTGCTGATCTAAACAACAATCTTGCCGAAATTTGGAAGACGAATGCAAATTTTGACATGAATTTATTTGAATGCGTTGAGTAATTGGAATGCTCGGATATTGAATTTGAAGTAACCCAACCACTACTACTACTACTACTACTACTACTACTACTACTTACTACCTCTACTACTACTACTACTACTTCTACTACAACCTATTCTAACTTACTACTACTACTACTTCTACTACAACCTATTCTACTTCTTACTACTAATAATAATACTACTTCTACTAACCACCACTACTGCTACTACTAATTCAACAAAAACTCCAACTACTAATACTTTTACTACTACTAGTCTACTAGACTTCTATCACTGCTATTCATAATTATTATCATATCTGATATGCAGTAGATGTTCGTAAAATAGTAATCTTTGATTCGTATTCCAAAACATGTCGTGTGCGCTCAATTTCATATTCCTAATTTATTTATTTATTTATTTATTAGTCTTTTTTTAGTAGGGTGGCTCCATCAGTAGTTCAATACTGTTTTCCGTGGAGGCCCTACAACATAAATACAAAATTAACAAACAATTGCATTGTTGTCTAACCCATCTTCTTGGAATTTCTACCATTTCGATTTTTTTTTCTTTGACCACAGTTATTCAAGTGGCGCAGTCGAGCAGCTTGTGCATCCCGTGCGTCATTTAGGTGTCAACGCACAAGAAGGGAAGACCCAGGACGCGGCCAACCTTTTCTGTGCTTCCCAGCATCTTGGGGCTACACTGGTGACACTCAACGATGTGCAGGAGAACGATTTCCTGTATAGCTGGGCTGTAGACATGATGGTTGAGCCCGTTCCAGTGTGGATTGGTCTCCATGCCCACCCTACCCCGACTGGGTATGCGTGGCAGTGGTTCGACGAGAAAGAGCCAGTCCTCTTCACCAACTGGGATGTCCCTCCTGCACCTAGGGCCTTTGCTGGTTTAGGAGCAGTGCTTTTCGATGCTGACTTAGCTATGCCCCAACCCAATGGAATCGAAATCAGCGGAAAGTGGATCCCGTCCGAAGGATTAGGACCACAAGCTGAGCCTATGGGGCTGATCTGCGAGTATTCCCTGCATCATGGTCCGATCCAGACACCAACCGCCACCACCAACGGTTATGGGACAACTAAACTGCCGGCAACCCCCTTCCAACCTGTCTTGCTCAAAAACAATCCTGCTAACCTAAGAGATATCCTGAGAGGAGGACCGTTCGGAGGATCACAGCTCCATGAGGTACCACGAAGACCTGCCAGCTATAGGATGAACCCCTACTTCGCTGTCCAGCCATAACTGCATCTTAAGCTGAACTATTTTATTTCCAGATTTCTCCATTCATACCGAGGTCACCAAACCGATGATAGCCCGAATTAAGAATGACCTTTCCGTGAATGGTCAACATTATGGGTTGGTTTGGAGTCGGTTGGGAATGATTCCCGCTTTAACTTTCTGTAAACATCATCAACGGGAGTCGTAACACTATCCAGGTACAATTTGTTATTAAGCTATCGTAGAGGGCGTCGTGCAAAGCACTGTAAGAAGGCATTTCTTTGCTTTCAAGGGTACTCTGTAAAGCCGTTAAACAACAAAAGCAACTGCGACCGTCACACGAGCACCGGAGTCTATTGATGATGTTTGCGACAAATTGTTTTCTTAAAGCAACTACCTTGCTGTATACTGCATTTGTCATTTAGACCCTTTATCTCAATTTTAAGGCAACATTGTATAGCTGTGTTTTCCCATAAAAGCAATTTCTGTCCTGTATGTAGAAAATATCATGTGACACTATTCATGTGACAATTTTAACATTTGTGTCAATTAATGCGCAGTAACGTGCGTGATCTATACGTTGTCTTATTAGTTCTTTGTAAATTGCATTGTGAAGTAAAAATTAAAGAATTATTTCAGATATCTAGTGTGCATTGATTCCTTTTTGTTTAAGGTGAACCGGTAAAGCTCATTCGAGAAAATTAGTTCCCGAATGCATGTGTGGGTGAATAACGCAATCGTTCTTGACAGAATGACAGAATCCAAGTCCATAATATTGACATTGCAAAGTAGTAGAGGTACAACCTTGGCCTGGTTTCACAAGACCGTCATAATAACATGTTAGTTTGCTGATATACGCGTTTCAATGGGTTGTTGGCGAACTTGTAGTTATGGCGGTTTCGTGAAAGACTACCCTGGCCTAACATGGTCCTATTGGTGACCTGAAATTTGCTCCTTACATGATTCTATAACGAACTACTTTTATACAGAAATCATAAAGATGAAAGTGATGGGTCTTGGATTTTTCACTGCAATGAAAGGAGATACAAATACATAATTAAAGTACTTTATAATCAATTTAAAAAGAGAACACATTTTCAAAGGCATTTTCATTCTTTACTACGGTGTCCCTCTGACAGTGAAAATGCCCTAAAAATCATAAAGTATTACTGCCATAAAATGTTCTCCAAGTTTTTCAAACGTTGGCTCAGTGTAAAAAGGCCTACCAGAAATTAAATTTTGAAACAACTTTACATTGTATAACTTTTAGCGGGATTATTGTGTAAAGCCAATAAGCACAAACAATATCACACACGCACACGCGCACACATTTGAATGCAATTACGCGCTCGAAGTATTTGACATTCTGTAATATGGTGTACCGGTCCTCTGACAGGGGAAACACCGATATAAATCAGCATTTCAAAAACATAAAGTACCAAACCTTTGATCCTTGTCAATCATACTTGTTGTTATTCGATAAAAGTCGATTTAAATTCTTCTTTTTTCGTTTATCAACATGTTTATTGTCTGCATAAATTCAGAGCTTATTTCATATTTTGAAATTTATAATGCTGTTTACCGTTTGAAAGTTAGATTGTTTGTTAGTTGTTGTTACTTTTTTGTTTGTATTTTAAATTGCCACTCCCTTTTCTCAATCTCCATCTCTCTCCCCGTTCTAAATCTCGCTCTTCTTGTACAATCTGCCTCTCTATCTCTCTCTCTCTCTTTCTCTCTCCCCTTCTCAATCTCTCTCTGTCTCTTCCTATCTATCTCTGCCTCTCATCTTAACCACATTTCCCCCTCTGCCCCTACAAGCTCTCGAAATAGCTCGCAATGACAAAACCGCCACCTGATGCGGCAAGCAGTGCTAATTTATGATTTCCCACCTTTTTTTATTTCGCCCTTAAAATAGAAACACGGAGCACCTCTGAGTAACCCTGGCCCAGGTTAAGGTCGGCACCAGAGTATGAATCACTAGAATTTTTTCCCCACTTTACCTTAAAAGAAGATTAACAGAATGTTGATATACATCAACGATAATGACTTTGAGAAGTCATCGCAGCTGGACCTATTCGCTTAGTAACACTTTGCTTCTCGACACCCTTCGAAAGATGTAGACATAATAGTAAGAGTAAAGATGATTGGGGAAATGAGATAAAAGGGGTTGACAGACAGTGAAAATATCGGGAAAATGATTAACCAATATACATTTCAGGTGGAAAAATGAAAAACTACAATGGGACACGATCGCAACTGCTTTCGAAAGATTAACATAAGGTAATTCCAATGGCCTAGTACGTCATCTTTTCAAAAGATCTTTTATTACTAATACGTATTGCGTATCCCCTCCCCCCGGATGATTTTAAGAAAGTAGTTTTAATCGTGTTATAGAATGAAAGAGAGAGGAAAGAGAGAGGAAAGAGAGAGGAAAGAGATAGGGAGGGGGCGGACACCGGGAAAGAGATACATAATTGGTGGTATATAGTAATATATAGAAAATGAGAGAGAGATAAAGAGAGAGGGGGAAGAGAGAGAGAAAACAAAAAAGGGGAGGGTAAAGAGAACTACCGAGAATGATTGACAGATGGAGTTGGTTAAGAAGGATATAATATTTATACAAACAATTCAGAGAAGCGAGAAGCGAGAGAGAGAGAGAGATAGAGAGAGAGAGGGAGAGAAAGAGAGAGAGAGAAGGGGTGGGGAAAAACGACACGAGATGAGAGAACAGTAATAGAAAAATGGCGTAAGCAGTACAATGCACCGCAAAATAAAACATGGAGGGAAATACATTTATGAAGGAGAAGAAACCAGACAAAAGAGAAAACATGTGGGCGTATTTATAAAACACAGCAACATTCAGGTTCACAACAGAACATGAACCATGTTCTGTTGTGAACCTGACTCGTCCATTCATTAACACAGGTTTTTCCACAGATTATCACGCCAGAAATGATAGATAATCATTCCAATATATGGTTACAAAGCAATCACAAAAGGATAGTCAGGAAAAGAAATGTTTAAAATAAAAAACGTGATTTTATTACTGAACAAAATGTACAATAGAAGCGATAAAGCAAACGAAGGTAAATGATTTCCAAAAAGCCACTCTGTTTGACGGTGATATTCATATACACAAACGGTTTGTCCTATTCTATTATGTACATACATCATACTTTCAGATATATTCTGAGGAACAGATTGCATTACATAATAATATATTCTATATACTCTGATCAATGTCAAAAAGGTGATTTTTCACATTTTTATGAGGCACACACAATTTCGAAAGAAAACAGTCAAGAACCAATACGGACGAAGGTGTAAGACTTTCGGCAAACATTATGGAAAGGATTCAGTATTGGTGTTTCTGGAACAAATTGAGGAACCACTGTCTGCAATTTTACTAAATCACAAACAATCTGAACTAATGTACCCTTATCGGAAATTGTTAAAGTCTTTAGAAAAATTGTTCTGCTGACAGTGTGGAGAGAATCACTTTTAAGACTCTGAAAATACAAAGAAGGTCTTCTTTTCTAAAGAACTATTTCATTATTGCTCATTCGAGGTGAAATTCCTTCTAACTCGGCACTAAGGATGATTAATTAGGATAGACGAGGATAGACGAAGGCCTCACAGATGTCTAAGAGATCCTTTCACTGTTCAATTGTAACTGTATTTGATGGACGGCCTTGCGCCTCCGATTGAGCGTTGTCTAAAGTAAGTTGAAATGAGAGTGTTACTGGATTATGAGTCCAGTGCAACTCTATGTTCATGGCTGGACGGCATAGACTAGGTTGGCATTTAGGTTTCCTGGTCTGCCCCGCGGTACCTCATGTAGCCGAGAACCTCCGAAACCACTCAGGAGACTATTGAGGTTGAAATTGCTGTTCATCATGGCAGGTCGTCGACCGGGTATACGGGGACCAGGCATCCTGGTGACGGGCATCCTAGTGGTTCGAGGGGGATAATTCCCAGGATAATTCCCAGGGAGAACATCTTGAGGGTGGTACTCACAGATCAAAGCATGGGGTTCATTCCTACCCTGCTCTGGAACCCACTGCGGGGTGATCTCCACCTGGTTGTTGAACATCTGATTGATGATATCAGCATCAAAGATCATGGCTCCAAGACCTGGCTCAGCCATGGGGGCCCTGAACCCTTCCCAGTTGGTGTAGTTAATTGGTTCTCCGCTATACCACTGCCATAGTCCTGCTGGGCCAACGTGAAGACCAATCCAAACTGGAACAGGCTCAACCATCATCCTGACAGCCCACTCGTACAAGAGGTTGTTCTCTGCCAGGCTGTTGACTGTGACAAGGGAGGCGTTGGGATGCATCTGGCTACAGTACATATTGGCGGCGGCCTGGAAAAGCCCATCTTGGTTGTTGACGACAATTGGGGCGTTGGCGGCAACACGTCTTAAGAAGGCACCACTGTCAAATCTGTAGTCCAGAAAAATAAAGAAGAAGAAAAGAGACAATTGAAAATAATTCTATGAACATATGGACATAAAAACTACATTTAATATTGAGCACGAAGTGGATGCTCAAGGCACCTATTAAGTAAATTTTACCACCCTGGTTTCAGCCCACCTGCCCTAATGTGCTATAAAAGAAATATATTCCTACCAGGTGCCCATTTACTACAATGTGGGTAGAGAGTGGCAAATGTAGATTAATGTCTTGCTCTAAAAGGCATTAGAGCCGTGGAGGGACTCGAACTGCGAACCATGTAATCTACAGTCCGGTGACGTATCCACTAGTCTACGACACCTCTAATTAAATACAGTTATCTTCCTCATTCTTTACTTCTGTGACTTTATCATACGCGTGTTTGTAATCTGAAGCGATCTACATCAAATCTTAAAATCACTCAAAACAGAAGGAAAAAGGAGGTCCCTTTTCATCACGGGTTAAAATGGTAATTAAAATGTCGGCATGCATGCCGGTGGTTTCCCGTCTCCGGCGGGGAGGGTAGAAGGTGGTGAGTCATTACCCCTGTCTCTCCCAGCGGAAAGTGAGTTTCTATCGCTGTACCTCCTGTACGCTCCCTTTGCTACCCTATCTGAACCCCTTGCGCTCCTTAAGGGGTAAGAAGAGGGTAAAGCACCGCACCCCTAAAGGAGGTCACGCCCCACGCACCATGCGCCCGCTTACGCTATCTATAAAGGCTATCGCACACCTGCCAACAATTCCCATGTTGGAGGAGCAATTCCTATTTTTGTCTTCAAACTAATGCCATGAACCCTAAATTCCAACTCTCCTTTTTCTGGAAGGTGGGTGGGTAAAATATCCGATTTCTTGAATATCATAATCAGATATATATTTCTTTGTCCACACAATACTGTAATAATGTGCCAGAAACGCTCGTGATATCCGTTACAGAGAAAAGGCTACCCCCCCCCCCCCAATCGCCTTCGTTATGGCGATAGACATACTGCAAGAAAAGCAAAGTAATGGACACTTTTCCTCTAAGGTCATAGTCGCTGGGATACAAATTAATATCCTAAATTATTGGATGTTTTGATAAACACTAACGGGTTTGAAAGAAGACAAAACATGGGCTTATTGATAATTAGGATTTTATTCTTGCTCACGGGGGCTAGTCGGTTTTTTAAGGGCTTGGTGATATCTAAGCTGAAAGCCAGTTGATTACAAAAAGGGGCGCAAATGAAGGCAGATACTTTCAACAAGTAAGTACTATACTATCTTTTGTATCCTATAGGCCTAGTTATCAAGTTCGATTACGGGATCACGTCATAACTTATTGTAAAGTTCACATATTGCAAAAGGTGAAGGGCAAGACTATTGCCTCATGTTCATTTCTTGTAAGTCTTCGCGCTTGTCTTTATCATTTTACAAGGATATTCATGTAAGCAAATTGGCAGGTAATCAAACCTTTCCGATGCAAGTACTACCGTTTTACTATTAGCCGTCAACTGGTAATTACCAATCCATCCTTTGCCCTCAGGTCGACTTTGTCATGTAGAATAGAAAAAATGAGCCCAAGCGAATATTTGTTCATTACGTGTGATGCAGACAACTGTGGATTAGAGAAGTATTGAGAGAGCCTCTTTCATCTCCGAGGAAAGTCATTTTCATCTTTATTTTTTTTAATTATTTTGTATAAACACTTTCAAAATATCAACTTGAGGAGATTTTTAAAGTTTGTGCGTCATCTTCTGAATTGTGCGAACATTGTAATTAAATCTAACATAATTCGAACATGATTTAGATAAGGTGGGGAAGATGACAAGTAAGAGAAATCGCCCTTATATTTCTTTCTGGAAATTTGTTTGCGAACGTGTTGCATTATGTTTCTAGTATGATCTGGAAAGGTCCCTATAGTTTCAAAGATAGCTTAGTTTTTATTAATAATGTTACTAGTCTTATCGTGGTCGAGTGGTTAAAGCACTTTACTTAAAATGCAAAGGTCGTGAGTTCGATCCCCGGCCGACACGGTACTGATGCCCTTTCGCACGGCAATAATCTACATTTGCCACTCAATACCCAGGAGAGAAATGGGGACCTTGTAGAATGACGAAAGCCTTTGTGTTAGTAACTTCCACACGCATTGTTAAAAAAATGTTGCAACTTATTGTATTCTAGGTCCCGGTGAAGCAAAATCAACCCATGACACTAACGTCCTTTAGCAAGACATTAATTCACATTTGCCACACTCGACCGAGTCCGTCGCATTGAGCGCTCCAGTTGGAGCTAAAGCAAATATCCAAAGTTTAAACTTTCCTGATGAAACTGAAGTCCTAGTTCGCCAATGAGCTATAACACATTCTCGTTTATAAATATAGGTATTCATTTTGCAAACTAAGAAGGAATCTTCATGAAATTGTATTGTTCATCAAAGATTTTTTTGTGCGGTTAGTTTCCCCCATTTGATCATATTTACTACACCGTTCTGGGTATTTTTTATGTCATAGTTGGTTTCTTGGGAGGAGCGAGTTTTACACGATACAAATAAACTAATGTTAACCTGAAATGGCAATTTTCTAGATTAGTTAAATAATAATAATAATGATGATGATGAAACATCGTAATAATCATTATCCCGGTAAATTCAATTTCAATTTCAATTCAACATTGGAAATTTGTTTTGCTCACATTTTACAATTGTACAAGGAATCAAAATAAGTTTATATACACAATTTATCATATACTTTGACATATACTCAAAAAGTTATCCTTACTTTATTCCACATTTACCAAACGTAAGTTTACTTTGTCTTTTATCAATATATATAGCAATAGAGTATACAATTATATTTGAATTCACAAAATTCTTGGCTTTAAATGTGGTTTAGAACTTACAGATAGCAGCTGTTTCCTTCCTCCATCCAGAACTTAGCACATCTCTCCTTCCGGTTAGGATCGTGAACTACGGGATCAATACGACCAGGAAAACCAGGTTGTCCTGCACCTGGACCTGCTCCGGGCCATCCGCCTCCAGGTTGTCCACCTGCTCCGGGCCATCCGCCTCCAGGTTGGCCACCTGCTCCTGGCCATCCTCCTCCAGGTTGTCCACCTGCTCCTGGCCATCCACCTCCAGGCTGTCCAACACCAGGTTGTCCAAAACCAGGTTGTCCGGCACCAGGCTGTCCCCATCCAGGTTGTCCGACGCCAGGTTGTCCAACTCCGGGTTGTCCCCATCCAGGTCTACCGGGCTGTCCTACACCGGGTTGTCCAAAACCAGGTCTATTGGGTTGTCCAACACCGGGTTGTCCAAAACCAGGTCTATTGGGTTGTCCAACACCGGGTTGTCCAAAACCAGGTTGACCCCATCCTGGTTGTCCACCACCAGGCTGTCCGGCACCAGGCTGTCCGACACCAGGTTGACCCCATCCAGGTTGTCTACCACCGGGTGTTCCAGGCTGCCCGACACCAGGTTGACCCCATCCAGGTTGTCTTCCACCGGGTGTTCCAGGGTTACCAAAGCCAGGTTGTCTTCCACCGGGTGTTCCAGGGTTACCAAAGCCAGGTTGGTTACCGACACCAGGCTGTCGTCCGCCTACACCGGGTTGCTGGCCGCCAACTCCAGGCTGCCGACCTCCGACGCCCGGCTGTTGACCGACACCAGGTTGTCGTCCACCTACGCCCGGTTGACCGAAACCCGGTTGTCGTCCACCTACGCCCGGCTGTTGCCCACCAACTCCAGGTTGTCCAGGTTGGCGATTACCAGGTTGATTTGGTCGACCACCGATTGGCGGTTGCGGTCGTCCTTGGAACTGGGCTTGGGAATGTACAGCAAAAGCTGCTAAACACACCAACACACAGAGAAACCCCCTCATCTTTAACCACAACGACGGTGTCTCAACTATGAAAATTCCTTACAGTGACTCAACTAAAGTTTCAATTGGCTGAAGTGGTTGTCGGGATGACCAACTCGATCCTGCGATATTGGTACTGAGTGCTCTCCGACGAGCAGGAACGGGCTTATTTATACAAGGCCCCCATGATGAAACAAGTAGCGCTCTTCCTTCTACGTACTGCTGGTCGGAGACAGCGCACGCTCATCTGTTTAACTGCATCCGTCATCATCAATTTCTAAATCCAATGAGGGATACCCTTGAGGAAAGGGGCGGGGCTTCACCGAGATGCTAGATAAGGGGAAAGTATCAAACCGGGATGGGGGTAACTGCCATGGTGATGTTCAGAACTAAAATACGCCTTCACATTTCAAATGTCACTGTGAGTAATGCGTCCTATTATAGAAACGATTATAACGATTCGTTTCTACTTCTCGAGTCCCTGTATTTGAGTTTCTTTTGTTTTTGTTAATTCAGGGATTACATACAACAAGTGTTGTTTTTAACAGTATTGTTTTATTGTCTTATTTCACGTTTGTTTAGTTTCTTTATTTAGATCATCTCGGATTTCCTGATATGCGAATCAAATAAATTAAAATGTTAGATAAATCGGAGACAACTGTTTTGAATTAATGATTTAATTATCGTATCATAATTACAACAATCAATCTTTCCCCAAAAAAAATGTACACTATCTTGTTTCTGCTTACTATTTTCTCCTTTCTTTTGTGTTTCACCTCATTTCCAAGAAGAGAGTGAAACATCAACAAAGAATAACTTGTACAGAACAAAGGAAATAGTTAGCCAATGTTAGCTTTCTAAAATATATCAGGAGCGCCGAGTCAGTGTCAGGGTTTACGTCAGCCCTCAAGACTTTCCTGTAGCCAGATGCGACATTAGCCTCAGGAATAAACCTAATACCAACAAAGAACGCCTCATTTTCATTCCCCCCCCCCTTCTCTCCCTCTCTTTAATTCTCACTCCTTTTATCTCTTTCGCTCTGTCTTTTATAATGTCCCTTCTAAGCAAACTCTCTCTCTCTCTCTCTCTTATTTCACCGAATTGGGTTTCTTTCTTGGTTTCCCCCTTCTGCAATCTCGTTTCCTCACATCTATTTATCTCTTTATTGCATTACGTTTCTAGATACCCCTGTGACCCCCCCCCCCCCCCTCCCCCCCCCCTCCCCCCCCCCCTTCTCTCTCTCTCTCTCTCTCACTCACTTGTATCTCATCCTCGCTACCACCCAGCTGTATGTATTGAAAAACATCCCGCTGCGACTTTTATTGCTAATATCTCTCACTTCAGACAAGACGGGAAAAACGCAATAATGATTAATTCACATTTTCCGTTTCTGTGGTATTTAGGGTAGGCAAAAAAATGGTCAGCGTTGTTTTTGTATCCCCGCGCTGTCATCAATATAACTCAGAATAATTCCAGTATAGAAGTATATTGTATATTGCATTGAGTATCAGAGAAAATAGGAATTCCTTTTTCCGAGGATTAATGATAGATTTTGCTCTGTGAAGTGTCTACATTTGAATTAATTCAAGAAGAAAGGGGGCAATATAGGGAAGGGTCCGGAATGAAATTTATTTCTTGCTGTTTCGATCGGACTAATCGTTTTCAGAGCCTGGCGATCTCTCTAAAACTCTTGTTCTTGAAAATATGTGTCAACGCTCTGTGGTATTTAGGTTAGGCAAAGAAAGTTCAGCGTTGTTCTTGGAATTATTCAGGCATACATATCCATCTAATTCACATTTTGACAAAACCTTTAGTGCCTCGAGGACACGACGCATTTCCGTCTTCAGAGGGCGGTGTTTCCTTTTCAACCATAGCGTCCTGAGATAGGTAGTTGTAACATGCGCACGCGACCGCGTTTTAATGGTCAGTTCACGGAGCGCCAACTCGTCCTTCGCACATGCAATCCCTATGGATATGGTGAGAGGAGACTGTCAAGGTGCTTCACTCATGATGAATTTGACGTACGAACGAGCGTGACTTCCCTTGACCTAACTCACTACTCTGCGAGCTATACAGTAATTACCCCTGGCATAAGTACTAGTTAATTGATCGTAAATAGCCAGAAAGTGAAGCCATCCGCAAGAGATAACCCCTAAGCCCTGCCTTCTCACCAAGGAACTTCCGTAATTTTAATCATCTTGATTTGACCCACGTCCACTTTCCATAAGGCCTAAAAAAAAATATATATATGTTGTATAGCCCTTTAGGTGCTAAAACATGGGTCGGTCGGTCGAAAACTTTTTTTCCTTTTTTTTTCTTTTAACTTTCTCTTTTGGCTGATATTTCTCAGATTTTTTTTCTTCTTCTAAAAAACGGTTTAAAAAAAATCAAAGCCGACCGTAGATTCAAAAATGTTGGGTCGGTCGCAAAAGGCAATACAACATCTTTTTTTTAGGCCTAACGATATCGATCTGCTTTGGGAGGAATCGTAGACAATACATAGACTGTGAAAAAATGGGTAAATTTACGCAGGTAATTCTTTTGTTGGGCACTATTTGACCAAACTTTGAGCAAAGATATGACCCTTAAACTGCCCGACTACGGTAGCCCCACTGTTGGGATAATTTTGACCAGCTGTTAGGGCAAAATACGAAACAATTATGCACGTGTGAAGTAGGGTAATTGCGTTTACCAATACCATTGGGCAACATATTGCCCAATAAATGGCTGGGTTGGGTAAAGTGTTGGGAAAAATATGACCCAAAATAGTCACAGTGTACCCTGCAACAACTGCTCCTCCTAATGTTCGTATAATAAGCCAAAACCTAACCAGCAACATTTCCAGAAACGCCTTTGCATTTATATGGATATCTTTATTTTGCTTATTCCTGTCATCGAAACACTTGTTTCGAATCCTGTTTCCTTCTTCTAATGTTGCCTCTGTGTTCCACAAAGCACACATCAACACATGGTGTCGATTGCAACAAAGGAGTTGTCATACCGCCAAACAAATCCCACAGAGTCTTATCCGATTGATGCAATTGTCAATTCAGGGGAACATTATGGGGAACATTATATGTTATCTTCTTTAATATGAATGAAATAATACTCTGAATCGTCCACGCACAAATGTGTCACTAATTCACGATACTTCGGCTTTCATCATGGCCTTTACAAATCCCTCTCTTTTGTCCCAATCTCTTGAATTTCCACGAGATGTTTATTTTTAAAGATAAGGCATACGAATTTGAAAGGAAATGATCGGATTTTCCTTGAAATATGTAAATCTTATATATAGATATATATCTTTCCTTTTGTCTCCATCTCCCTCTTTCTCTCTATCTCTGTTTATATGTCTCCCATTTATATTTTCTATCTTTACTTCCACTCACTGCTATTTCTCACTTTCTCCCTTTTCACCGTGTTCTTCATTACTCCATCTCAATCGCCTTCCCTCAATCTATAGAGCTTTATATCTACCCATCTATCTGTCTATCTTTCTCTCTGTATTTTTCTTTTTCATCTTTTGTAGACATTGTATTATTTTATTGTTTTCCTCCATTCCTAGGCAAGTAATCACATTGTACTGTTGGATGTAACGCCATTGAAGTTATGTTGTTATTATGTACATTGTTTGTAACACCTGTACCAGTGAACAACGAATTTCCATTGTGTATGGACAATAAATCAATTTAATTCAATTATATTTATTTTTATTCGTCATTTATTTCTTCACTGAAAGCTAACTGTGAACACTATTAACTGATGTATTAAAATATTGGTATTACCCGGAAAGATGATGTCTTTCCCCTCCATTGTCTTTGTCTTTTTTTCTGTCTGTCTCTGCATTTCTTTAAAAAATAGAAATATTTAAAGCATTTACTGCTTTTAGTTTCTTTCATATTTTGTAAATGTATTCATCAAATGCATAATTCTGCGATCACCTATCCGTCTTTTCTTCTCTCAAAAGCAATGTGTACCTTATTCTGGGTGAATTTCGACGAAAACAGAAAGGTTTTAGAAATTCTTAAAGTTTTGCTGTCCCTCTTTTCGGGGGCTCTCCACGCTCCCATGCGCTTCCGAAACTGCTGTTCCTATTTATCAGCGTAGCAGATACTGATCTCCTGAAAACTATATATACCTATGACCTTTTTCCAACTTTGTTACTCTGTATTGATGTGATAGAGCTCCCTCTATAAGAATAGACGGGAACAACCTTTTCTGTTTCTTTAAACTCTTGGCACGGAAACGAAAGACCCCGCACCGAGGTAATGTACTTAAGATTATAATGTCGTCTTGCTCGTGAGATAAGTGAATCTGACTTTATAAAAAAGAATTTTGGAACTTGGGAAGGATTCGATAACTATAGTTAGAAACCTCATCTGATTCCATTATGGCACACCTGGAAAATCAGAGGTGCAACATTTTCTAATAGGTATAAAAGGGATTGATATTACTCGGGCTATAACTCCGGGGGGGGGTGTTTCACAAAGCCTAAGAACGACATTAAGTTGGACTTAACTATGGCAGACCATTCATTCCACTGTATCTTCATATAATATTTTTTCCTTCAATAATGAATTATCACAAAAATGTAAATTCTGTAGATTCGTGACCATGATATGTACGTCCCTTGAGAGACCAATGCCAGTAAATGATGAGAGCTAACAGTGGCATGAACGGCCTGTCATTGTTAAGTTCAACTTTAAGTCGATCTAGTCTTTGTGAAACACCCCCAGGTGATATTATCATGATTACCAAGGCATGGTGCACTTCTTGAGGATACGGGCGACATTAATGTTTGGTTGCTCTCAATTTTCTTGTTATTTTCCACCGTTTTTACCCGTTTGTATCAAGTAAATTCCTATTTCTTCTGAATTTGCTTTATTCTTATCCTCAGCCTTTCTTACCTTTTCCTTTCTGTCCTGCTTCCTTTTGGTCTTTTTATTTTTTTCTTTGCTCCTGTATCTTCGCTTTCCTTCTGCACCTTTATTTCTCTTTTGTTTTGTTCTTCTTTCTTGCTTCCTGAACACTGTTATTTTTGTTAAATCCTGTCTGCACTAGTTTAGCCAGGAGGGATTAGACCTCCCTGCGTGGTCACTGACAGGTGCTTATCTCATCAAATCTGCTCTCACTTAATATTTAAAAAAGGGGACCATGGGGGACCAACGGATACTGGTTAGGCAATGTCTGCTATATAGAGAGCGCAAGTAGCTACAAGTAGTGCAGTTCCGCAAATCATGATTATACTGTAAAATTATTAGTTGTTTTACTTTGTATATTGACATTGTTCAATCGTACATTGCTCTACATTATTTAATTAAGTTACGCATTTGATGTGGTTTTAGAACTGCAACAATTGTTTAGTACAAATTTAGTTTGTGAGTTGCAATGGACAAATACATACATTTTATCTTGAAATTGAGGGGTAGGTAGACTCGGTTTATGGGGGCTAACCCCTTCTGAGTCATTGCAACCCGAAACATATGCAAGACAAATATAGCATTAGACAATAAATGCAATTGGAGGGAGACGATTTTCAGACGGTGACTCTCCCAGCGAGAACCGATAAATCATATTTCCTGTGTCTACAGATGCCCGGGTATTAAAAGATGGCACTTTGAACCTTCAAGAGAAGATTTAGTTCTGGTAGAGATCACATGATTTGTAAACTTTCTCGATCCTTTTTGTTGTGATACTTTGGTGTGTTAGGGGTACCAGACACATTTAGCATTTAATGCTATTTTCTGGTCCCATTTATCCTTTCAATATTAAACATTCACATTTTATTGTTATATTGATGTACTTTTTGTTTGGATAATAGATAGATAGATATTTGGTTTTATTCAAGAAAAATACTGATTAAAAAGTCCGAAGACTAAACAAGTCAGTTTACAATATAAAATGCATAACAAAAAATATAACAAGGTAAAAAAACACATGGATAAATTAATTCATTGATAAGTAAAAAACAGAGACTTTATGTATTAGACCTTCAAACTCAAACTCAAAAACTCAAACTCATGTCAGTTTGTAAGGAAATAATAATAGAAGTGTGAGGAGGATGGCTGTTCGAAATGTGACGAGAACTGGCTGACTTTAATAAGTTATTAATCTTTGTTACCAAGTCCCTCGGATAGGTGAATTTTGTTACCGAGGGTGCTACACAATTTTGTTTGTTTGTGAGATAATAAAAAAATGGGTGTCAAATTTGAAAGAACATACAATTCAAATGACAACGTCATCTTTGTTTGATCAAAATCGGTTCAGAGACGGCTGAAATATTCATAAATATAACCCTTTCTAATATTTGAACCAGCCGTTGAAAAAACGTGATAGCGCCTTGTACGTTTTATTTCAGCCAATGCCAACGTTGGCTTTTTGTTAGCTTTTACGTGTTGGTTATGATACGCACAACCAGCCAGCCCGTGAATTTGTATTATTAATTAATTAATTAACGGTCACCGTATTTTTCTGAAAGCGGAGCTGATTAGGTATAATCGTATGTGATCTAAATTTCACACATTTTGGGGTCTAAAATTACCTTCATAGCAATGTTAGGGTCTAAAAGGGCACTAGGAATGTCATATATAAGAATAAGAGCAATAAACATGCACTTGAAGACATTTGCAGTCCTAGAAAAGAACCCAACTATCCCTTTAACACTGACGATCCCCTGGTTGCTTACTCCGCTTTTTCCATATCTGCGAGCAAGCTCCAAAACCGATTTCATATTTCGGATTATCTTCCGGGATACTTAATTGGAAATGGCAGCTTTAAATATCACTGCTTGTATGCTTACCACGAGTTCACTAAAGACGATATAAGTTGTGAACAGATTATAAAGCAGACTAGAAGCAGTCTTGACTGGTAATGGAGGGGCCTAGACTGCGTATGTGAAAGCTAAGAAGTCTGTTCAACATAATTATTTAACAAAATGGCCAGATTTTTTTTCTTTTAAGCCGACGATTTTTAAAGACAGCTTTTCTAGAATCTCCACAAATTATTGTGCAAAAATAAGAGCGTAGAATGTTTTGGAGGCTCAAGATGTACATTTGATAGCGGTAGTTATTTTAACTGACAGCTAAAAAAGCAATAAATGCTTGTTAGTAAGTAACCAGAAGACCGACAGGTTTAGGTCCTTTCCGAGGGACCTGGTTATGAGGATTGATGCCTTACCAAAGGACACTAGCGCATCGCCTTATTTTCGAACCCGGGTCACCGGATTACGAAACCACTGCTCTACCGACTGAGCTATCGCGGTGAAAGACGAAATGGAGAAGAAGGAAATCTTGTTGGTGTATCTTCAAACTTGTAATCAAAATTAAGATTATTTTGCGTTAACGAACAATAATCTGCGTATATAAAGGAGGATAATATGTCATCGCAGAAACACAATTTTCACCTCGTTATGGTTATATTTAAGATGTAAAGAACAACAATCCTTACAAAGTACGCAATTCATTCCTGTACTTCATTGAATCTTCTTAATTCTCTTCCCAAATATGATCACATTCCTTATTTTATTAGTATCAATATGATCAATGCCCATTCCTTTCCTCGAAAAATATCGAATATTAGAGTTTCAATTTGATCAAATTACTAGGAAACGACTTGAATGTCACTGCATTCGTGGTGAAAATAGCTAAACGTACCCTAGCTGGCACAACCATAGGACTTTAAGATACTTCTTATCAAAACAAGACACCCACCTTTCCCTTGCACAGACAAATGTCTGATAACCCGGGCTCAATACAAACGTGACTTTCAAGTTCCTCTTTATTCATTTATTGTTCACCTTCTAGCTCGTCTTGCTAAGAGCTGATACATGATCGGAACTGTCATCAGGAGCCTATAGGCATCCCTCCAGACTTCCGGTTGCAACGAGTTGGCCATGGTGTTATCGTGATAACAACGTGATTAACTGGGAATTAATTTTCAGGAATAATCACAGGTTCCTTTTCAGGATGTAGGTTAGCGGAAGGGGCAAAGAGACTCGTCGAGTCAGCTGAAATGATCAAAGACGAATCTCGAGGATTTGAACTCGAGGGTATCTTTCTTCCACCACAAGGACATGTCTCATTATGGTTTCATCAAAAACTTCCTCTCGGTGTAATTTACGAGAAGTAAATCTAAGTTAACTTGCTGGAAGTCTGCATTCTGTCTCCCCACACACGTTTAATTGAACAGAAGTTGAGCAGACACTCTGTTGTCGTGCTTTATTGGAAGAGCTGTATTGCTTTACAATAGGGGTTGAGTAGTGCATAAGATGTATGCCAAGGACTGCAGTTTTCATTTCATCATCAACGCTACACCTGGTCCTTGACACTACAGCAGATGTGGTTCTTTATCCGGAAGCTGTATACGCGTGTGGCAAACTGTATGCCTGTTGCTGTGGTTCAAAGTCCCTCGCTGCAGAGGGAAAACTGCTCTTTTTATAACTTTCTGTCCTCTTTTGAAATTAAGCATATGTGTTAACATGTTTCTTGGTGGCTCACGGAATTCTTTGGGAATTCGATTTCCGAAAAAGTGGAAAATTGCCATCCTTATCTCCTTTATTTCTTTTGTTTTATATGCCTTCGCACATGAACTGATCAGAACCGTATGGATAAACCCTGACCAGAACTCCAATGGCATTGCGCGGGAAGCCTACAGCGGAAATCTTGTGAACGCTTCAATAGGCCATGAATGTACGGAGGGTAACTGTCTCAATGAGATCGAAGAAAAGATTGGTGTTACAACAACTGTGATCGAAAGCAATGACCCAATGGGAGAAGATTTGAAGGTCAGGTTCAATGGTGGATGGTGGATGTCTTCTACAGTATCCCATGAACATCATCTGCACTATGCTGTCAACTGTAGCGGAATCATCCAAGGTGACCCTGTGGCCTTAGACATGGCAGAGACAACCCTTAACTGGACTAGAGAGGAAAGACGAACGCAGATGCCTTCGGATGAGGTAGTGGCCTCATGGTCACGGAACTGTGATTATTACCGGACGAAACGGAAGTACCCAACGCAGGCAATGTCACAGGAGGAATTAGACTTTCCTTTGGCCTTTATCCTCCTGGTGCATAAGGATTCCGCTCAGGTGGAGCGGTTGCTGAGGGCCGTCTATCATCCGCAGAACATATACTGCTTCCATGTCGATGCCAAAGCGGATCAGGATTTCTGGACAGCCATCCTTGGACTGACGCGTTGCTTCGACAATGTCTTCATAGCTTCAAGACTTGAGAAAGTCCAATACAGGGGGTTCTCCCGTCTCCAGGCAGACATCAACTGCATGGAAGATCTGGTCTCCAGGAAAGAATTCAACTGGAAGTACGTCATCAACCTATGCGGTCAGGACTTTCCCCTGAAGACGAACCTTGAGATCGTCCGGCAGGTGAAAGCATACGGAGGCCTCAATGACATCCCCGGTGTGTATCCGAAGCAAGATGAATGGTTCGTCACCCGAACCGAGAATCATCACCGGGTCGTAAATGGAAAATTGCAGAAAACAGAGATAAAGAAACCGCCTCCGCCTCATAATGCTAAAATGTACTTTGGAAACGCCTACTACGTCGCCAGCAGACCGTTCGTAGAATACATTCTTAATAATAAAACCGCAACGGATATCTTGTATTATCTAGAAGATGCGAATAGTCCCGATGAACATTACTGGGTCACCATAAGTCGCTACCCGGGTGCACCTGGTGGATATCCATACTCGTCATGGAAATCAAGCACTCGGTTTATCCGCTGGACTGTTACAGACGAATATCCGCCATGCATTGGAAAGTATGTTCGACAAGTTTGTGTTATCGGATTCAGATATCTGCCTTTCGTCACGAGTATACCACATCTGTATGTAAACAAAATACATTACGAGTTTGACCCACTTGCGTTACAATGTATTGAAGAAATGTTGGACTACCGGACAGTATATCCGAGTGCAATTGCCAATTTCGTACCGGATTACCCATTGACCGATTTATTTCCGGACAATCCGCCGACAAACATATAAATGAAGTCGAGAGAGGGGGTTCCTTGGAGCCTTGTAACGTTTATAATGATTGAGAGCAGGTTCTCTTACCAATTCTCGTTTTGTATTGAATTATAGTTGTAATATGATCATGAACATCGTAGCAAAGACTTTGAAAAGGGGATCATTATTAACAGCTCTGCGTCACCTACATGTATTATACTGAACATGGTTCTATACATAGGCATCACAAAGGGATATTGAGATTTCCCAAGAAGCAATTTCTAGAAAATCTCAGCGATTGCGTCATGAATATTGTATTGTCTATGAAATATCCAAAGTCTTTACACAGGTATTATAATAAATGTGTTCCCTTGAAAAATGGTAACATGTATGTTTCGTTTAAATAATGTATGCTATGCTCTCAGCTTCAATGCTCTCATTCTAGCCACAAGTATTAAAAAAATAACAAATAACAAAATATTTTCACAATCATTGTTGATGTTTTTATTGATTTTTGTCTTATTATCTAAAATGTAAGAAGCTGCTTCGGGACATATGGTAGGACGACAATAGCACCCCGTCCCACTGCTTAAGTTTTGGTTTACAATTCACCATTTTGGGTAGCGAATTTGTGCTTCTCTTCTTCTTCTGTATAAAGTGTATGGGGGGTATTTTCGAGAGCGGACTAACTTTAGTCCATGGTTTAATCCTCTAACTGAGTATGGAATGCCAATTGTCCATATGAATATTTTTTTGAATATTTGATATGTCCCTAAATTACCATGATAACATAATTATGTTGTAGTTATATTGTTGCTTATTAATTATGTTATTACATTTTATTTTAATTTAGTGACAGATTAAATTATTCAAAAACATATTCATATAGACACTTGGCATTCCATACTTAGTCGAAGGAGTAAACCATGGACTAAAGTTAGTCCGCTTTCGAGAATACCACCTTATATATTTCATTGTTGAAGATCAACACACTGCAGAGTTGGGTGCACGCAGTCAGTATATGGCACCAACAGACTTCAGGTGCAAAAATGAACTTTTGGCGCCAGCCAACTAAGTATACCTTAACCCATCAATACTATATTTTAAAAATCATCTGGCCATTGCATAACAAAATTATTGTCATGAAAAAATGCTTCTAAAGAAATCTGGCTTTCCGTTGTTGTTGTTGTTTGTTTGCTTATCTATGTATCTGTTTGCTCATTTGTATGTTTGGTTGGTTGGTTGTTTTTTGTTATTGTATACGTTGTGTATGACCAAGCACTTTCAACAATTATTATACAGTTTATTTTGTAATTAATTCTCTACCTACATTGGTAATAAAGTAAATGACACCAATAATTAACGTGTTTGGTTGAATCCACTGCCCTCTTTATCTTAAAAAACACGTATTGGTGCCCCTACGTGTTTTTTGCTATCCTTGACTATAGCGGTCATTTTCATGACGTATTTACAGCCATCGACCACCAACGGAAATGACCTTAGTACCCATAACGGAAGTTGTCATTTGGTACCTGATCTTAGCGATTGGTCATCCTTGGCCAAATTGTCCATAACGTCTGGACAGGAAGCTAGCATTCAGCTTTGGTCATCCGAGATTGTGTTTACTAGGCCATTTAATGACCTGACTCAGCTAGGTTTAATATTTATGTTATGAATCATATTTTGCGGTCCCCAAGGTGTGAGATCTCACGCCAATTTTCTAAGCACGCTCAGGTATCCCATTTCGTGCGGACAGCGAATTGAACATTTAATTTCGCTGTACCCACGATTTGAGACATCTTGCCGTTATGAGGAACGCGTTGTTAGATCCTATAGTGTATGTACAGCGAATTATCTTACTAAATCAAGCCTTCTTGAGCCAGGTTATAAAATACCTTATAGACTCAGTTTAAAGCCCCACTGCACTACTTATGGCTACTTGCGCCCTCTTTAACCACACCCATAATCTATTCACATACAACAAAAAGAGATGTAACTCTACACATTATTGATATTCAACTTCTCAAACTTCTCTCCTCAATAAATTATCGTTTTGCTACTATTACTACTACTCTTCCTTCATTTACTTATTCTATTCATAATTGTCATTAAATTTAGTGATAACTTATTTACAAGACGTTAAAAGATGGGAGTTGTTGCTACCTTGTTTGGCGTTCAACAATAAGGGATAGAACAACGTCGATCTGGCGCTGCTCAGTGGCTGCCGGGTTCACGATCAATTGGGCAAAAAAGAATTTCCGTTTCGGTTTAATAAAATTTGGAGTGGACTATTAGGCTATTATTATATTATTATATTATTATTATTATATGTAGTTTGTATATACACCAATGTTAAAGGCTTTTTCGTTTTGTAGCGTGGGGGGGGGGGATTACCTAAGCATTTTTATACATATATTTTGTAATTATATTACAGAGCACTTGTAACTTTTTTTATTCTCAAGAGGTCTATAAAATACAAGCCATGCTCTGTAATAGACTCCACCACTATGTTTTACCACTGTGCCAATCTTAAATGATTAATTTAGATAATTGTATAATCATTTGTAAAATGTTTGGTTAATATTATTTTATTGAATTTGTATATATTTCATATTCATTTTATTATGTTATATCATGTGGAAAAAATAAAGAAACCTTGAAACCTTGAAACGTTGTAGTTCATATCAAATATAGTATACTTCTCTTAATAAAACAATGGCTTCTCAAGCTTATGTAGAAGAAAATATACACAAAAACTAACGAAAAGTGCGAGACGAAATTGCCGGAGGTGGACGCCAGCAGAGCGGGCGCCCTCCTTAGCTTTCATTAAAGGGAAAGTCCACCCTGAAATTAAGTTGGGTTTAATAAAAGCAGAAGAATGAGAGAAACATATCAGTGAAGGTTTGACGAAAATCCATCAAAGGATAACGAAGTTATGAATTTTTAAATTTTTAATTTTGTGACGTCACTTGCGAGCTGCTCTTCCATAATGTTGTGTACTGTAATTTCCATAAATTGCCCCCTTTTCATGGTTCTTGATGAAGGAATGGATCTATTTCATAGAGGCGTGTATAAAAGCATGTGTCTGATAATATATCGAATGCACAGGTAAAATAATTATTATTTTTCTGAGAAAATGGCAATTTATGGAATTTACAGTACACAACGTATAGGAGAGCAGCTCGCATGTGACGTCACAAAATTAAAACTTTAAAAATTCATAACTTTTGTATCCTTTGTCGGATTTTCGTCAAACCTTCACTGATATGTTTCTCTCACTGTTCTGCTTTTATTAAAAACAACTTAAGTTCAGGGTGGACTTTCCCTTTAAAACAGAGAGTCATTAGTCTGCGGAAATTAGCGCCTGTTCTCTGGTAATTGAAGAGTACAAAATAGGGCGGTTCAGTAGTACGGTAAATCTATAGTGCTTGTTTAAAGTGACCTGGCCGTCAAAGTTAATTTATTTGACTTGAGATGCCTTTCGCTATCCTTATTCATCAGTGATTTCATACATTGTATAGCCTTTAAAGTGAAACGGTAATATTGTTGAAGGTTGATGAAGAAAAAGAATTGTACGAAATGTTACTTATTATATTCCTTTTACTGTACTAACCCTCTTAAATGCAAACAATTCTCAAAAATTCTCAAACCACAAAGATATTTAAGGTTTTCTTTAGAGGCGTTATGCGTCACTCCCTATAACAGTAAATGAATTATCCCAACCGTTGTTCATGTAATTAAGACATAAAACAGGCTCTTTAAAATCGTGTAACACTTAAATGTTTGGAATGGTATATAAAGCCAATTCATTGCTTTGTGGCGATATACATACACCTAAAATTTATTTTAATATAATTGGGAGATTATGGAATCGATCAGACCAGTTTTCCCCATTTTTTATCATTAATAATGGTCTGTTTTCACTCAAACTTTCAGATTATCTTTAATTGTACATCTAGCATTGGAGTCACTACCTTAGCACCATTTTCTCTCCTCTGAACAATGTTACAAGGTCCCCTTAAGTGGATCGGGGACCTAATATAATTTTCAAAAACCCTAAATGTGAACACAATATCCCATTACAAATTGTAACTGCTAGATTGCGTTCTTTGAATTAGACGATTTATGGAGTTTTCTATAATTATGTAGGCTCTATATCCCCTCCCCCTCTCTGTCTCTCTCTCTCTCTCTTTTCTTTCTCTCTCTCTCTCTCTCTCTCTCTTTGATTCGCTCTGTCCGTCTCTCTCGCTCACTTTCAATTTCAATCCCTCTTCCCATCTCTCTCCAATTAATCCTCTTAATTTTATATACCCCTCCCTCGATCCTCATGCTCCTTATCACACTCTCTACCCCTCTCCCCAACCCCCCCCCCCCTCTCTCTCTCTCTCTCTCTCTCTCTCTCCCTCTCTCTCTCTCTCTCTCTCTTCCCCTCTCTCTCTCTCTTTCTTTATCTTTCCCTCTCTCTCTCTCTCTCTCTCTCTCTCTCCCTGTTTCTCTCTCTTTCTCTCTCTCTCTCTCTTTTCCCTCTTTACTTCCCTCACTCCCGCCCCTCCTCGTCTCCGTTATTTATCAACTTAACGTTCAACAATATGATATATGTTTCCTCAAATTCACATGACTAGTCTACCATGCCTATATATGGCGCCAGAACTCTAAGAGACCACGTGATTTAAAAATAGTCGGGAATGATGACGTCATAATAGATTGCCCCCTTCCTCGCCTTCGGTCCTCCGCGTCAACAATATTATTGAACCGTTCGACATTTTTAACCATTGCAACTCATTATTGGAAGACATACATCAAATGCGTCATTCCATTAAATGATTTCCTCAAATCAGTCAAACATCATTTCGTCGTTAAATGATAATCAAACTCATCATGTGGTATAGATCATGCACTTTTTTTTCAATTGTTACGTCATTTTGTCCCTTAATCCATCAACGAAATTATTCAATTTGCATGGTAACAACAATAATGATAATAAAACTAACAATGATGATAATAATAACAATAATAATAATAATGATAATAGCGATAATAATAACCATCCCTCTTTAGGCTGATATTTCTCAGTTTTAAACGATACAAAAAGAAAAACTTTTGTTTTAAGCCGACCGTAGATTTCAAGATTTTTGGTTCGGTCGCCAAGGGCAATACAACATTTTACAGACTTTACAGTTATTTTAATAAGATAAAATTATTTGCTTGAGGAGAGTGTGTGTATCTGTGTGTGTGCGTGTCTGGGGGTGCGTGTGTATTTTTTCATTTTCAGATGGAAGTTGTATTCAGTCATGGCATAAACCTTGACAAATTATTATAAAAATTGTCATGTCAAAACCGAGTTATTTAATTTATATTGACTGTTAAGTGTTGTTATTGACCTTGCCAAATATCGGCCTTTTGGATAATATCATGAATGTATACTGGTTTTGTAATAAACATTCAAAAAATATGTTCTGGAGGCAACATGAGATGATTTTGAGAAATTCAACTGTGTCAGATTGCGCCTATTAAAGCCTATCTGCACTAGTTCGACCAGGAGGGATTAGACCTCCCTGCGTGGTCACTGGCAGGTGGTTATCTCATCAAATCAGCTGTCAATTAATATAAGAAATAGGGGATCATGGGGGATCGACGGGTACCGCTTAGGCATTGTTGGTGATATAGAGGGCGCAAGAAGCTTAATTAATGCAGTCCAATTTTAAGCTCCCCGTAAACACGTTGCGTTGTATCCAAGGTTTTGAGAGAGATGACATGCCCCCCCCCCCCCGGCCTCCCTGTCTCTCCCCCGCCCATTGAGATATAAATGTATTTAGACAGTGTTTTTCCGTTGGCAAAATAAGAGATTGTCATGAATTGGGTTAGACTGCACCAATCATGGAAAGCATAGCCATATGCACAGAACATTTAAGTTTGATGTTTCCTCCGTCACTTCAAATGTTTAGTGACACATTTAAAGGCGACCAATCACCAGAATAAAGAAAAGGTGAATTATCCTTAAATTAGTTAAGTCACTCCTGTCAAAGTTGAGATTCAAATGGTAAAGGAGTAATGATGGTAGGGAATAATGGGTAAAATGATTCCATATCTTAAAGCCCGCTCTCAATTTAAGATGGAGTTCGTATCCATGGGCATGCCTGCCTGCATATACGGCTGCAAAGCTATTGATGATTAGGACAGTTTGGCCAACTCGCTTCGAGTTGGGCATAATAAAATAGCGAGTACTGCTATGTTGGGCAAGCGCAAAACAAAAGAATATAAGCCGTGTGCTGACGAACTGAAACCAAGTTGGCCAAACTCTGTGTATAGATGCGGCGGCTATAGTGTATTCACCAATCGGTTTTACATTTATTTAGTAACTTTTATTTGTATTCAAACTTTAAAAACATCATTATTGTTAAACAGTAATGATACTTATTCTCCGGATCGACACTAATATTGTTGATATAACATACCGACGTGAAACTCTGAACTTTTAGAGCAAAATATTTCAGCGATGAGGGGACCCGTCGTTTAACTTTAACTAAACCTCAGCCCTTTGAACAATAGACGTGGGGAGAGAGTTTATTAAATGAGTTAGGGAGTCTGGCATGCTATAGGTCTCTCTGCGGTGCTCCGGAGTCGTCTTCTCGATATAGCATGCACACTCATCCCGAGGATTTCCGTAGCTAGACATTCGGCGAACATTCGTGACACGTGTTTGAAGCCCCAAGGATGTCATGAGGTTGACAGGAGGGTGAGGGGTAAGGTGTAGGGGAAGGGGGTAAGGGGTAGGGGTATAATCAGGGGAAGGGGGTAAGGGTGAGGGGTAAGGGGGAAGGGTGGGGGTAAGGGGGAGGGCTAAGGGGTAAGGGATAAGGGTGATTGGGTAAGGGGAAGGGGTAAGGGGAAGGGGTAATGGGTACGGTAGGGTGAACAGGGGGAGGGGTAAGGTGGAAGAGGATATGGAAAGAGTGGGAGACTGTTGTATTCTCTTTCGTTGCCTTTCTACTCATTTTTTTATTCTCCTTGATAATTGTTTGTTGTTTCGTATGTCTCCTTGTATTTCTTAATTATCTCTCACTGTTTCTCTCCGTCACCGTATGTATGTCTCTCTCTCTCTCTCTCTCTGTCCCTCGCATACATTTCCCCCTCTCATTTCTTAATTGTCTGTCTGTCTCTATATATCTCTCTCCCTATCTTTACCCCCCCCCCCCCCTCTCTCTCTCTCTCTATCTCTCTCTATCTCCCTCTCTCTCTCTCTCCCTCACACATATTTTCCTCCTCTCATTTCTTTATTGTCTGTCTGTCACTATATATATATATAATCTCCCTATCTCTCACCCCCCCCCCTCTCTCTCTCTCTCTCTCTCTCTCTCCCTCTATATCTATATTTATTACAAAAAAAACGCAAAATCATTCACACATTGGTTTCATTGTGCATCGTTAGGGGCAGACCCAGGGTGCACCGTGCACCATCCGGAAAAGGTGTAACACTTGCGTTTCAAATGAAAGGGGGCGCGGGCGGGTGTCCCCCCCCCCCCCCCGCTTCGCCCTCTATCCACCAGAGGGCATCGTCATAACATTTCAAAGTAATTTCCTTTCATAAGAAGTTAATCTGTTGTTGTTTTTTGCTACTCTGCTCCGCGCCTAGATTAGGACAATACTGTCCCAAAAATGTTAGATATATGTACACGGTTAGATAATTATATGTACACAGTTAGATATATGTATACGGTTTGATATATTTCAAGGAAGCGGAGATGTTGCACATATTATGTGTTTGTGAATGATCTGACAATTATTGTTCCGGTGATGTTTGCTCCAGGATATAAATCTATAAAGAAATGATCGTTTATGGATTTCGTTGCGATTTTGTTTTATCAAGTTTATCTCAAGTTTCAATAGAGTAATAATAGGTACATTGAATTTCTGCGTTTAGGGTCAAACTTAAAAGAGTTCAACTGGTTCTCATTTCCTATATAAAGTGTTATTATAGTCATAGTCATGACCAGTATGAAAAATAAAGGTTCAGGGTCTGTTATGGACAGGGATTGTTGAGATTACTGACCGGATTTATTAATTTCCCCAAAAAGCTACGGTTACCCACATCAAAATTTAGAATGTGATGGACACTAAAATTGGTTTGAAATGCGTCATGATTTTATGGTCAATCAAGTCTCTCCGTTGACCCATAATTTTATCATTCATCATTCATTGTTCATCGTTCTTCTACTATTTCTTCCTCTTCTTCTTCTTCTTCTTCTTCTTCTTCTTCTTCTTCTCCTTATCCTTCTCCTGCTTCTTCTTTTTCTTCTTCTTCTTCTTCTTCTTCTTCTCCTTCTTTCTATTCTTCTTCTTTAATTAAATATACCCTATGACATAAATGCAGAAATTAGCAATATAAGAAAGACGAAAACACTTATATTTTTCCCCTTCCAATCCTCTTTCTACACTATCATTTCGTATTACATTTCACTATCAATAGTAATATTACTTGCATTTTTAAAGTACCAATTAAATCACGTGAGGAATAAATGACAAATAACAAAGAAAAACCATAATTCAAGTCTACGTTGCTACTTTATTGCTCAATAAATAACATCTAGCAGGCTTCGTTTTTTCATAAGTTTATAGACAGAGATAGACCGAGGCTTAAGGAAAAACATGACGTCCTTACGACAATTATCCGATGTGTATTTCCAATCAAAATTGGCAACAATGACAAATTTCTTGCAAATCAATTTCATAATTCTTAAATCACAGTAGACATCAATTTTACATAAAAAGGTACTTACTACACACTATTTACTTTTCCATTTGCCCCCTTATTATATTACATTTATTTTACGTCTTTTGTCGACAACAAAAGTACAATCATTCTAAAACACATATATTCCAAACATAAATTTCTTATTGACGAATTAATTATACACATGAATACATATTAGGTACATAAGAATTATTCTTTATGGGAAAATAAATATATATATTTGTCAATCTATAGATGGAAGCTTGTCGACAACGTAACGCCCAGATCGTAGGAACAGTAAACCTATTCTAACAGGTGATGGCGCTCGACTTTCTGTAGGAAGTCGAAAGGATTTCTCCGAGCCCCTCCCCATGCCTTCTATCCTGTCCAATCTCTCTCTCTCTCTCTCTCTCTCTCTCTCTCTCTCTCTCTCTTTTTCTCTCTCTCTCTCTCTCTCTCTTTCTCTCTCTCCCTCCCTCCCTCTCTCTCTTTGTCTTGCATTCTCTATCTCTATCTCCCTCTCTTTCTCCCTTTCTTATTTCCTCTCTATTCATTTACCTTATTATCTTTACTGTATTTAGTCATAAAATTGATATTTTGTTAATATATTGCAAGTTTCCAACACTATTCACATACTTTGTGCTTGGTATGTTCTGTACACATTTCTTTTTCACGTTAACAAAATTACAGCTTTGAATTTTTGTTCTATATAATCTACTTACAGAAAGGTTCCACTTGGGCTAATAAAAAAATGTCGAAATTTGCTCTTAACAACGATTGCAATGACTTTCGGGGGGGAAATCATCCTAAGGCGCTGTTAAAAGTGCACAAAAATTGCTCCGAGTTGACTGAAGTTAGTAATCAAAGTAATATTCACCACACGAATGTAATGATATACAAAAGTGCACGAAAATGTTGTGTTGTCACGCAATAGGGTAAATGATTCACTTATCAGTTTCATTCGAGGTTATGTTTTTAAGTAACATCTTATCAAAGTATTTTAGGAAATGATAAGAAAAAAATAGGACCAATTCTGCTAAACTACGTAAGAGACGCGAGTCATTAGTTGTGGTCAACATGAATAATCAAAACAACAAAGTGAAACGTGCCAAGTCATGTGACACCTGTCTGAAACACGTGATAGGTGACTCAGTCATGTGACGTGGGAGAGCGAGACGGAAAGATGATGAAAGCTAAACAACTTGTGAAAAAATTAAGATAATAATCTTTATCTTAGACATATCGACGGTCTGTCGATTAAATTTCAATCAGTCAATTTTTCCTTCTTCAAAACTCATTCCCTTTCTTTTATCGTTATACTGAAGATTACGTCACAATGGTCAACTGTCTGCTTTTACATATTTTACCGTCATTTATATCTCAAATATTTTTCACGGTACGCCTTTGATAAGGACTATTTGCCCGATTACAGAAATCTGGGCTCCGTCTTACAAAATTTGATTTTAGGGTAGTGATAGCGTTATTTACAGTTCATGCATGGTCTAGAGTTGAAGTTAATTCTGTTGGTGCAGTATCATGGCTAGGTAACTAGTTTAGTCACAGGGTAAAGTTCAGCATTCTCTTGGTGAGCATAATTATGAGTTGATAACGCCATCTTCGGCGGCTTGAATCAAGGGTGTAGAGAATGTAAAGAACTGGGCAGATTCTGGACTACTTTCGCCGGAGCATGATTGTGTTGTCTACATGAGTTTCTCGATAGCGGAGGTGAGTACGACCATCTGTCCGTTGAGATCCCTGATGGCGTCACGTAGCTTGTCGACCTTGTCGATGACCTGGATGCTTTGGGTGTATGGATCGTAGCGGACGTTGTAGGGACGGGCCATCTTCATGGCATACAGCCTGGGTGATTAAGGGTTGGAGGGGTCGGGAGAGAAAAGGGTAACATTAGATTAAAACATGATTGCAAGCATATTCGAAACAAATTTATCGCAAGGGCAATTTCGATACCCGTTTGTATTCCCCGTAGATAATTCATGTTCGGATTATGGCGATCATTATATGATAATGGTGATGATGATGATGATGAATATGATGATGATGATGATAATGATGATAATGGTTATGATGATGATAATGATAACTTTGTCGTGATGTACAAGATGATGATTATAAAAGGAAGAGGAAAAAGACAAACGAGATGAGCTAACCTACAGAAAATGTTCATTTATCGATGCCACTGAATTAATGCGAAAACGAAAATGGAGTTGCTCATACTGATGAAAGTTAATAGTTCTAAAATTAGAATTGCTTCTTTCTTATCGATGTCAACTTCGAAGCCTACGAAACTGACGACGACGACGATGATGATGATGAAGATGATGTAATGTCGGAAATAGAGGTGATAATGTAAATATCGATGACGACGATCATGATGATTTAATTGATAATATCCAAGATGAAAATGATCAATTTAGATGAAATTAATAACAAAAATAACGAAGATACAATGATAATTACTGACATAATTCGTAACAGCTTTGTGACCTACCTAAGCTTTGACTGTGCATCACTAAAGGAATCTGCCACAAAGTAGATGGGCTGGTAATTCTTATCCTGATACTCCTGTATGGCTGTCTTATTTGGCTCGAAAGGACGATGCTCAGGCTTGTCGGAGAGGGCGTACTACACAAAATACAAACAGTGTACAAAACAAAATCAAGGCTCGATGTGCAATGTTGTACACGTTTGACAGTTTTGTTTCCTAATGAACAATCTTGGGTAGCTATGAAAACATCTTTCTAGCGATCTTAATACTCAATCAGTTGATAATTTCTAACATAAATTTGAGAGGCACAGAACAACTAGAGGTCAGTAGCGGTTCTAGAGAGGGGGAGGGACTGGAGTCAAGCCCTCAGTATTTCCGGATGACAATGATTGCAAGAAACTCCAAGACCCCAATTCCCTGAAGCCCCCCCCCCCCCCTCCCCCCGCCACCCCCTTCTCAAAAAGTATTGTTCTTCTATAACCGATCCTGCTGAAGATTTGTAAATGAAGATGAGAGTCGTATTGTGGACAAGTACTTTTGCTTCGAACAATAAAACGGTGCTAATAATTTTCACACTTGCTTCTTTCTCTTAAAATTCATACCCTGTATTATTTATCAGCTGTCAACTGTAGGAATTTGTTCTTGAAAAGAAACACTCACTTTTTTATTGTACCTACCTGCAATTCGCCAAAGGCTGAGAGGAGACCAGCCCCACATGCCCGCGTCTCGCCGTTCTGCCTGCATAAGCCAAACTCTACCGTAAACCAATAGAGCTGCAGAGACCATAATAAACATACAAGACAAAAACAAATAATAAAATTATAAAATTAAGAATGGATGGAGGTGGACCTGCTATTTTTCCTGAGAAAGATTTTCAACAATACGATGATCTGAAATACTGTTTTGTTGTAAACATGATAAAACAGGATTGATAGAACATCGAAGATGTGGATTTGTAGTTCCGGTCACTAATGGTACACCAGAGACAATTAAGGCGCTGCATCGGTCATACCAAAGCAGTGGCGGATCCGGGGGGGGGGCACATGGGGCATGTGCCCCCCCCCCCGCTTATTCAGCGACTGGCTGAGTCGTTGCGATTTTTTTGGGGGACTAAACAAAATATTTATATATTATGTTCTCTTCCCCCCCCCCCCCCCTTGTCCCCCCCCCCCCCCCCCCCCCCCGGCAAGAAATTCCTGGATCCGCCCCTGCAAAGAGATATCTCATTGGGCATATTATGTACATCAGTAAAGTAAAGAGGGACAAATAAGCTAAGCTTCCAGTCTCTACACCCAAGTAAGTATGTACGAGTACAATGCCATCGTGTGGCAGATGTGGGAGACGTCATACCATTTTCTCTCCAGGTCACCTTCAGACACTTCCTTTCCTTCTCAAGATTACCTTTCTCTTTTCATTTCATTTTTGTTCTACATCTGGAATATTATCTCCTCTGATGTTTTACCTCTGAATTTCCCCGGGGTCCGTTCCCCGTGCCTCCCTGGCTACACCGCAATAACAGGATTAAGAATAGCATTACCTTAGCCAAATTAAACTATTTAAATGTTTAAGATCTTTCAAATGGGAATCTTATCTTACCGTGGCCAGTCTTGTAATGTCCTCATCTGCAACGCCTAAAGATGCGAGCCCAATCTCCTGAAAAATGAGAAATTATGTATTTTGGTGCAAAAATGCACATTTCATAGTTCAATATTAAAGCATGACTAATATTTGGAAAACCTGGTTTCAACTTTTTAACATGACCTCAAATGAATATAATAGGCCAATTCCTTGAAATTCTTAAATCAACAAGAGGTATTTCTTTGTTTTATTCATGTGACTCAAACCCGTTTTGGGGTTAAAGCATGCATTGTGACTGAATGTAATTAATGTAAAAATAGACAAAAAATTCTTCATGTTATAATGGAACAGCGACATTTATGAACATTCCCTTAAAACTGGACATTATTAGGTATGGATCACATAGTTCATACTACCTCGTTGTCTAATGCCTGGATTTAATTTGCCCCGGGTGCCGTACGATGAATTATTTTCGTGCGATTTTGGGGACATCGTAGGAGGCTACGGGCTACGATGTTTGTGTTTACATTATCTACGAGCATCGTGCCATTTCTTGTATTGGCCCTCGGGGGCAGGCCGGGGCAAATCCGTATCGAGGCTGCTCGGAGATTGTAAGGAAATCGTGCAATTATAATGCAGTAGCCGTGCAGTCTCCGCAGCCTCCACACGGAAATCGTACGGAGCCCTTGCAGCTTCCGTGCAAAGGTTGCGCGGAGACCGTACAGCCGCCGTGCCGTTTTTAAGTGTTTTTTTGCCTCCATGTTCACCGAAAAAATGTACCTTTGCTGCACGATCAGCGCGAGTCCTCCGTGCGGGGATTGTGCAATGACACCTACGACATGTCTACGGACTACGGGCTTACGATTTTTCAAATTTGTTTAACTTTCTGCGAAACAAAATCGTAGAGGCCGCGGAGCCCGTAAATCCGTATGAAAATCTCACGGCCGCCTCCTGCCTCCGCACGGAGGCCTCACAAAAAAGGGGATACGGGCAGGATACGGGCTCCGTAGACTAATCGCAGGCCAAATGTAATCCAGGCATAAGTAAGGCTAGTTTAAGAATCAGTTTAAATAATAGTTACCTGTGAGAACTGTGCGAACGTTGGGTCAGCTAACATTGGCACGTGACCAAGCAGCTCATGACAACAGTCTCTGAAAAAAGAATGGTATAACGCATCACCATCGGTAGAGAATGGTAGAATATTATTAGTCTTGTTTATAGATGAACTGAAGCGATTGATAATCTTTCTTTCCAAAATATACAACGCTTTTTTTTCTAGGATGAATAATGTAAACATATTTTGTATGGAATAATTCAAACACCCTCAATGATTGAAGTGTTATTTGTCAAAAACGTTGCATTTCACTTATATTAATGTATTATATATTAAGAATTAATGTATCGACTTTATCTGTAGTGATTGTAAAAGAATCTGCGATTCGGTCACCTGGCCGCAAATGATTTTTTTTTACCAATAAACCGTTTAAAATATATATAATTGTTTTTTAATGGACTATACCGAGTTTATGAACGAATATGAGATGTCATGTTATTGACATCGAATTAGACATTGATAATCAACTGAAAAAAATATATCAAAAGTAAACAATGCCGTATAAAATTGTATATAAATTATAGCAATATTGTTCATATTGCAAGGAAAATAACAAGCCCCCAATAAAACGCTGTGACATAATATTATCGGATCTTATATTCAAGGTAGTTATGATGCCTGTGGATGAATAAACGATATAAATATAGTATAGGGGACTTACGGCTCGGGTGTGTGCATGGGCGCTGACGAATGCCGCACGTACTGTGTGGCCTGGAACACCCTGAAAGCAAGACTAGCTAGGAAGTCACGTGCTGATAGGAGTCCAGCTACTGGGCGGAGCTGAAAGCCTGTCTTGCCTACGATGAACAAGAACAAATGTAATTCATATTTTTATTCTGTTTTCTCTCTTAAAGGTAAAGACCAGTATATTGGAAACGCCCCAATTTCAAAAAATTAAATGGAAGCTCTCATTACCAATCATGACTGTGTAAGAACATGTTTTGACTAATACATGATGATACAAAATTTGCCGGGAAACCGCCTACTAATTCATATATTTGGTAAATTTGTTTCTCTCATGGACTGTGAGAGATATAGGGTAGTCCTATATACATCTTTCTGTGTATAGTGCTTGTAACTTTACGAAGAATGGGCCAAATTTCTTATCATTTTGATGATTCCAGAACCTTGCAGATGCTAGATGCTAGATGATCAACCTTTTCTGATCGATTCCACAACGTTTCTTTCACAATGCAATCGCATGACCATAACTGGTCTTTACCTTGAATTTTTACATATTCATCTTAATAGACCAGTGTACGGTTAACACATGTCCCAAATGACACCGAATATCCAAGCCCTCCACTTTGTACATCTTTAAATAATCACTCCTACAGCGATGGAGGTGCTCCATAAATAGCCTTGTTTCCCTTTTCAAAGAATACGTCCACCTGTGTTATGCTATGGTCACATTACCCAAAAGTAGCCTGCTCGTATTTCCATTCATACGTACACGATATAGTTTCAGAGAAAAAGTGCAACTTAAAAAAAAGGGTTCTTGTATTTCTGCCCAGTCAGTGCAACGTGCACATAAGTCAGCAAACCTATTTTCTGGAAATTGAATATTTTCCTAAACAATTGGAGATGTGTGGATCCGAATTGTTACTTCATATATCGTCCTTGTTTTCACGAAGTGACGGTAGTGAGGAAAATCGTAACGCAAAGTGAATGCAATTTTTTTTCACTACCGTCACTTCGTGAAAACAGCGACGATATGTACATTAATAAGTATTTCAAGTTATTACAAGAAAGATGTATCATGAAAATGTATCGTATATATTGTATCAGGAAAATCAGTTTATAGACATATGAAATACAATTATGACTATTCAGTTGTGAAATGTTATAGAAAACAGATATAACAGATTCACTCATTTATAATTCTTCATGATTACTGTATCTGAATATTTGCACCGTGCACGATGTGTTATGTCTTTCCGAAGGCAGACAATATCAACATTGAAGGTCATTCGCTAAATTTAGACAAATCACTAACAGTATTGATTGCCAAACATCCGCGTGGTTTATTGTGGTATAATAAGTCGACGTGGGAATTTCAGCGGAAAAAGTGATGACCTACCTTTCAAGAAGTTTGAGACGTCCTCATGTTGGGGAATGAACGATTCACTATAGTAAGAAAACAGAAAAGGAATCATGCATTAATTGGCAATGGGAGGATATACGAGAATATCACAAAAGGTGCGTCTGTAATCCAGCTAACATTGGAAGTTACAAACTGATTCAGCCGAGGACGCAGGTTCGAAACTGAGTCACGTCTTTCGGAAGGTGACGTTTAAAGGTCGGCCCCAGACGTAAATAATCATATCTGATTGATACACATCTGTAAAAACCCAATACACACACACACACACACATACACACTTAGGAGAGAATAAAAGACTATTATAACAGAGTAAACGGAAAAGAAAGAAATTGCATCAATAAAAATAAGGTGGCAATAAAAAGGGGGGAAAGACAGAAGAAGGGTAGAGGAGGAGAGTGGCATGTAATGCTATTTCAAGGAACATTCTTCGAGGTCTAAACTAAAATTATGTATGTATACATAATACAAAACGTCATTTTACCTTACTTTATTTGAGCCATGGACCTAACGCGTTTGAACCCAACCGTTCCAATAGATAGAAACGACTTGCATATTTTCACAATTTAGAGCTTGATTACAAAATTTAGATGAAGGAAGTTAGCCATAAACAAACGAAATTCGATAAAATTTCATAATCAATTCTTATTATAAATTATGTGTTCTTGTAAACTATGTGTAAACGAAACAAATATCCATGAACAAATTCAAGTAATACCGAACTGATGAACTTCCTTCCTTTAGCGTACTGTTTGTTGCACAGCGCCATCTCATGGTCTATTTGCCAACAGTGCGTAACCCAATAAGGGAGTTTACAGATAGCACATGGTACAAATGACCCCAAATATCCATAGATCTTTTAAACATGGAGTAGTTCCACTTTGAGCATCTTAGAATAATAACTGCCAAAGTCCTAGATGTGCTTCATGAATACCTTTTGTTTGTCCTCTTGGAAAGAATACTTCCACCTGCGTATCATAGAATGTACCATTGGTGCATGAATAATGTTACATAACTTTTATGACCGCATATCCAGTGTTCATCTCTGTGGGTTTTACCATTTTGGTACAAATGACCTTTATCTGCCCATGCGCAGATTGTATCTATGAACTGGCTTATACATACTTCTCACTTAAAAAAAAGAGGGCTCGAGGCAAAAACCAAAACCCCGGCTACTTTACGTGACCATACTGCTACATTTGACCTGAGATGGCGCTAGATGGGATATTGCGGTAGAGTACCTATATATAGAGAGTAGCGACAACTTGCGCATTGACGCCATTTTGTTTCACTCGCCCGGTCTACCGCGCGCGCGCGCAGTGCATGTATTAGTCCATGGGCCAGACCAGATATTGGTACCACCAGAGGTGGCAAAACCTTTGTACTTTTTTTTTGTTTGTTGGGCATATATACGTGTAAAAAGTTATGATAGCATTTCCGAATGGACAGCTTAGTCGTATAATCAGCAGTTTCCATGGCAACACAACAATCAAACCGGTATTATTCAAAGAAACAGTTAAAGTCATTTACAAATTATAAAAACACTCTTGAATGCGTAAAAATGTACAGTTTAGAATACCTCACCATAAAGGAAAGTAATGAAATGCAAATTACATTACCATTTATAACGGTTGCCATGGTAACGACCCCAGAATAGCCCAAAATCAAGGATTTTGGAGTAATTTCAGTATTATATTACACAATATACTAATTCAAGACAAGTTAAAGCCCCCTTTCCGAAATAATGACAAAACTATATGACTAATACATCATATAAGCCAAGAATATGTTATATAGTACCTTCCCATTATTACCATGGCAACATGAATTAGAGTTAACAAGATGCCCTGTAGGGTACGATATGCCATATTTTGGCTATATCTTGGGATAGGAGAGGTGTTGAAAGTTCATTTTGATGTCTATACCCAGGTTTTCAGGCACAGGGAACACAGCTAAAGCATTATTTTGAACATTAACATAGGACATCACCGCTATTTTTCATACATTTGCATAAAATCAGAGCAAAATGACCATGAAAGTATTCTGCCACTGCATATTACAAGCTGTTTCTTAGGGTTTAGAAAGATATAACATTGTGATGACTACATTAGATGCCAGAAAACTTCATTTGATTGTATGCAATGCTGGAACCAGCACAGATCATCCATCTCATTAATTTGTTTGCTATTGTATCAAAACCCAGACACCCTCTCTAAATGCCCAAACCAGACCTACCATAACCTCGACGATGTCCACATAATTATGACATCCAAAAGGCCGAGAGGGTCCGATTCTCCTGTATCGGGTAATCAAGGTAGACATCAAACAGCTTGAAGATGGGCTCAAAGGACTGATTCTCAATCCTCTCACTTACGCAACATCTTCAGATAGGCTGTTCACGACTCTTGAGGCTTTCATCCAGGTGAACCTGGTCGTTAGTGTGGTTAGTTTCTAGACAGGGTAGTAAACCTTTCTTTATGCCTGTCGCATAAATGCCACGTACAACAACTTGACTGCACGGTTGTACTTGCAGAATTCCATCACTCCAGCTACGGAGCTTATAGCGATGACACCTGACTCTACACATAGGTCCCTTAGTCCAGCATCTTGAAACATCTTCTCAATGGGTGACCACAGTGTGCATAACATGCCAAGAGATATACATCCCAGGGTCTTCACAGTTTTGATACAATAGCAAACAAATGGTCATTAATGAGATGAATCTGTGCTGGTTCCAGCATTGCATACAATCAAATGAAGTTTTCTGGCATCTAATGTAGTCATCACAATGTTATATCTTTCTAAACCCTAAGAAACAGCTTGTAATATGCAGTGGCAGAATACTTTCATGGTCATTTTGCTCTGATTTTATGCAAATGTATGAAAAATAGCGGTGATGTCCTATGTTAATGTTCAAAATAATGCTTTAGCTGTGTTCCCTGTGCCTGAAAACCTGGGTATAGACACCAAAATGAACTTTCAACACCTCTCCTATCCCAAAATATAGCCAAAATATTGCATATAGTACCGTACAGGGCATCTTGTTAACTCTAATTCATGTTGCCATGGTAACAATGGGAAGGTACTATTACATATTCTTGGCTTATATGATAGATTAGTCATTATATTTTTTCAATAATTTGGAAAGGGGATTTAAACTTGTCTTGAATGGGCATATTGTCTAACATATTACTGAAATTACTCCAAAATCCTTGATTTTAGGCTATTCTGGGGTCGTTACCATGGCAACCGTTATAAATGGTGTTGTAATTTGCATTTCATTGCTTTTCTTCATGGTGAGGTATTCTAAACTTTCATTCTCTGGGCCTGAAAACCTGGATATAGACACCAAAATGAACTTTCAACACCTCTCCAATGCCAAAATATAGCCAAAATATGGCATATAGTACCGTACAGGGCATCTTGTTAACTCTAATTCATGTTGCCATGGTAATAATGGGAAGGTACTATATATAGCATATTCTTGGCTTATATGATGTATTAGTCATATAGTTGTGTCATTATTTTGGAAAGGGGACTTTAACTTGTCTTGAATGAGTATATTGTGTAATATATTACTGAAATTACTCAAAAATCCTTGATTTTAGGCCATTCTGAGGTCGTTACCATGGTAACCGTTATAATTGGTGATGTAAATTGCATTTCATTACTTTCCTTTATGGTGAGGTATTCTAAACTGTACATTTTTACGCATTCAAGAGTGTTTTTATAATTTGTTAATGACTTTAACTGTTTCTTTGAATAATACCGGTTTTATTGTTGTGTTGCCATGGAAACTGCTGATTATATGACTAAGCTGTCCATTCGGAAATGCTATCATATCAAAATATTATGTATAGATATAGGACATTTCAAAATCCATAAGTAGATCTTGCCACCTTGAGTGGTACCAATAACCCAAATTTCTGGTCTTGGCCCATGGACTAATAGCGCTGCGCTGCGCTGCGGAGTGAAACAAAATGGCGCCAGGAGTCACGTGACCATCAAATTCCGGTCCCCCTATGTCGCTACTCTCTATATATAGGTACTCTATATTGCGGTAGTGCTTCTAGTAAGTACAGTATGGTTTTATTGTTTACCTGTACAACCCTTCCTTCTCGAGTACGTTGAAGGCATCAATGTGCTCTTTACATGCGTGTGTAGGGAAGAGAGCCTTCAGCTGGCGATATATCAGTCCCCTGTAGCGAAAATAAAAATAAAGAAAGTGACAGTAAGAAATTGTTGCGTCTGTACTGGTTTAAAAAACATAACCATGTAAGCTTTAAACCAGGTTTCCGGTCTTTTAGAGCTCATTCTTTCACCAGGTTTTCAAACATTTATTATAGATATGGTTTTGTGAGACAGGAGTTAGATACTATAATGGTTGGTTCATGCAAGCGCAATAGGTATTCCGTGGGTTTTAGAATTATTTTTCATTTCGTCCGTTAATATCAGAATTTGTCAAGATTTTAGTAGTCAAAACAACTAAAGGCAACAGAAAGGCAAAATAATGTTAAACTCCATATTTGAATTATTTGGTGGCATTTATCCTTGCGTGCACACTCAAACTTTTATTGAAATCAATTGTTTACATTTTGTTTTCTGTTTTCGTGCGGGTTCTTCGTGACACAAATTTGCTATCACGTTAATATACATTCTGTGCACACCTGCCAGAGATGGCGACATTTTTGTTTACGGAAATTACTAGATTCACACACAGATAACTCTGCCAAAGTATTGCGATTAACAGATTAAATTTTCAGACTCTTTGTTATCACCAGGGGTGATAGTGAGCACTAAAAAAAAAAAAAATAGGTTTTTTGTTTTCCCCTCAACCATCCAACAACATTCCCCCCTTTCGAGTAAGAAAATTGGGACAAAATTGGGAAAAAATAGGGCAAAATAGGGAAGAATAGATAAAATAAGAGGGAAATCGGGAATATCAGGATAAATTAGGGAAGAAAAAAAATTGGTAACAAAAAAAAAAAAAAAAAAAAATCTGGATTTTTTTTTTTTTTTTTAATCGGGAAGGAAAAAAAAAATCGGGGAAAAATAAAAAAAAATCGGGAAACCGATTTGAATCGGGTTTTTATCAGGCCTGTTAAACACTTCGGTAGAGTATAATGAGATCGAATAAGAAGTAATCACTTTCCTTGCTAGTGGCCTCTCTATACTTTTGCAATGAAAACCTTTCATTTGTATTTCATTTTAACATGGGAATTGGGCCTATTCCGTAGAATTAAACTTTACTTTCCATTGTGAAATCCGCCATTAAAAAATGAAATTAAGACAAAATGTAGAAAAATTCTTTTTGCTCTTCCAAATCATATTTGTTTGTTTTATGCATATTTAAACAAACATTGTTCTCTCTATCTCACTCGCCCCCCATTTTCACTCTCTCTCTTTTTAAAAACACATTCACAACGTATACGCTCACATCCGCGCTCACCTAGAGAGAAAAAGAATACACACACGCAAACACGCACCCACCTCATCACAAACACACGCACACACCTCATTCGCACTCACAAGAAGACGCGCACATGACATCGGGAAGGACTAGGCGTTTGTTCTGTAACGATAAGGATCTGTTTGGCGCGAAAGATATTTGTCTTTCTGAAGTATCCAAAATTATATTTAGTTGCGATCGATACCGAACCACTTTACTCATCAAAATGATTTTGTCTTCACTCTCTCTCTTTCTCTTCTTTCTCGTTAAATACTAATTTTCGCGGGCATCTATCATTGTCTTGTCAAACCGTCTTCCAGCTCTGCAAAGCTTAAAAGTTACTATGTGCTATGATTGGCATTAATTGCAAAATAACGATTTGTGTTGGGTTATAAAGACTGGAATAATACTATCCGGTGCCATACCATCAATCACTTTCATAGAAGCATCTCTTCCCCTCTCTCTCTCTCTCTCTCTCTCTTTATCTCTCTTTCACTCGCTTCTTCCTATCCCATAGCCCATCACTTTCCCACCTTCCTGCTTTCCTAACTCCTTTCCTCTATTTTTTTCTTCTCATTATTCTCCCTCTTGTATTCCGTCTATTTGATTTGTCTTCTTACATAATATATTTCTTATCTTATATTCATGTCTCTGTTCTTTGCTTTAATTCTTTCACTTGTATATGTGTTATGGCAAGCCAAGGGTGTGTATTATTTCTTACTTCTAACTTATGCCAGCTCAGTTTTCTCTCTATTCTAATACCATAGGCCATATTTTGTCTTCTCCCCCCTCCCCCCCCCCCCCCTCTCTCTCTCTCTCTCTCTCTCTCGCTCTACCTCTGAATGTATCTCCGTCCGTTTCTCTCTCTATCTCTCTCTTTTTATATTTCAATATCTTCATGTCAAAAGTAATATCGTCTCTGCGTTAGCCCCTCAAGTTCGTTATGACCGATGACGTCATACCAAGAAGAGCGCCGCTTGACGTTCAGTGTAACGCATACAAAATAAATAGACGGAGGGAGAAATGAAGACTTTGTGTAGACAAGATTCTTTACACGATTCTGCCTCCAAGATGACTGTCACGCGATGCCCCGTGAAAAAAAAAACATCATGTGATTCGTCTCTTTTCATATGACTAGTTTCGTCTTCCCTTTTTCATCTTAAGTTTTTGCTTCACTTGTGTTGGCATCAATAACTCATACCATGTTTGATGTGTCTTTTGCATGCACTTGTCTGCCTGATTCCATATTGCGTCATCCTTGTTTATCAATGAAAATGATCACTTAACAGAGATTGTTTGCTATTTTCTCGATCAATCATCATTGCCGAGCTGTCCTCCGTCCTAGCGCGCGGCAAATTGCCCGCTCAGTTTCATTTGATATGCAACAGGTCACGGCAAAGCGAACAGACGACGGGTTGTGTACAAATATCCATGACAAATTTTCCCGCACTTTTGTGAACCAGATATATCTTCTTTTCCATTTCAAATAACCCCGATGTTCCGCACTCGAATCGTTTGCCTTCATCAAGGAATACGTGTTTGTTCCCCCGAGCCGACAGGTGGCGCTGTAATTATACCACGGCAATCGATAATCTTCGATTACGACAATCGATCATATAGTATCTCATGGCAAGCGTCTGAATACTAAGATGTAAAGTTATGTAGATAGAGAGAGAAAGAGAGAAGAATGAATTTTAGAAAGGGAAAGGGAGAGAGAGGGGAGAGAGATTGAGAAAGAGAGACAGACGGACATATAATATACAGAGAGACAGGGAGAGACAGGGGAGACACAGAGAGACAGAGAGAGAGACAGAGAGAGACAAAGAGAGGGAGAGATAGAGAGAGATGAGGAGATGAGGAGAAAGAGACAAAGACGGTGAAGGAAAGAGAGAGAGAGAGACGGATACAGCGATAGAGAGACGGGGAGAAAGGAAGACAGAAAGAGGCACACATCATGAGACAGAGAGAATGAACAAAAAACGATAAAAGAAATAAAGGGAGAAAGATTTTTCAAAAAATATTTTAAAAAGGGAAAAGGTAAAGGAAGAGAGACGTAGAGAGGGAGAGAAGAGGGAGGGGGAGGGAAGACATGAAAAGAAAGAGAAAAAGAAAGAGGCAGAGACCTAAAGACAAATTGTGAATCGGCGTCGGCCTTTTCGAGAACTTGAATATCAGTATACCTCAAAGGTATATCATTGGTAGACCGGATGTATTTTGAATGCGAATGATGATTGTTTTGTGGAACTCTTGTGATATGTTCTTGTTGGGGATGTGAACTCTATGGTTCAATTTATTCATCCATTTACATCAAAACTTTTCAAATTTCGTCTCCTTTTAGTCAGACATATTTTCTCCTCCCTCTTCTTCTCCTAATTTGGAGTGGACCATTACGAATTATTATTATTATTATTATTATTATTATTCTCCTTCTCTTTCTGTTTTGTTTTTTCATTAATAATTTCTTTTAATCCTTTTTTCATTTGTTTTCATCAATTTCTTTTTTCTTCTCTGCAGTTTCGTTTGTAGCATGGGGGCAGGGGTTAATATGCTATTATCCATTTTTTCTGTCTTCTTATTACCCTATGCTGATTACTTTATCTATTTTAAAGAATTGTTTTGATTCAGTTTTCCTATTGTGGATTTAGTCATTAACACCTTCCGAACTATTACACGTATAAAGCACACGAGTATTGGTCGGGGGAACAACACGGGTAGCTCGATCAATAAACGTACAGAGCTATATAGTATACATGAACTTTCACGGACTTAGGCAAAACAAACAGGAATAATTGACTGCTAAGGGTAATTAAATTTGGTGCACATATGCATGTAGATTACATTAGATAACCATTAAAAAGCGTGTCTATTTAAAATACACTTATGTAAAGTGAGTTATTGGTTTTAAAGGACCAATCGCAAATTATTCGAGACAAGGATTAGTGAAACAATACGATTGCTGTTAGTTATGATGCAAAGGAAAATACATGTGCATGTACGGAGAGTAAACATTGTAAAAATAAGACACCCCCCCCCCCTCTCTCTCTCTCTCTATCTCTCTCTATCTCGATCTCTTTTACTCACTCACTTTACATCATACAAACACCCTCTCTCTCTCTCTCTCTCTCTCTCTCTATAGCTCTTTCAAGTGAATAGTGATTTTAACTCACCATGTCCTCAGTTCGTCATCTGTATATTCCACTCGAGGAATCGGCTGCCCGCTGGATAAAAAAAACAGAGAGATAATCAGTGACGTAACTCTTTAGCGAATACCAGCTTAGCATAGGCTGACATTCTTACATAACTGAGGACTTTTAAACGCAGGAATATACATTGTACATCGTACCATCGTTATCCTATTTCTAAATATATTTCGGTTTTGTGAGATATACCATTAAATTAATACATTTTCATTTTCCTACTCCTTTAATAAATGAAAGCGTTAGCCCCATCATCAGTTAACATATCATGTCGGTTTCCATAAGATAAAACAATACTCATTTAAACAAATTATTAATATACCTTCGGCTAGGGAACAACTGTAATTATAATTACATTTCTTGAAGAAGAAAAAAAAAATCATCGCACTTACTGTTTGTATTTAAAAGCAACGTCAGCAATCCGCTGCCTGCGTTCTCGGTAGTCTTTATCAGTAAATCCCTTTAAGATACAGGGGGAAATAACCCGTTTAAAAACAGAACATAATTGTTGTAGTATCATATTACTTGATACAATTTTTTTTAAATCTAACTATGCATAATATTATAATGCGTTCTCGGCAGTCTTTGTCACTAAATCCCTTTAAGATAGTATAAAGGGGGAAATAACTCGTTTAAAAACAGAAGAGAATTGTAGTATCATATTACGTGATATTATCTAAAAAATCAAATTATGCATAATATCATAATGCGTTCTCGGTAGTCTTTGTCACTAAATATACAGTTTTAAAGGGGAAAATAACTCGTTTAAAAATAGAACATAATTATAATATCATTTTACGTGATGTAATTTTATAAATGATGTAATGCATGATAAGTATCAAACTTATTCCACTTTTAAAACAAAAGAATATTTAGGATAACAAATAGGTCATGTAGGTTAGTACTTCAATTGTTAATTTATATAAATTCAACACTTTTTCTTTGAATTGAGCTTCATTTAAGATACAGTTATTAATGGGAAAATTACATGTTTAAAAACAGAACATTACATGATATCATTTTAAAAATTATATAATGCATAACAATTAGTTTACTAATTTAACTTTGAAAAGACAAGAATGTCTTCGATAAAACATTGGTCATATCGGATAGTACTTACAATATTGATTTATATAATCAATACTTCTGCTTTGAATTGGGACAAATTTCACCATTTTGCGAATAAGTATTGCGGTTTCAGGTTAATATTGTAAGAAAATTCGGATAACAGTTTTAGATGGGGATGTGGTTAACCTATAGAACACTGTCTCAATTAATGGTAGGTATACAGTTTAAAAGGTGCACACAATTTTTCAAGAAGACTTGTGAGGCCCATATATTTGTTACATAATCTCGATGGTCTCAAGTATCTATTGGCTCAGGTTGTGGTTTTGAACCTTTATGAAGTGTTTTATATTTGTTTGTAAGTGGTCGATGTAGATCGATATGTGTAGCGCTTATGTAACTGTAAGGAAAAGGCGTCATACCCAAAAATCAGCGGATTGGATTGGATTGGATGTCTAAGCTTTATTTAAGGTAAATCATCTCTTTTGAAACAAAAAGGGCGGTAACTTATTTTAAAGAAGAGTTAATGCCTTTCTGGCTTAACACAGACAATGTGTACGCCTATCATTATTATATAATTTTCTCCAAAATAAACATGTATAAGCAAAAAGAAAAAGGATGGAAAAGAAAAATTCCTAAAAATGGTAATTTATGACTTATTGTACATATGAATATTTATATATATATATATATATATATATATATAATTCATAAAATAGTGTGTGGCAAAAATAGTCGACTGTGACTAGTTGCCAATCAAAGAAAATGAAAAATAGAGAATAATATAATAAACAGAAGGTCATACCGGATGTTCGTCATCGAGGTCAGGTTCGTAGTTTGAGAGAAGATGAGTGCATCGATCCAACTCGTGAACTCTTGTGGGGAACCACGGACCTATGGAGGATGAAGATATGAATATGGGTATTTTCATCCCTGTTGTGCCAGCATTTCTAGATTTGTTTTATAATGCAATGTTGATAATGTTTTTAAAGATCATTAAACATGAGAGAAAAGGGATTTGATGCTGGTTAGCAATTTCACCCAGGATGTATTTTAATCTTTGACGTGCGGTTTGTATACACACATTTTGGTCTTGTAAACATTGTAATGTACATTAACCACATTTGAATAAGAGCAAATATTGCCACAACGTTAATGAAATGATATATGTTTAAACCTATCGCATTGATTTAAAAAAAAAAAAAAAAAAAAAAAAAAAAAACGTGCAATTAAGACCATACGGGGTCAATTCCGTTGTATATAGATTACGGTACGATGTTCGCACGATGTTCGTAAGAAGTTCGGTGAATGGCTTTTCATGTAAATAGTTGCGTACGTCATGTGAACTTATATTTAATACCTCTCTTCGTGATTTCTTCTTTCTCGAGCCGAACATTATCAGCCACCTTCTGGAGGGCGGTTAGCACGTTCTTGGAAGAGCTCCCCTTTGTCTCGCACTGCATGAGAAATTCAATCTGGCCGTCGATCTTGTTGGACGGACGAGATTCGACGTGGGTCAACGTGACCTTCCGCTTCTGCGAGATGAAACGAAAAGAAAGAACAATATGATGAAACTTAACGGGATTAATTAAGAGTAACATTACGTGGAATAAATCGAACGAGGTATATATGTTTAGTTTTACGATAAGTGAATACCACTATTAGTTATTGATCAATAGGTCTGGCCGACATGCAATCGTTATCCCGGCAGAGTTTTTTTAAGGAGACTCCCCCCCCCCCCCCCCATCCACCAAAATATAATCAATAACAATTTATATTTGTAATAACTTAATCTAAAAGAGGCGCATGCAGATAAAATTGATTTTAAAAAAACTTCTAGAACCGCTTCTGGGTCATTCTATTTTTTGTTCAAGCCATTTGGTTTCAAATGAAAGCGTTGAAAGAAAAGAATATCCATCATCATAATAAAATTTATCAAAATGTCATATGCTCATGGAGCATTGATCACGCTAAACATTTAGTAATTTGATATATTTCACACGAAGACCTATCAGAGGCTTGTTATGAACAGTCATTTATTCATCAAATTAAAATATTTCATCAATCTCACTTTAATCCCGTTGTGTTATTCCGCCTTACTAATGAAGGTACATGTATGGTCTTTTAATGATGATACAATAACAAATGCGATTACATCAAACCCGTCATGGAGGTACTAAAGACGGAACTGAATAATACAATCGTCAAAAGACATTGGGAATTTCACGCCACTGGTGTAGAATGTAAATAAAAAATTGCTAATGTTGAACGATTTTTCATTTAAGCAACTTTCGTTGGGAAAATATTTACCGGAGTCAGCAGTGTAAATTGCCTGACTAAATATGCTGTATCGTTTAATTAGTGCAGCCTCGTAACAGTTTACGTATTCGCCTTCATAAATAGGAGTGTAAATAGCGCGTGGATACGAAGAATGGGATGAATATTACGTAACAATGGAATGAGAAATTAATATCGTTAGTCCGTTAAACTTCCGTCACACCATCAGATCGACTTCACACCGACCGATTGTTGGCTATTGCGGGTTATGTATTTGTTTAGGGGGGGGGGTCGGTCTGTAGCCAGGTTTAGGTCGGTCTGACTGAGGTGTATTTAGTAGGGGTAAAGATGGTGTTTACCTCTTTGATCCCCCTAAGTGTATTGCCGTATAATCTCACTCTCTTAAGCGTTATATATTTCTATTTCTCGGTTTCTCAACATGCTCATACTCTCTTATTTCCCTTCCCCTTCCCCCTCCCTTCCCCCTCTCTCTCTCTCTCTCTCTCCCTCTCTTCCTCACACACACACACAGAGTTTAAATCCCTACTATACTCTCTTTCTCGGTTTCTCATCATGATCATACTCTCTCTCTCTCTCTCTCCCTCTCTCTCCATCATACAACACGCACACGCACACGCACCACTCACACACGCACACGAAATTTAAGTCCCTCCTATAATATCTTTCTCTCTCAATGTTCCCATTTCTTACTTCTCATTTCTCCTTCTCTCTCTCTCTCTCCCTCTATCTGGGTGTAAACGTATATGTTTGTGAGTGCGTCGGTGTGGGTGTGTTTCCCCGTCTTACATGATAGTCTTTTGGCCTTCCTTACTATATGGAGAATGCTCCTAATTTTAATTCATGAAATTGTTTGGCTTTCTATATCTTTTCATCGTCATATGTCTTATTACTTTCTTCTTCTTCTTCTTCTCCCTCCTCTTCCTCCTCCTCCTCCTCCTCCTCTCCGTATCCTTCTTCTCCTTTTTCGTCATCCGTGTATCATCCTTCTTCTGCTTTATTTTATTTTTCTATTTCAACAAAACCATATTTATCAAAACAAAATTGCATGTTTTGTTGTCATCCTTAGTAAGCATCTAATCCGAGGTGATATTTTTCATGAAAAATACTTTCAGAGTGCACACAGGAAATAAAACAGAAAGCTAGAAAGATAGAAGTATAAGGAATACGTCGTACCAAACAAATATAGGACTGCATCATGATGTAATTCGAACACCCGGCTATGCCCCGAGATCGATGAAAACCTAGGCCTACGGACATTGATACATCATAGAAGCCACGCGGACTACATTATGATGGAGGCAAATCTCCCAAGTGACGAGAATATGAATTTAGCTTGTTTTTATCTTGTCCATGAAAGATTCGACAGTGAAAACTTATACAATGTAGCTGTGATAACAGAATTACATTGCAATATAAATAATTATAAATTTATTTAAACTCTTAGCCAAACACATAATACTATTTAAAGGTACTATGTCCCATTTGCAGGCCAAAAAAATGAAAAAGTTAAATTCCAACTGCATTTGAAAGATAATACTAATTAAGAACTTCCCTAAAAAAGGTGGGGCTTGAAAATGTCTTCAAGTGGGAAAATAACGACTATTAGTTATCAAATCGACTTTAGGGCTATAGAGCCCAAAAGTAATAGTCTTGATTTTCAGACAATTGTACCGAATGGTCATACGTTTTATGCTGCGCAAAGATTCATTCAGTTTAATCTTGGCCATCACAAGAAGTGGGTTATTGATGTAGACAATTGCTCAAGTACCCTTTACAACTCTTTTCATGTATGTTATTACCAAAGAAGAAAAAAAGCCAGTCAGTCACTCAAGAGTGTCTGACAGTGAAGTCATGCAAGTAAACGGGTTTCCTTGCATAATTTGAATATGAGGACACTGCTAACGTTTAAATTTCACAGATAGGACATACATGCCATATTCATAATTCCTGCAAAGTTCTACAGCATTTGAGGTTGGCTGCAAAAGAGACATAGTACCTTTAAGATGAAATTCCCTATAGGCACACATGTACAATACAAATATGACAAAGGGGATATATACAGGTACAATTAAGAGTTAAATTATTCAAACCTTTACCACACTTTGTAATTTTTGTAAGCATGTGAAAGAATTGATTTGCCCCAATTTATTTGTCTTGAGAATGTGACAAATTAGAGCTTACATCTTTAAGGATTCAACGAAAGGTTTTAGTGCAACAAGTCCACCTTTTATTCTTGAGTTACGATGAAAAAACACGCCAAGATTACATGGGGTGTGAATAATTCACTTGTTAACTGTATAAACGAAATAACAAATACCAATATGAATGAAGGAAAAACTTGTGATAAATCTACTACACTGAAAACGCATAAATGTATAGCACATCTACATGATATGGACAAGGATTTTCAGCTTCATTTCAATTTCTATTGTTCTCTTTTCATTACTTGACTATCATACCGTTCCTACAAAACTTTTCGCCACACATCATTTATTTTGAGTATTGAACAGTCAGTGCAATTTTATATTCTGATCGAAATATTTTCCGCCGCCCCATTGATATATGTTGTTCCATTTCATTTGCATCATTCTTCGTCGCCTTTTATGCCCCCGATTCTCTTCGTTTTTGTCTTGGTCTTCTTGTTTACTTGTGCATCAGTTTTCTTTCGACCTATGATTACTTTGTAAGTTCTAGATAATTTGAAGTTTCATAGATCAAACATTCTAGGGTAATATTATCATTTGATTATTGATCACGTCATCAGGAAACTTTTTGTAAAAGTAATGGAAATCTTAATGAATAACCTATAACTGTGTTTTAGGGTGTCGAATCAGCATGATCTTAAGACAACATTAGCATAGCTGTAAAACCAACGTGACGTCGTGGACGTTATCCTTCATTTCATTCATTTCTATGTCGATCTTTCCTTTAAATATACCTAAATATACCTATCAGATCTAAAAATGACAGAAAAGAATTTCGGACTGGCCCTTTGGCATTTTAATATTAGAAAATATTTGAAGAAATTTTCTAATTTTGATTTTCATAATGGTATACGCTTGCTCACAAATAAATCAATCGAATCCCAGAAATGGAAAATAGCCTCAGTGAAATTTGCTTCGGGAAGGAGACACGGAAGACTGTTTGTGGGACTGCGGACGTTTATCTTCTACCGATGTTAAACTATCACAGCCGCGCTCCAGACGTTTATTAATTTCCTCATTCGTAGCTCGGGAATGTTTGCATTGCAAAAGGAAAGTAGCTCCAGTTTAATTAAAAAGAGGCCTCATAACTGACTTGGGCATGGTCGGGAAAAATAGAAGTAAGGCTACCGAAGTTTCGAATTTCTGACCGCGTGTGTATAGGTTGAGTTGTCTGCGCAAGAGAAACGGAGGCGATGTCGTCGGTGCATGGCTCGACGCGGCGTGCGCGTTTCCACTACCAGTGAACTGTCGAATGGCGTCCTTTCTTATCTCGCCAAATCTCGCGGGGCTGAACCAATTGAAAGCATTTGTAATGTTTATTGCTGGTTATGAACACGGTTCGAACTCGAACATTTGTTTAACTGTTCTGTTTGACTAGGGAGAAATTAAATCCAGTGCGAAACATGTGGTCACGGAAGAAAAAAAATCAGGGGTTGGAGCGGAAGCCGGCGAAGAGCATTTTTGGGCGAGCAAACATTTGTTAGTCCCACCATACATGGAATCACGTTTGTACTTTACAGAACGTGCATTCTGTTTGAATTTAGGCGCCAGCGTGCAGTAGAATGAAGGGTTTTATCGCACAATCGAGACATTTTAATGCTCATGAAGGCGGGAATGTGACATATTTATTTGCAATAAACCTGAATTATTGGGCTTTAATCTTGGCACACTCATTGCTTATCACTACCGAAATGAAAGAAATCGTTAAAATTCGTCTGGATGTTATTTATGACCAGACAATCAAACCTCATAATAACACGAAATTTAAGCGAATACATCATTATGCAAATGAGGGTCAAGTTTTATATTTGTTAAGATAAACTTTAACCAGACGCATCTATTTTTGTTCTTTTCAAAGTTATTTTATAATTTCTAATGATCGAGGGACAGCTTCTCGGGCAAAATTTGTTATAGTTATTTATTTATTTATTTATTTATTTATTTATTTATTTATTTAAAAATATTTATACAGGATGACAATATCAACCAAGGCTGTTTTTCATATTGGTCCTGTATATACATACATGGTAAAATACAAACAATGAAATACAATATATCAATGAAATACAAATATCATTGAAATATGCAAAACATGAATAGATTACATAAATATTGAATAATATAACATTT